>CM047393.1:24037155-24641083 GCA_026123125.1 Chironomus striatipennis
GCTTCTCGCCGTCTTTTATTGCCACTACTTGTTGATTCAGTACCAAAATCTTCTTTCGTCTGGATCTTTTGTGGTGCAATGCCAAATTCACTAAAATCTTTTTCATCTATAAAATCTGTAGACTTCAGTGACTTAATATTGACTATTTTCTGATCGAGAGCTTTTGAATTCAGTGGGTGTAAAGTCTGTAAATGAAAGTAACATTAATAAATTATTAAAATCATAAATTTATCAATTTACCTTCTTTAGAGCCAACAGTATTCTAACATCCAGCTGAAAAGACACCTGTAAATGCTCTGTATAATCTACTTTTGCCATTATCATCCTTAACTCCCATATCCTCAACTTGGAAAGGCTTTTTTGATGAAATTTTGTCTATAAAGAATAATTTTTTGTCAAAATTTCTTAAAATTAAGTTTAATCGATTTTACCTGCTTCATATTGTGGCAACTGTGTTCCATACGTGCATAGGCTATCATCCTCATCATTTTCTATGTAATTAGTGCCTTTATCAAATCCTGTAAATAAAAGTAACATTAATAAATGAATGAAATCATAAATTTATCAATTTACCTTCTTTAGAGCCAACAGTATTCCAATATCCAGCTGAAAAGACACCTGTAAATGCTCTATGGAATCTTCTTCTGCCATTATCATCCTTAACTACCATATCCTCAACTTGGAAAGGCTTTTTTGATGAAATTTTGTCTATAAAAATAATTTTTTGTCAAAATTTCTTAAAATTAAGTTTAATCGATTTTACCTGCTTCATATTATGGCAACTGTGTTCCATACTTGCATAAGCTATCATCCTCATCATTCTCTACGTAATTAGTGCCTTTATCAAAGCTTGTAAATGAAAGTAACATTAATAAATCATTGAAATCATAAATTTATCAATTTACCTTCTTTAGAGCCAACTGTATTCCAATATCCAGCTGAAAAGACACCTGTAAATGCTCTGTATAATCTTCTTCTGCCATTATCATCCTTAATTACCATATCCTCAACTTGGAAAGGCTTTTTGATGAAATTTTGTCTATAAAAAATAATTTTTTGTCAAAATTTATTAAAATTAAGTTTAATCGATTTTACCTGCTTCATATTGTGGCAACTGTGTTCCATACTTGCATAGGCTATCATCCTCATCATTTTCTATGTAATTAGTGCCTTTATCATCATTACAACTCATTATTACAATCAATTTTTGTTACGCTAATTTTTTTGTTTTAATTTTTTCAAATGCAATTTGGAGACTTTTAATATTCAAATTATTTTATTGTTAAGACAGATAAAATGCTGTTGAATGTTTATTATTAGTCATATTGAAATATGTTTTATCTGATTATTTTTTAATTAACTTTATTGAATTTTTATGAGTACATTAATTTTGAAGTTCAATTTTTGAACCTGAAGTTTGTAGAGAATTTGAAATTTAACGGTTTTTTTGTAGAGTTCACAAAATTCAAAACTAATTCAGCCGTTTATTACTTTGCTCTTATAGCTGCTTTATCCTGCACTGGCGTTAATAAAATCCTTAATACAGGCTCTCCAGGAATTGGATCATCAGATAGAGCTTCTCGCCGTCTTTTATTGCCACTACTTGTTGATTCAGTACCAAAATCTTCTTTCGTCTGGATCTTTTGTGGTGCAATGCCAAATTCACTAAAATCTTTTTCATCTATAAAATCTGTAGACTTCAGTGACTTAATATTGACTATTTTCTGATCGAGAGCTTTTGAATTCAGTGGGTGTAAAGTCTGTAAATGAAAGTAACATTAATAAATTATTAAAATCATAAATTTATCAATTTACCTTCTTTAGAGCCAACAGTATTCTAACATCCAGCTGAAAAGACACCTGTAAATGCTCTGTATAATCTACTTTTGCCATTATCATCCTTAACTCCCATATCCTCAACTTGGAAAGGCTTTTTTGATGAAATTTTGTCTATAAAGAATAATTTTTTGTCAAAATTTCTTAAAATTGAGTTTAATCGATTTTACCTGCTTCATATTGTGGCAACTGTGTTCCATACTTGCATAGGCTATCATCCTCATCATTCTCTACGTAATTAGTGCCTTTATCATCATTACAACTCATTATTACAATCAATTTTTGTTACGCTAATTTTTTTTGTTTTAATTTTTTCAAATGCAATTTGGAGACTTTTAATATTCAAATTATTTTATTGTTAAGACAGATAAAATGCTGTTGGATGTTTATTATTAGTCATATTAACTTCCACGCATCGCGTGTAAGTTATTGGTTTCACCCAAAATGCCCATTTTCGAGTTCACTATGTTCCCACCACTTTTATGAGAAGTTTTTGGTACCAAAATGTGCGTCTCGATGAGTAGATTCATAATCTGCAGGAATTTTTTAATAAAAAAGGCCATTAAAGGGGTCAAAAAGCCAAAAAACTGATTTTTTCGGTCATCAAATTTTGTTATCAGGGTCACAGCTTCACCATTTGACTTTTGGGAACTGATTCTTTTGCCATATGATCAGCCAACATAAGCAATTGGGGGAATGGAAGCTAACTTTTTGATATATGCACAACTTTATAGACCTTTGAACAGTCAAAGAAGGGCCAAAAAACGCTCAAAATTGACCATTTTTGGCACCGTTCTCGCTTGTATTAAGCTCAAATTGACTAATTCAAAAACCATTTCGGGGTATTTATGCCTAAAATGTATAGGCCAAGTTTCAGCCAATTTCGTCCATACCTGTGTCCACAAGGTCCATTTTTCGTTTTTTTGGGTACGCATGGCAGGATGAAGTTATGAAAAATTTTTTTGGTCCTAATGGTCTCTAACCACCGATATACAACATAATTAGTCGTTTTTCCCAAAATTTTTATCTTTTCCTAAAGTTTTTAACTTCCACGCATCGCGTGTAAGTTATTGGTTTCACCCAAAATGCCCATTTTCGAGTTCACTATGTTCCCACCACTTTTATGAGAAGTTTTTGGTACCAAAATGTGCGTCTCGATGAGTAGATTCATAATCTGCAGGAATTTTTTAATAAAAAGGCCATTAAAGGGGTCAAACTGATTTTTTCGGTCATCAAATTTTGTTATCAGGGTCACAGCTTAACCATTAGACTTTTAGGAACTGATTCTTTTGCCATATGATCAGCCAACATAAGCAATTGGGGAATGGAAGCTAACTTTTTGATATATGCACAACTTTATAGACCTTTGAACAGTCAAAGAAGGGCCAAAAACGCTCAAAATTGACCATTTTTGGCACCGTTCTCGCTTGTATTAAGCTCAAATTGACTAATTCAAAAACCATTTCGGGGTATTTATGCCTAAAATGTATAGGCCAAGTTTCAGCCAATTTCGTCCATACCTGTGTCCACAAGGTCCATTTTTCGTTTTTTTGGGTACGCATGGCAGGATGAAGTTATGAAAATTTTTTTTGGTCCTAATGGTCTCTAACCACCGATATACAACATAATTAGTCGTTTTTTCCCAAAATTTTTATCTTTTCCTAAAGTTTTTAACTTCCACGCATCGCGTGTAAGTTATTGGTTTCACCCAAAATGCCCATTTTCGAGTTCACTATGTTCCCACCACTTTTATGAGAAGTTTTTGGTACCAAAATGTGCGTCTCGATGAGTAGATTCATAATCTGCAGGAATTTTTTAATAAAAAGGCCATTAAAGGGGTCAAAAAGCCAAAAAACTGATTTTTTCGGTCATCAAATTTTGTTATCAGGGTCACAGCTTCACCATTTGACTTTTGGGAACTGATTCTTTTGCCATATGATCAGCCAACATAAGCAATTGGGGGAATGGAAGCTAACTTTTGATATATGCACAACTTTATAGACCTTTGAACAGTCAAAGAAGGGCCAAAAAACGCTCAAAATTGACCATTTTTGGCACCGTTCTCGCTTGTATTAAGCTCAAATTGACTAATTCAAAAACCATTTCGGGGTATTTATGCCTAAAATGTATAGGCCAAGTTTCAGCCAATTTCGTCCATACCTGTGTCCACAAGGTCCATTTTTCGTTTTTTGGGTACGCATGGCAGGATGAAGTTATGAAAAATTTTTTTGGTCCTAATGGTCTCTAACCACCGATATACAAACATAATTAGTCGTTTTTTCCCAAAATTTTTATCTTTTCCTAAAGTTTTTAACTTCCACGCATCGCGTGTAAGTTATTGGTTTCACCCAAAATGCCCATTTTCGAGTTCACTATGTTCCCACCACTTTTATGAGAAGTTTTTGGTACCAAAATGTGCGTCTCGATGAGTAGATTCATAATCTGCAGGAATTTTTTAATAAAAAGGCCATTAAAGGGGTCAAAAAGCCAAAAAACTGATTTTTTCGGTCATCAAATTTTGTTATCAGGGTCACAGCTTCACCATTTGACTTTTGGGAACTGATTCTTTTGCCATATGATCAGCCAACATAAGCAATTGGGGAATGGAAGCTAACTTTTTGATATATGCACAACTTTATAGACCTTTGAACAGTCAAAGAAGGGCCAAAAAACGCTCAAAATTGACCATTTTTGGCACCGTTCTCGCTTGTATTAAGCTCAAATTGACTAATTCAAAAACCATTTCGGGGTATTTATGCCTAAAATGTATAGGCCAAGTTTCAGCCAATTTCGTCCATACCTGTGTCCACAAGGTCCATTTTTCGTTTTTTTGGGTACGCATGGCAGGATGAAGTTATGAAAAATTTTTTTGGTCCTAATGGTCTCTAACCACCGATATACAACATAATTAGTCGTTTTTTCCCAAAATTTTTATCTTTTCCTAAAGTTTTTAACTTCCACGCATCGCGTGTAAGTTATTGGTTTCACCCAAAATGCCCATTTTCGAGTTCACTATGTTCCCACCACTTTTATGAGAAGTTTTTGGTACCAAAATGTGCGTCTCGATGAGTAGATTCATAATCTGCAGGAATTTTTTAATAAAAAGGCCATTAAAGGGGTCAAAAAGCCAAAAACTGATTTTTTCGGTCATCAAATTTTGTTATCAGGGTCACAGCTTCACCATTTGACTTTTGGGAACTGATTCTTTTGCCATATGATCAGCCAACATAAGCAATTGGGGAATGGAAGCTAACTTTTTGATATATGCACAACTTTATAGACCTTTGAACAGTCAAAGAAGGGCCAAAAAACGCTCAAAATTGACCATTTTTGGCACCGTTCTCGCTTGTATTAAGCTCAAATTGACTAATTCAAAAACCATTTCGGGGTATTTATGCCTAAAATGTATAGGCCAAGTTTCAGCCAATTTCGTCCATACCTGTGTCCACAAGGTCCATTTTTCGTTTTTTTGGGTACGCATGGCAGGATGAAGTTATGAAAAATTTTTTTGGTCCTAATGGTCTCTAACCACCGATATACAACATAATTAGTCGTTTTTTCCCAAAATTTTTATCTTTTCCTAAAGTTTTTAACTTCCACGCATCGCGTGTAAGTTATTGGTTTCACCCAAAATGCCCATTTTCGAGTTCACTATGTTCCCACCACTTTTATGAGAAGTTTTTGGTACCAAAATGTGCGTCTCGATGAGTAGATTCATAATCTGCAGGAATTTTTTAATAAAAAGGCCATTAAAGGGGTCAAAAAGCCAAAAAACTGATTTTTTCGACTTCAAAAATTTTTTCTCGGTCGCGCTGACGCGCGACCTCGAATAATTTTAATAAATATATATTAAAGTTTTTTCAGCAAATTTCATAACTTTTATTTTTAGATTTTTTGTTTTTAATTTCAATGTGTATGAAATTGCACTTTTAAGGGAAGTCTTGGATATGGCAGATGTTGGTGGGGGTTGTGGATGAGATGTGCTCCACTCCACTCCGTTTCACTGCGCATCATGCTTCGCATGATGCTCGTTCCACTTCGTTTCGTTCCGCACATCTCATCCACAACCCCCACCAACATCTGCCATATCCAAGACTTCCCTTAAAAGTACAATTTCATCCACATTGAAATCATTTCACGACGAGTTGCAAGTACACTTTTTCATAGATTTTTCTCTACTAATTTAAGCTAAAAAATATAAGCTAAATTGTATACATCATAATTTGTTTTAAGCATATATTCTGTAATCTGTCTATGAAAAAAAATTGGGAAGGTGGCGTGGAAGTTCGTGGCTTTCTACGTAAGTCGTGTTTTTGAAATATGTTTTTTCTGATAGACATAACTATATTGAATTTTTGAGTACACTAATTTTGAAGTTCAATTTTTGAACCTGAATTTTGTAGAGAATTTGAAATTTAACGGTTTTTTTGTAGAGTTCACAAAATTCAAAAATGACTCAGCCGTTTATTATTTAGCTCTTATAGCTGCTTTATCCTGCACTGGCGTTAATAAAATCCTTAATACAGGCTCTCCAGGAATTGGATCATCAGATAGAGCTTCTCGCCGTCTTTTATTGCCACTACTTGTTGATTCAGTACCAAAATCTTCTTTCGTCTGGATCTTTTGTGGTGCAATGCCAAATTCACTAAAATCTTTTTCATCTATAAAATCTGTTGACTTCAGTGACTTAATATTGACTTTTTCCTGATCGAGAGCTTTTGAATTCAGTGAATCTAAAGCCTGTAAATGAAAGTAACATTAATAAATTATTAAAATCATACATTTATCAATTTACCTTATTTAGAGTCAACTGTATTCCAATATCCAGCTGAAAAGACACCTGTAAATGCTCTATGGAATCTTCTCCTGCCATTATCATCCTTAACTACCATATCCTCAACTTGGAAAGGCTTTTTTGATGAAATTTTGTCTATAAAAAATAATTTTTTGTCAAAATTTCTTAAAATTAAGTTTAATCGATTTTACCTGCTTCATATTATGGCAACTGTGTTCCATACTTGCATAAGCTATCATCCTCATCATTCTCTACGCAATTAGTGCCTTTATCAAAGCCTGTAAATGAAAGTAACATTAATAAATCATTGAAATCATAAATTTATCAATTTACCTTCTTTAGAGCCAACTGTATTCCAATATCCAGCTGAAAAGACACCTGTAAATGCTCTGTATAATCTTCTTCTGCCATTATCATCCTTAATTACCATATCCTCAACTTGGAAAGGCTTTTTTGATGAAATTTTGTCTATAAAAAATAATTTTTGTCAAAATTTCTTAAAATTAAGTTTAATCGATTTTACCTGCTTCATATTGTGGCAACTGTGTTCCATACGTGCATAGGCTATCATCCTCATCATTTTCTATGTAATTAGTGCCTTTATCAAATCCTGTAAATAAAAGTAACATTAATAAATGAATGAAATCATAAATTTATCAATTTACCTTCTTTAGAGCCAACAGTATTCCAATATCCAGCTTAAAAGACACATGTAAATGCTCTGTATAATCTTCTTCTGCCATTATCATCCTTAACTACCATATCCTCAACTTGGAAAGGCTTTTTTGATGAAATTTTGTCTATAAAAAATAATTTTTGTCAAAATTTCTTAAAATTAAGTTTAATCGATTTTACCTGCTTCATATTGTGGCAACTGTGTTCCATACTTGCATAGGCTATCATCCTCATCATTTTCTATGTAATTAGTGCCTTTATCAAATCCTGTAAATAAAAGTAACATTAATAAATGAATGAAATCATAAATTTATCAATTTACCTTCTTTAGAGCCAACAGTATTCCAATATCCAGCTGAAAAGACACCTGTAAATGCTCTATGGAATCTTCTCCTGCCATTATCATCCTTAACTACCATATCCTCAACTTGGAAAGGCTTTTTTGATAAAATTTTGTCTATAAAAAATAATTTTTTGTCAAAATTTCTTAAAATTAAGTTTAATCGATTTTACCTGCTTCATATTGTGGCAACTGTGTTCCATACGTGCATAGGCTATCATCCTCATCATTTTCTATGTAATTAGTGCCTTTATCAAATCCTGTAAATAAAAGTAACATTAATAAATGAATGAAATCATAAATTTATCAATTTACCTTCTTTAGAGCCAAATGTATTCCAATATTCAGCTGAAAAGACACCTGTAAATGCTCTATGGAATCTTCTTCTGCCATTATCATCCTTAACTACCATATCCTTAACTTGGAAAGGCTTTTTTGATGAAATTTTGTCTATAAAAAATAATTTTTTGTCAAAATTTCTGTTGAACGTCAAAACATTCAACGGAAAATAATTTGAATAGTCTTTAAGTCGTAGTTTTTACCTTTTTGTTTTTAACGGTTATTTTTTTGAAAATGTTAGTTTTGAATTTTCATTGTGAGACATCAAAAAAGGTAAAATCTATTTAATTAAGTTCAATATATATATATGAGGTCATATGGACAGAGTCCGCCTCAAACAAAACTAACACTATCAAAATTTTCCATTGTTTCCGGTATAGAAAGTTTTGATGGTGTTAGTAAATTTTTCAAAATTTAACGGTCATTTTCTTATATGACCTCATATATATATGGGCAAATCTACGAAAGAATTTTTTGTTTAAAATATATATTTTTTGTAAATTTCTCAAAATCAGCTTGATTTATCCGATTCTTTTGCATCTAGGATTGTTAAGAATAATAAATGCAACAATAATTATACAGTTAAAGTACTATAAACTGTCTAATTGATGAGTTATTTAAGTTTAAAGAGCGTTAGACTATCAACTTTTCCAAAATCAAAATTCACAAATTATCATTTTTCTCATTAATTAATTACCTTATATTGAAGTATTGATACACATTAGATTACGTTTTTTATAAGCTTTCAATATGTGTTTATATTATTTTGTTGAAATGCTTCATTAAAGAGATATTTGTAAAAAATAGCGTTAGACTGTCAACTTTTCAACTCATTATTGCAAAACACAATCCTAGTTTGAAATGAGATATTCCGTTAAAATCGATATGCAAATCAACTATTTTAAGCTTTTCAACTAATTTATCTCAACTTAAGTAATCATTGCTGCAATGATTAATGATCCTAAGATAAAAATATTAACCTACATAATTTAGATAATAAATTAAACATAGAAAACTTTTGCTTTAACGGTTTTTTTTGAATTTTGCAAGTTGAGAAAAATTGTTAGTCGATTTTCGGAGTTCCGTTTATTCGTAGATTTGCCCATATATTGATTAAGTTTAACAAGTTATTGAAGCATATTATTATATTTAAACAGACAGTTTAAGTCCATTGACATGTAACAAATCAAAAGCATATCAAAATTTATGTTATATTGGCCTTTTAGAGGTAAAAAATTAAGAAACCAAATTTTGTGAAAGGAAAAGTTTTGTAATGAAAAATTTTATGTTTTAGGCGATCAGAATAGAGATTACATTATGAAATAAACAATATCTACATCATTTAAAATACAGTCCACCAGTCTCTGATTATTCTACCCAACAAGTTGTTTTAACTAAAATCATTTTTATAAATAAAAACTTTTACTTTGAGGCCATTTAATAGTTTGATTTAACATTTTTTACACTTAATTTTTAGTAAAAATGAAAAATGGAACAAAAAAATAAATTTTGAACTCCGTCTTATTTTTTAGAAAAATGCAATAAAATGTGATTAAATGATGTAAAACTCTTAAAAATACTATTAACAGGATATTAACAAGAAAATCTACTAAAAAATATTCTTTTTTAAATTTTTTTAGAAATAAAAATTCGAAAAAAACTTGAGAAACTTGCAAGTTCACATAGCAAACTAGTAAAACCACAAGTTTGTATGAAAAAACTTGTGAAACTTGTAAAACCGCAAGTTTGCGGGAGTGTCCATCCCTTGGGTAAAGTCTTATCTAAGAAAGATAACCATAAATGAAAATCTGATCTACTAAATTTACTGACCGCGGAGCAGCAACTGGAGCGAAGCGGAAGCTGCTAAACTATCGAAACTGGAATCTATGGTAAAGTCTTATCTAACAAAGATTAACATATATGAAAGTCTGATCTTTTGAATTTACTGACTGCAGAGCAGCAACTGGAGCGAAGCGGAAGTTGCAAAACTATCGAGACTGTAAACTATGATACAGTCTTATCTAAAAAAATTAAAAATGTTGCGTAGAAGCTCGTGGTCAATAATTTATTATGAAAGGGATGTGGGTGATTAGGTAAAGATATTGTAATAACGAGTAGTTAAATGAGATTAAGGGACGCTTAAAATATTTATCAACGAGTGGCGTGGAAGTTCGTGGCTTTCTATGTAATTCATGTTTTTTTACAAAATGATTTCACCAGAAATGCAGTAGGGCTTGGCCGTTTTTAGCGCATTTTTGCAAAAAATGACGCGGCTGGCTGGCTGGATGAGCTCTGAGATCTCAGAAACCAGACATAATTAAGAGTTCTGCTATGATGAATTATCTTTCTACTATCGAGTTATTCCGGGATCGCTTATTAAAAAATCGTTAAACGATCTACTATTCCTGTAATCAAACATTAAATAAGGAAAAAAATAAATGAAAAATAAAATTTTGATTTTTTTATGACCGTTGCAATTTAAAAATTTTTTGACCGTTATTTTTGGTCAAAATTTATTCCTTTCTTTTTGAAAGATTTTGTTTTTATCATCTTGAAAACAGACTTTTTGCATGGGCATGCTTGAAAGACAGGATTTAATAGTTTTTGTTACTATTGTACAGTTTTTTAAAATGAAAGTTGTATTTTTTTGCAGGGTTTTTTGATGATAAAAGAAGAATTAAGAAATTTTGTAATTAAAAGCAGCTTCTATTTAATCGATTACTGATCGCTGCGACAAAAATGCGCTTAAGTCCCTCGATTAACAACACTAGCACTTTGAACATTTTTTCATTAAGTGTCAGAAATCGACTATTTTTGTCATTTTTTGTTTTTCCTGGACATTTTGCGAGTTATTTTAATAGTGGACTTATAAAACTCTTGAAAATGCACATTTTGGTTTATAAATTACAATATATCATGCTGTAACTAAGCATAAAAACTCAAAAAGATCTGGGTTTCTGACACTGAAATTTTTTTACCCTAATTTGATTTTTCACTCAAAAATTCGTAGAACTTCTCGAAAACATAGTTTAGAGACAAATTTTATACTGATA
This sequence comes from Chironomus striatipennis, assembly GCA_026123125.1. Lineage (NCBI taxonomy): Eukaryota > Metazoa > Arthropoda > Insecta > Diptera > Chironomidae > Chironomus > Chironomus striatipennis. The sequence continues at coordinate 24,048,194 of CM047393.1, forward strand.
TGTTCGTTTTTATGTTATCTATATTATGATCTAATAGAAACTACTAAAATTCAAGTTTAAATAAGTTAAATTAATAAATGTTCCTAAAAATACTTTGATTTAATCGACAAAATTTGAATTTTTTGTAAACAACAACAAAATATTCTGGAAACAAATGTAACAGATTTTTCGGCCAAGTCCAGTATAATTTTTTGTCAGTATTTAATTTTAGTGAGCTGAAAACAATTTTAAGGATTAATATATAAAAAAAAAACATAAATTGTTGGTTTTTTAAATACTTTTAATAATAATTTATTTCGTTGAGTTAAATGTTGCGATTATAGAAATCGCTTCTTTTAATTTCTTTTTTGAATCAATTGTTTCAATTAAAATTAATAATAACTTAGACTAAGTCATTTCATGCTATCAATTTTAATCCATTTAAATTTTTGTTTGCATTTTTTTTTTCTTTTAATTATTCTATTGGAGAGGACATGGATCAAAAATTTTTACATTATCTTGTGTCTGTTTTAGATAGAGATATTTTTAAGAAGTTTCATCAATATTGTATAATTTAAATAGTTAATTACAGTCCTAGAACTGATTTATAAATAAATAGACATTGGAGATAAAAATTTCTTTATTTCTGAAAAAAATAAATAGATATAAAAAAAAAAAAATTAATTAAATTACTTTTTAAATATTTTGTTATATTACCTGTTGAGGAGAATGTTGCGGCGGTGTAGCAGTTTGTTGATTATTAGGTGATGCTGTTTGCTGACTTGTTGATTGTTCATTAGTTGTAATTTGTTGCTGACTACTTTGTTGTACCTTTTGAACTGGAACATTGGAAATTCTTCGATTTGGTCCAATAACTTGAAGTAAATTTGAATTATCACTTCCAGATATCATTTTTATTGCCTGGACAGGTTGCAACCTTATATTACTGGCTATTCCTCGCGTCGATGGTGTCACAAACTTTTTTTTTAACAAAAATAAAATTGAAAATTTTCAGAGGTTAGATGATTGCAGGGGCGTAGCCAGGGGGGTTTTGGGGTCAAACCCCCCTTCCCCTATCCCCTATTTTCGCGAAATTTATACTAGATATTACTGAAATTTTCAGATCTGAAAAAAAAAAAAAAAAAAAAAGACCGAAAAGTAGCAAACCCCCCCCCCCCCCACCCCCTCAAAAAAATTCCTGGCTACGCTGATTGTAATTTAGTTTTATGAACAATAATTTATAAATTACCTGAAGCGTTTCAGTTCTTGTTTGAGAAACAGAGACTGGAATGACGTTGCTTACTCCTGAATTACTAAGGAATATTCCAGGTGATTTTATTGATCGTACATCAATATATTTTCCCTCCTCTTTTCCTTGTTGTAAAATCAACTTATTTTGAGTTACTTGAGCAATTCTTGTAACTTTTGGTGTAGCCTTTCGAGCTCCTTGTAATGTCATTTGAGGAATAGCCACTTGTCGAACAGTTGATGATGTTTGAGCTAATCCAGCACGAACGGGTGATAATTTCATATTAATTTGACTCGTTCCAGCAACTGTGGTAATTCCAGAAGGTGCGGAAGTTTTTATTAATGTCGTAATTTGTTGTCCACCGCTCGTTGAGCCACTAGCTTGTTGTAATTGAAGATTGCCCGATGGAGCATACGCAATTTGTGTCGGTGTTGTTAATTGAATTGGTGAGCTCTTAAATTGCTGTGGAAGTTCACGTTGAAGCATAACAAGTTTTTGATTTCCTTGTCCAATTGTTTGTGTCGTTCCTACTTGCTTAATAAATTGAGCCCTTTGCTGTGGACCAACTTGTACGGTGACACTTGACGATCCTTGTTGACTATCAACATTTCCTTCACTTACTGACTGCGTTTGTTGGATTGTACCTGCTTGAGTCGTTGGATTTATTGTCGCAACTGTAATTTTTTGACCAGATCCACTTTGAACTTGTACAGTTTGTGGAACTCCACTGCTGGAACTAACAACAGTCGTTTGAGGTGATCCAGCTTGATTTATTGGACCAGTTTGTAAAAATCTCAACTTTTGACGAACTTGCTGTTGTCCATAAATATGAAATTGTGGAGTTGTTACTAGTTCAAAACGTTTAGTTCCACTTGTAACGACTTTTTGATCAGGTGTTGCAGCCCTTAATTGATTTGGCTGATAATTTGATGTGAACCTTAATGTCGCATTTTGAAGCTGTGTTAAACCTTGTCCAGTTAATCCACTTAATGAAATAACTGTTGGATTTTGTTGACCTGGCCTTTGGAAAATTACTTCTTTTGAAACTGATCGTTGACGAATTTGAGGAGTCGTTGAGATTGCTGTTCCTTGTTGATTTTGTGTCAAACTCGTTGATCCTATTGCAGCCAGTTGTGATACAGAAACGACTTGTTGTGAACCAACTTGCTGAGGATTAATAGTTTGAACAATAGATCCAGAAGTTACAATTGGAGTATTAGTGGCTACAGTCGGTTGAATTGATACAATTTGTGGCTGAACACTAGTCACAGTCGTTGGAGGTGATGTTAAAACGACAGAAACTGAAGATGTTTGAATAAGATTTGATTGAGAATTTTGCATAGATTGTGGATTAATATGAATTTGTGGAATGATTCCAGTTAATAGAGTTGTCTGTTGTCCTGTTGTAGGCGATGCAACAAGTGCTTTCATTATTTGTTGGGATTGCTGATGTGAAGATCCACCACCAGTTAAATTTATTCTTTGTGCTTGTATTTGAGATCCATGAACGAGAGCAGTTATACCTTGTTGCTGAGATTGCTGTGATGTAACTATTGTTGGTTGAACTACAATTGTACCTTGTTGTGAAATTTGAGATAATGTTTGTGACTGAGGAGACGCCTGAGGAATAGGAGATGCTTGTTGTTGAATATGCATTGGAGATAATTGATCGGTCATTAATTGAGTCGTCCCACTCGTTTGTGGTTTAGTTTGTAACTTTACTTGCTGCTCAATCTTTTGTTGATTAATATTTCTTTCTTGGACTAATCGCTCAAAACATTTCTGTGCAATATCAATCGGTGATAATGGTATATCATAACTAGCAATTCCTAATTCAGCTAATACTGGTAAATGTTTTTGATTCAATACTGTATTTCCCATATATTTCTTTAAATGAGGTTGCTTTTTCACCATTGCTGCTTTTATTGCATCAAATTTGATTTTCGTCAATTTCGTAAATGAGTTATTATTGTCATTCTGATATAATTGTGCAGTTCTTGGTGTCCTCGAATTTTTCATTGATGTCTTTAATATGGTTTTATTCTTTTTCTGTTTTTTCGGACTATCGAGAAGTTTTCCTTCCTCTCTCGGCAAAATTACTGCTTCATAACGCCATCGACAATGTTTTGGAGATCTATATGTTCGTGATGTTTGATTTACAATATCAGCAACAAGATCCCAATTTGGAGTATGTCCTGGAGATATTAGCATCAAATTCAACGGCAATCCTTGCAAATTTTGAATCACATTTAATATCGCACGATCCTCAAAAATAAGCCATTCAGCCATTCCTTCTGGTTCGACTAAAGGTTTCATTGGAATTTGTTGCTTGAAATTTGCCATCGGCATTGATCTTATTAGTCCACGATTTCTTTGTTGCTTCAAATCTTTTCTCATCTTTGCAAGTGCTGGAGAAGGACGATCAAATAGTGACCTAGGAGGGACATATCCATCATCTTTACGCATTTTAAGTGGGCGACGACCATCCATATAGAATCCATCATCTGTTCTCATTCTCTTGTACTCTTTTCTCACATAAATTGCTGGCAATTGCTCATCGTCCATAACAGAGCATGTATTGTAAAGAAATCTTAACGAGTAATCGATATAAAGGTCTGATTCATCGTCTTGTGGAGGAGTTGGAGGACACCACATCTAAAATATTAATATATTATTAAGATTTTTTTTTTTAAAGTATCATAATTTTAAGAATTTTTTATCGCATTTATGAAGACTTGTTTTAATTAATTAATACCCTGTTTTTTCTTTATAAGCTAGTAGCTTAGTAGGGTAAAAAAGTTTATTTTTTGGCTCTCTAGTAGCTTAGTAAAGAGTAGTAGCTTAGTAAAAATCCTGTACTAAAACAGAATTTTTCAATTTTCTCAAAAATTTTATGGATTTATCTCGGAATCTTGATTTTATCTGATTTTTAATGACAGATTAAAGCATAAAATGCAATTAGATTCTCAAAAATTATTGTCTAAATTTTTTTTATGGTAGTAGCTTAGTAAAGATTACAAAAAAGTTTTGGATTCAAAAAAACTTTACTAAGCTAGTAGCTTAGTAACGAGTGGTAGCTTATAAAGAAAAAACAGGGTAATCTTTTAATTTCTTCACAAGATATATAGATGGACCAATGTAAAAAAGTTGCCGTTTTTAACGGTTAAAAATTTGAAATATTTAAAATTTTTGTAAACACTAACACCATGAAAGAAATTTGGAAAATTTTAATTTTAAATTTTTTGGACTTTTCATTTAGTTTTCGTGGGTAAAAAGCATTAGAAACGTGAAAGTGATAAAAAAAATTGATTTAACGTGTGTAATTAGATTTAAAATGTGTTAAATTAATAGAATTGCCCATATCTTGTTTCTTCATATAAAACAAGAGTGTGATCAGAAATTTAAAAATTTAATTTAACCGTTAAGTAATAAATTTTTTACCGAACATAAAAATCCTTTTTCTTAATAAATTGCTAATCGCTACATCAAAAATGCGCTAAATTAACTAGATTTAAAATTTTTTTGTTACTTACCGGCATAGATTCCAAAGTATTTTTAGACACCCAAATCTATAAGAAAATCACATTTTTTAGAGAAAAAAAGAATCGCGGTAGAAAAGTGGAAACGAGCAAAAAATGACCAACCAGAAGAAAGACATACTCAAAAAAGATGTTTTAAGAGATTTTAGGGGATATAGAGGATAATTATTTTGGCTGTCACTTAATCTCGCCCACACATTTTGTGTTGTAAATTGATTCTAAAAAAATATCCATTTCAGTTTTAATTTTTTCTTTTTCATATCTTCTTAATAAATAAAGAATTTCTTTATCTTTAAAAATTTTAGTAGGAATTAACATTTGGTTATCAAGCAGAAGATCGAGTTTGGACTATGGCAAGGCAATCGCTGTTTTGGTGCCAACAATAAGAATCGTAGAATTATTTATTTTATAGACATTTTTTTTACAAAACCCTCTGCCATCTCCAAACAAAACACATATATTCTTTTTGAAATATTCTTTCATGAAATTTTCACGGTGTAATATAGGAAGTGTATCAAGGATCTTCTACTGATAACACAAATTATTTCATAACTTTTCTTTCAATTTTCATAAGAATATTAATTAGATATTTTTTCATTTTCAATTAAAACACAATAGAGGTGTAGCAGGCAAGTGACACCAAAACAACAGAGTGGGCCAGAGATTGAGTTAGCTTCCAAGACTCGATTTCGTTATAACTGTTTTTCTATCTTTCTTGATTGAAATTGAAAAACTTGAGACTGATACGAATATTTTTTTGTCATCGATTATTAACAACACAAAACACCACCGACAATTTTTCTTTTCTATTCATTAGTAATTTCACCTGTATTCAATTAATTTTCTCATCAATTACTATTAATTTTTAATAATATTACATCATTTCATTTTTTTTTTTTTTGCATATTCTAATAATTTTTTGTTTAAAAGATAGTAAGAGAGGATAAATTAAATCTTTTTGAGGCTATTCATTGATTATGCTTGTTTTTTTTTTTCATTTCATATGGGACTTATTCTAAGAACATTATTTGAATGCATCAATATTTCATGGAAATTTTTAAAATTTTGATAATTTCATGCCATTTTAAATAACACGTGAGATGAATCAATTAAAAATAAAAAAATTATAAAAGTAAAATAAGTTAGGGGCTAGAAAAAATAATACAGTAATTTTCTCTCACGACTTTTTTTTCTTCTTTTTTTTTTCAAAAAATGATTTAAAATAAAAATAAAATAATAAGTAGAAGGAAATTCAACATAAAAAATGGATTTTTCGATGAATCCTAAAACAATTATTTACATTTTTTTATACTTTAAAGATTGTTCATTATGTCTGTGATTAGATTGTTAAATAAAAATTTAGAAAAATAAATAATGTCCTAGTTCTTTTTTTTTTAAATGGTTTTCGGTAAATACTCAAGTTGTCATCGAGTTAAGATCTATCTTTATTATAATAATCAATCATTCTTATACGAATATATTTTTTCAAAACGATCACAACTGTGTAAGAGTAGTATGACGATGTAAAATTTATCAAAGCGTTTTATTTTGCATTGCAACCACTCGTCTTGGCCGTACTTTTGGCGTATTATCTTCATCATTACTAGACGTTTGTTGTTGTTTAGCTTTAAGTGGAGGATCTGGTATTTTTTGTATCCATGAGTCGAGCGTTTGATTATTTTTAACTGATGATAAAAGCCTTTTATTAGCTCTAGATTGAGGAGACGGTGTTGCATTTGGTTTTTTATGTTGGATATCAATCATGGATATTTTACATTCTTTAACTCCAAATTCTTTCTTTACCTGACTCTCTTCTTTTGATACATCATCTAATTTATCTAAATTTTTATTATTACTACTACTTCCACTGTTATTTAATGTCGAGCATTTTTGTCGTTTAATTGGTAAAATTGGACTATCGTCTAAAGTCCACAAATTTAAATTAACTGTGCCTCTTGAGCGAGTTCGTGGACTACTTGTTGATTTTTTCTCAGTTAATAACGGTTTCGGAAGTTTTTCAATCGTTGTCTCATCCGTAATTGTACTATCGTCGTTTATTAATGTATCATCGTCTTGCGATGTTGAATCAAAATTACTTTCAACTTTATGATTCGAATGATTTGAATCAGAATCATTGACATCATTAGAATCAACCATAACGTCTAGACTACATTCACTATCTGAATCTTCTTGAACTGATGTTTGACGACTTATTGATGTTGATCTTGTCGTACTTTCACTTGTCGATCTTACCGTCTTTTTAGATTTTGTTGAACTACTAATATCGCTCTTTCGACTCATGGCTCTTTGACGTGGAAGAATTGAACCAATTCTTGAACTTTGTTTTCCTGCATTTACATTACTTTCCTCATTATTTCTACTTGTATTTCTCGTCGTTCGTTTAAATGAAGTATCGACATTTTTAGGTGGTGTTGTTTTTGCAATGACTTTTTCCTTTTCTTTCTTATTATTATTATTATTATTATTATTATTATTTACGCTTTTATCATTTTCTTTCATTATACCATTTTGTTGTGTAACATTTCCATTACTACTACTATTCTTAACAGTTAGTGATATACGTGACGAATGATTTACATTTTCAGACTTACGTTTACCTAATATAGATTTTTTATTGGATTTTATATTAACCTTATTAAGTGAATCCTCTCGACTATACGTGAGAAGCTCATTATCCTGTTTTTCCACTGCTTGCTTCTCCAATTCTTGCTGTTGTTGCTGTGCTAATCTCTTTTCCTCCCATTCTCGTTTCTGTTGTTCGATTTCCATTTCAACTGCTTTTAGCTGTATTGCTGCCCAATTTGCACCCGTTTCTTCAACAAATCGCATAGCATATCTTTCAATTGGACTCAACTAAACGAAAAGAAATTACAGCGTTAGAAACAAACATTACAAAATTTTAAATTAGCGGTTTTTTAAAATTCAAAAATTATCACTAAAACAAAAACATAGCTTTTTACATTACACAATGGTCTGAAATCGAAAAAAGTGTCCAAAATTTATTTTAAGTCGTGTCTTTTAAACCTCATCATTTAAATGCAGTATTATAAAACATAAACTAACGCATCTTCTGTGAAAATATCAAGCTTCCAATCGTTGTCTAACTCTGTCAATAATTATCCAAAGTCACGAAAAATTTGTTTACAAAAACACAATGAAAAAGTTTTCATAAATTTTTCCACTTTCTCTTGTTTGTTCTATGTCAATACCTTAATTAATGCTCACTGTCAATACCTTAATTAATGCTCAAATTTTATGTTAAAGCTTATAAAACATTAGCCAAATGCTTTATCATTAGGGAAAATGCAATTAAAATTTTGAAAATTTCCTAAACTTTAAACGCTAATTACATTATTTTGTCGCCTGAATGAACCTCTGAAACTCACATGCATCGTAAGATTGAGCATTAATTTACCTTCTAATCATACTCTGGTAAGTCCAAAGTAGGCCAATTTCGAGATATTTGTAATTTAATTTTACTTGTTTTTCCAAATTTTTTCATACAAATTTGCTTGTGCGCAAATTTTTTTGGAAACAATTTTAAATTTTTAATGAAAAATCATGTTTATCTTAAATATCATAAGCTCATATTTTCAGAGATGTATAATTAAGGCATGATAAAGTTATTGACACTTTCAAAATAAAGAAAATCAACCAAAACTTTGCGACCTCTAAAGTTTATAACAAAATATAAACTTTGGACACTTTTTTTGATTTCAGACCATTGTGCATTATAAATTTTGTATTGTAATAAAAATTTGATAACCAGAACATTTTGAAATTCATGCGCCGGAAGTCTGTTTCTATTATGGTTTTATTTAGCATAAAATCGTAGAGAACTTTCCAATAGCAAAAAAAAAAAAAAAATGAAAAGTTCATAATCCAAAGATAATATGCAGAGAAATACGAAATTTTTAATTAATAATAATTCTACTTACTTGTTCGACAAGATTTTGAACCTCTTTTTCTTGTTTTGTCAATTCTGGTTCTTTATCTTCAGTAATTGGAATATTCTCGTCAAATTCAGCCAAATCTTCTGCAGCTTCTTGCCTTACAACTTTAGCTGCCTCGACATCTTGATCATCTTCGGCAGCTGCTAAAGCTGATTCAAAAGCTCCAACTGCATTTTTATCAGTCTCATTATTAATAGCAGATGAAGTTGCTGCTAATGTATGAGTCAATTTTTCTCGTCGTTCTTTATCTCTGTCAAGAACATCAGCTAAACGAGCAGTTGCATCATCACTCTGATCAACGTTAAAAAGATCTTGAATCGTTGAATTTTTAAAGTAAGCTTCTGTAAAGTTTCCACCTTCGATAGCTAAATCGCCAAGTAAACGTTTCTGATTAGCTTTCTTTAAAATATTCTCTTCGATTGTCTTTTCACTAATTAATCGATAAATATGCACATCTCTTGTTTGTCCAATTCTATGGCATCGATCTTGTGCTTGAGCATCACATGTTGGATTCCAGTCACTATCATAGAAAATAACTGTATCGGCACCAGTTAAATTTATTCCGACACCACCAGATCTCGTTGATAAAATAAATACAAATATTCTTCTATCTTCATTAAATCGCTCCATTAAAATTTGTCTTTGTTCTACTTTTGTCGTACCATCGAGTCTTAAATAAATATGACCATGATAATTGAGAAAAGCTTCAAGAACATCTAACATTCTCGTCATTTGTGTAAATATCAAAACTCGATGATTCTCTGACTTTAATTGTCTTAACAAAAGAGTTAAAGATTGCAATTTTCCACAGTCGTACTGAATTAATCTTGGATCTGGAAACTGAATACAAATGTTAAAAAAAATTAATATTAATATTGAACGTAATTTACTTATGCTTTAATTAACAAACGAAATTCATTCTCTTAAACTGTCAAAATATATTTAAATTTCCAAGAGATAAACGGTCATTTAAAATTTACATATATTGGGCCGATCTTATATAAGAGTTTGTAAAAATCAGTTAAATATATAATATATATAAATATATATATTTTTTTGAAATTCGAAACGACCGTTTTTATCCTGAACATTCTTCTTCGTGAATGTACGTACAATTAAAAAAGTATTTGAGGAAAATGCGACAATTTAATATAAAATGTACACAATGCTCTAGAAGTAAAAATGATATTAAAGAAAGATCTTTACTTGCTGTACAAAGCGCAAGGAATTAAATTCCTTAATTTGATATAGCACTCTTGCAAAAGTTCTATTAAACTGATTAAAATGTTTATTCGAACTGATTTTGAATGCATTAATAATTGGATAGTTAATGGAAAGAAAATTGGATTGTATTTACTTACTTGAGTTGTCATTGCTGACGCTATTGGATGCAATAAATGAGTTTTTGGACCCATTTCTTTACAAATAATATTTTCACGATTCTGCTCACAATTTCTCATCGATGGATGCATATGAGTAACAGATAATGTTGGAATTTTGGCGCTTACAGCAGGAACAACAAATACAAACTTGTCAAAAATTTCCTTCAGCTCTTCTGTACGATCTTCATTGCTTTTAATAATCTCAGAAAGACTATTAAATGGAATCTTTCTTAAAATTTCATTTTGACAAGCTAAATGACTTCTCGTATTGAAAGAATAAAGCTCATCATATTTTGGGCTTGGATTTGAAACAATTTTACTAAGAAAACTCCGCACATCCTCACCATAAAGAGGCGATGCATCACATTTCCGTTGATTAGTTTTGCTCAACAATTGCAATATATGACGACGATATTCTTGCTGAAGTTCTTGAATATTTGGCAGATGAAATTCTGATTGTGGTCGTTTATCGACAGTTTCTATTACACTCTCGGTGGAACTTTTACGCACGGCGTCAATAACAGCATTAGCCAACGGTGGGGTTATATTAGTTGTAGACACAGGATTAACGATCATAACACCAGAATTTGCAGTTAAAATACCTTGTTTTCTATTAACAAGATAAATTTGTCCTGATGATGATTGAATAAGTTGATGTGTAGCTTTATTGGAACGAACATTAATAGTGCCACTTGATGATGGAATTTGTTGAAGTGTAATTTGTGTCTTATCATCATCAACAAGCATTGGCTGGCTTATTTTCCGTTCATTTTGTACAAATTTTGACGTTCTCATTGCTGGACTTGTACCGACTTTTATTTGCGAGCATGATGAAATTTCTTTTTGTACGAATGGCTTTATTCTTAAATGAATTTTACACTTTCCTTGTGGACAAACAGGCGGCAATTCTGGTGCAGAATCAATCTCTTCTATTAATTTTTTCGGTGTTATTAATTGTTTCATTCTAAATGCAACAAAAGCGGTTAAGCACATCTCTAATTGTATTAGTACTAAATTTAATGCCACTAAATCAATATCTTTAAGTGGATCATACTGAACTATATTGTAAACCATTGAAGGTACAGTCATATTAATCTGTTCCATTCGAAATGGTGAAATTGTAGGTCTTGTCTCAAACAAATTTGGATGATTACAAACTTTTCGAAGTTGCATTAATACATTTATAACACTCAAAAGATTTCCACTTGCCAAAGTCTCTTTCGTTTTTGTACGACCCATAAAATCATCGTATAAAAATCTTTGACGTTTTGATAGTCTACACATGACAACGTGTTCATATTTTTTTGGCATCTGTTTTTCAACTTCACTTTTAAGACGCCGAAGTAAAAACGGTCGAAGAACTTTGTGAAGTTTAATAATGATTGTCTCATTATATTCCATATTTCCCTCCACCATTCCAGCCATTGGTTTTGAAAATAACTCATCAAATGCTCGATGTGATTCGAAGAAATTTGGCATCAAAAAGTGCATCAATGACCACAATTCAGACATGCTGTGAACAGACAAAATAATAAATGTTCAAATTAGTTTTTATTTTCAAATAGTTTTTAAATACGATGTTAAATCCTTTTCTTCTACAGTCTTGATAATAAATGGGCGATTCTTCAGACAATTTCTTGCAAACTCTTTAAAACTAAATTTTCGTTTGACGATGTTTTGTCAAAGATTATTACGATTTGGTTAACAGATAACAAAAATTTTTGTTATCTGTTAACCAAATCATTTTAACAGTTTTAAAATTTCTTTATACTGCTGATGATTCCATCGGTGATGGCGAAATTAATTGAGTGAAATTAATAAAACTTAACAGTTTTTTGGTGATTAATATTAAAGTGTTTTCATTCATTTTGCAAGAAATTGTCTGAAAAATCGCCCATTTATTTAAGTTTTTTCTTCGACGTATTTTTTTAGTGCATTTTTGCTATTGCATTCACTTTGTTCGGCTGCACAATGGTCTGAAATCGTAAAAAGTGTCCAAAATTTATATTTTGTTGTAAACTTTAGAGGTCGCAAAGTTTTGTTTAATTTTCTTTATTTTGAAAGTGTCAATAGCTTTGTCATGTCTTAATCATACATCTCTGAAAATATGAGCTTATGACATTAAGGATAAATATGATTTTTCATTAAAAGTTTAAAATTGTTTCTCAAAAAATTTTGTGCACAAGCAAATTTGTATGGAAAAATTTTGAAAAATAAGTGAAATTAAATTGCAAATATCTCGAAATCGGGGGAGATTGGGGTCATCAGATTATAATTAGAAGGTAAATTAAGACTCAATCTTTGTATTCTGGTAGGTTTCAGACCCGGCTTCGCCCGGCTTTTTAACTTATAAAAGTTTTGGAAAATTTCAAAATTTTAATTGCATTTTCCCAAATGATAAAGCTATCTGCTAATGTTTTATAGGTTTTAACATAAAATTTGAGCATTAACTAAGCTATTGACAGTGATTAGAATGTGAATCAAACAACAGAAAGTAGAAAAATTTATGAAAACTTTTTCATGGTGTTTTTGTAAACAAATTTTTCGTGACTTTGGTTAATGATTGACAGAGTTAGACAACGATTGGAAGCTTGATATTTTCACAGAAGATGCGTCAGTTTATTTTTTATAATACTGCATTCAAAAGATGAGGTTTAAAAGACACGACTTTTAATAAATTTTGGACACTTTTTTCGATTTCAGACCATTGTGGGCTGGCTGGATAAGCTCTGAGATCTCAGAAACCAGACATAGTTAAGAGTTCTGTTATGATGAATTTTCTTTCTACTATCGAGTTATTCCCGCCTCGCTTATTAAAAAATCGTATAACGATCTACAATTCCTGTAATTAATGATTTAACATTAAATAAGAAAAAAAATTCGTTGAAAACCCCTTGTTAAAAATAAATGACCGTTGGAATTTAAAATTTTTTTGGCCGTTATTTTTGATCAAAATTCAAAATTTTTTTGGGGCCGTTCACACAGTACGTTACGCAAAAAAATGACTTTTTATACCCCTCCTCCCCCCTTGTTACGCATGGTTACAAATTGTCAACCCCCCAGTGGTATAAAATTTTTATAATTAACTTTTTTAAATCTAAAATGAACTTTATAAAAAAATTACAAAAGTCCTCGTTTTTTATATCGAGGGATTTCAGCGCATTTTTGACGCAGCGATTAGCAATTGACTAAATAGAAAAGAATGTCGAGTTTTTAAAACTCTATTGCTGTTTCTTTAGTCATAATGCATTTCAATAATAAGTTTAAAATTAAAGATCAAAACTCCTTTAAAATTGATTTTTATAATGTTCAATGCAAAAAATAGCTTTACGATTTAACGGTTTTTCGAAATTCAAAATTTTCCGTTAGCAAAAAATTTAAATTTCTGAACACATCCATTATTTTTCAAATTTCTAAACGCACTTATATTTGTTCTGTATGAAAAAATTAAAAGTTAATTAATTTAGGTGTTTAAACACAAATTTAGGACTTTTGAATACATTTGCCGCTAATAACTCGATGAAACGAAGCTAATAAAACAAACAGGAGCTCTCACTCATGGAATCGCCCTAGAATAAAGTTCTGAGAAAAAAATTTAATCCGAAACAAGTTTTCAAAAATACGCTAAAAATATCTATTGAAAATAAAAAAATACTTAGGTAACTAACTTTCTTTAACGTATGTACAAAAACGAAATTCACATTAAATTTTTTATTTAAATTCTATAAAATTATTATTGCTGCTAGAACGTTACAGGGGGTACCTTCCCCCCTAAAATGCGAACGTACTAAGTGAACGGTCCCTTTCTTCTTTTTGAAAGGATTTATCATCTTGAAAACAGACTTGTTATGCATAATACATGCTAGAAAGTTACTGTTGAACAATTTATTTATTTTTTTTATAAAAATTGTATTTTTTGCAGGGTTTTTAGATGATAAAAAGAGGAATTAAAGGGTTTTGTAATTTAAAACAATTTCTATTTAATCGATTACTGATCGCTGTGACAAAAATGCGCTTAAGTCCCTCGATCAACAACACGAGGACTTTGAACATTTTTTCGATTTCAGACCATTGTGCATTTGTTCATATCTTGATCTTGAAATTTAGAAGAATATTTTAGAGTAAAATTATATTTTTTGTAGCTTTGTGCCTCTTTATATCAACTTTTAGAATTCAATTTTTTGATAGAAATTGTGTCAAAATTTTAAATATACGCGATTGTTCTAAATCAAACATACATACCTATTTTGAAGAGGTGTTCCCGTCAGTAGCAATCGTCTCTCGGTTGAAAAATTTAAGAGCAATTGCCATCTCTGTGATTTAAAGTTTTTAATATTCTGTGCTTCATCGAGAATTAAATATTTCCATTTTTTCCGTCGAAAACTTTGATGATCTTGAATTACTAATTTATAGCTTGTAATGCAGACATGAAAAGCATTAATTTTCGTCCAACCAATACGCTTCATTTTTCGCTCTTTTTGCGATCCATAATATGTCATGATCTTGAAACCAGGGCACCACTTTTTAAATTCCATTTCCCAATTTAACATTACAGATGATGGCACGATAATTAAATGAGGACCCCAATTTCCCTTTACACATGCCAAATGAGCTAGTAGAGCAATTGTTTGAATAGTTTTTCCTAAACCCATTTCATCTGCCAGTATTCCATTTAATTTTCTATCGTACATTGTTACAAGCCAATCTAAACCAATGTGTTGATATTCTCGTAAAGTATGTCTTAAAAGTATTGGAATTGGTGTAACAACATTCGTGGACGATAAAGTATTTCCTTTTGGCTGTATACTTTGTGCTAATGCTGCTACATTATTCAATAAAGCATCGCCGTTATCACAGTTTTCGGAACTTTCACCTTGTTGATTTTGATCGTCTAATAGATTCTTTAGACTCAAGTCCTCTTCTATATTCTCAACTGAAACTTCAGTCTCATTATCCGAGTCAACATCCATTGACTCTATTTCACTCTCGTCATCCGATTTTTCTTGTTCCGACTCTTCATTATCTGTCGAGTCATCATCAGAATCTCGATCACTTTCTTTCGGTCCATTCCGTTTGTATTTTGCCATTAACTCATCTATACTCATTTCACCTTCAGCCTAGAAAATTACAGATAATTTTCCGATTAATTAATTTGTTTATACCTAATTTTATCATAACAAATTTATTTATCTTGTTTTAGCAGAAATTATTTTTATTTTTAAATTAATATTTTCGATTTCTTAACGAAAGTTTCTTTTAAAAAATAACGATAATTTTAAATTCAAAATATTTAGCATCTCTCCAAATATGCGAAAATTCTCGCATCTTTGAAGACATACAAAATTTTAAATTTAGTATGATCGTTACTTTTCAAAAATTTGTAGAAAATCTTTAAAAATAATAATTTAGAAAATAAATTTTTCTAACTTTTAATATATCAGACAAATGCCTCGATTGTCATCCGTAGATTACGTTAAGAAGCTCAAGAATAGAGCAAAAAAACATATCAGAGTTTGAAATAATAAGTTTGTCATCATTTTAAATTTTTAATAAAAAAAATAAAAGTAAGTAGGTATATGAAAATAATAAAAGTAACTTGCCTTTAGTTCATCAATTTCAGCTTGATGATCTGCATTCTTTTCAGTCTTTTCTTGTTCCATAATTGTGTCTTCGTCATCTTCTTCCGATTCATTTGTGGCTTCAAATTCTTTATCAGATTCTTCTTGCACATTAGACGAGGATGAATCGTCGTCAACATCAATTTTGTCGCGATTAATTAGATAATCTTTCGGCAGTGTTTGTAGAAAATCATCCAACTCCATTTCAGATTCTTTTTTAAGAGCATCAATTTCATCATTTGTGGAACTAGCAGGTATTTCAGCTTCAGCTTGGGCAATTGTCTCCTCATCGTCGTCAGATACTTCATTAGGACGCGACCATTCATCGTCAGATCCCATCATTCGTGTAGGCGACGAAATACGACTTGAATTGAGACTAGTAGCTTTACTTGTTGCCTTATTCATTCCTTCTGCAACTTGTTGCGAGTATTTTTCAGTTTGATCAACAATAAAGTTTAATTTTTCATTCAATGCCTTTTTCCTTTTCGCTTCTAATCTTACATTCTGCTTAATTTCTACAACCTTTTCAACATTTGCCCAAAAGGTTTTTACCTCTTTAGCAATAAATGCAGCTATCCTCTTAAGATTTTGCTCATGTGCCTTTTCCGCCTTCTGTACAGCCATTTCCTTTTCCTTGAAGTAATTTTGAACCATTCGTGCACACTTTCGTGCTGCAGATTTTTTCCATTTTCTCTCATTAGCAAAATCAGCTGCAAGCCATTGCATTTCTTCTAGAAGAAAATCCCAATGTGTCTTAATACGTTGCGGCTCAGCCAATTTTGGTAATCGAGTTCCCATCCATAATCCTTCTCGTTTAAGCTCTTGTACTCTTTGTAGTACATAAGCTTCTTCTTTGGCTTTAACAGACACTGCTGGCTCTGTCTGTGAATTTATGGAGGGTAATGATACAGACGTCGTATGATTTGATGTCGTGACATTTGTACTTCCAATTACTATAGATCTTCTTTCAGGTACAAGTGGAGTTCCCCCTAAAAGTTATCAAAAAAATAAATGTTTAATGACTTTATAGAAAATAAAACTTTTGACAATATTAATTAATTATGTAACAAAAAGTATAGTTTTCAGGCATCAATTTTTGACTATTTGGAAAATATCAAACGAAACTATCAAAAATGAAAATCAACTTGAACAAGCAAAAAACTTGTCATTTTATCCGTAGAAACTTCTTCTGAATAATTAGTCATGCATGAATCTAATCTAATATTGAGATTTTTAATGAATACCAAATAAAACAAAGAAAGAAGAGACACATTAGTACATACATACACACGTACATCTGGCATGCAAATGAACTACGAAAAATTGATTATTGATGATACCAATAAAGACAAGATTTAAAAAAAAAAAAAAAAAAAAATAGAAATCTTCTTAGCGTAAAATCATCCTCAAAATCATCATAAACGCATAACATGAAACAAAAAGTATGCTAATCAAACATTCAATTCTTTTTTTTAAAAAATAATTAAATTAAATGTATGTTTAGAAGTCTTATAGCAAAAAAAAAAAAAAATAAATAAAGGCATTAGCTCAAAACAAGAGGTTAAAAGAAAATACATAAAAAAAAAAAAAAAATCAAATTAAATAGGAAGAAACTATTGAAGGTGCTCTCTGACCTGGCACCAACGGCTTATTGAGAGAATTTCCAATTGTGGGTGAACTATGAATTTGGCCAAAAATCATTCCATGACGTCCTCCTTGAGGCTTGCCCGGAACTTGACCTAAAAAATAATTTTGCGAATGTGACAGTAGTAACAATCAGTTAACATGACTTCAACAATCATCATTTATTAGGTTTTAGATTTTCTTTTTGTTTGCATAACAAATAGAAATGTATTTTTTTTTAAGAACATCTAAACACATTTTCTGATGATGAGTTTATGATGATACATAGGTTAATCGAAAATTTCTTATATAGTACAAAAAGGAGAGAAATAAAAACATTTTTTGTAACACAAAAAAAAGAATCAACCAATTGTCGTTATTTAAGAAGAATTTTTTTAAAAAAAAATTGATTTTCGTGGATGGAGAGACACAAACAAGACTGGAGAGAATATGTATATAGGTATCACTTTGGTAGTAGTTATGCTTTGCAATTTAAATCTAATCAAGATGTGTTTACGATTTTGCATGTATAATATATGTAGCTTTTAAGATGCCCGCAAATGTATTTTTTTTTTTGTTAGTTTCATAACATGACAATAATAAAAACAAATAATATAGAAAAAAACTCACCTTTCTTACTTAATTGTGCAACAGCAGCTGGTAATTGCGTTGAAATAGCTATTGGTGTGCTGCCAACACCCGGAATTTTAATTTCGGCTCCTTCTGGTGACTGCTGATTTATCTATAAAAAATACAATCATTTATTTTCTATTACAATAAATTGATTTGATTAAATTAATTTTTGTTTTAAATGGCAAAAAAAAAATATCTCAGATAAATGCCTCGATTGTCTTCTTAGAGCTTCTCACCGCAAAATGCAGAGAGAAATCTCAAAGCTCAAAATATTCAAGAATAGAATAAGATGAGACATCAGGAAATCGGAAAAGTTTAACATCATTGATAAATAAAAATTAATGACTATATTGTTGTATTTAGGTAGCTTACCGTTCTAAGCGAATCATTATCATTATCTGCAGAAGGATCTAATCGGTATGTTTTCTTAAAAGATACAAATTGTGGTATAGGTGGTTTTTTGCGCCATGCTGGATAATCCATCATGTTGCCATTCGATTGAAGGAAAAAGAGCTCAGCTACATGTTCAGCATGTCTATTTTTTATTATTATTAAAATTAGGTTATTATTCATTACTAAATCAATTTTGATAATATGAGTAACTTACTTTTCCTTGAGACTCTTTAATCGTTGATATTTGTGATCTAGAATTTGCTTTTTTAGCGCAGACAAGTCTTCTGTATTACTTCCAGTACTACTTGAACTGTCTGTCACGACTGTTTCGAGTTTTAGACGCTTCTTGGCAATTGGAGAATTGGATTCTAGGTGATGCGCTGTAGATGTGGATACTTGAGAAGAAATTGAATTTGTGACATTTGTAGATGACTGATTTGCAGCTAATGGCGCTGTTGATGATGCTGAATAATAAATACTGCCTTGGATTGTATTTACATTTGTTGGCGTTCGAGAAACACTATCATTATTTGTTGTATTATTACTATTATTAATTATAATATAGGAGGAACCACTTTGTGGGAGTGTAAGGATTTGTTGCTGCAGCTGTTGCGTTCTAAAATTTTGAATTGGGATCGTTTGTTGTTGAATATTTTGGACAATTAATTGATTATTTGTATTTGGTTGTTGTGGCTGTTGCTGATTTTTATCGCCTGTCAATCGGGACATTGATGATGATATATTTAGGATGCGGTATCAATATTTGTTGAAAAGTCGATATTGAAATTTCTTCCAACATTTAATTCACTAAAGATTTTTCACGTTTTCAATTATCGCTTATGTCTACAAGTTCTCCTCAAACTATCCTATTTTGGATTTTTTAATATTTTTATTTTCTTTCTTTAGTTAATTATTTAGCTGGAAATGAAATTAAAAAAAAAAAATGGTCTTTGCAATAAATTGAAAAATTTAAGACGCTCAGATTTTACGACTCAATCATAGCAATTTAATTTATTTTAATTTTATAAATAAATTTAAATTTTTTAAATAAATTTAAAACATTTTTTTATGAACTGTTATGATAAATAATTATTTAAAATTAAAAAAGTTGTGATTTTCGAGTTTTTTTTCAAATGTTAAATTTAACGTAAAATCTTTATATGTATTTGTAAAAGATGGCGTTTTTTTTTCACAAACTACAAACCTCATGGAAAATTTTTCAATTGATTAAAAACACTATAAATAACATGAATCACTAATCTATTTCAATCGCTTTCAATTAATTACTCTTAATGTACAAGTTTTAGACTATTTTTAGATATTTTTTCTTGCTTTTAAAGCTTAAATTAATATTTTTTTTAGCAAGCCACAATCACTATATTTGCTTCAAAATCTTTCAAAAAAAAAGAAGCATCTCAGTTTTGCCTCTTTTTAATTTGCTCTGCCTCTATTTAACCAAACTATAAAAATTAAAAAGATGCAAATACTCATGTCTATATGTCCAAAGTTTTATTTTCATTTTAAATTGATTTTATAGTGCATAAGAATGATTTAATATAATATTGTAACATTAGTTTTCAATTATAGAGCATAAAGACTATTTTTATGATGAATTATTAAAATGCGCTTTTAAACACATAAATTTATCAAAATTATATTGATGAATTCGCTCTAAATATAATATTTATTAAAAATACATTTTATTTAGATAGTTTAATTAATTGAATACAAAATAATGTCTATAAACAAATTGGAAATCAATATAAGAACTTTATTGGGAACGTGTGAGGTATTGTCAAAAGATGAAGAGCAAAAGTGGAGATTAACACATTATATTAAAAGTTTAGATTTAATGATTAAAGAACTGGAAGATTTGTAAGTTTATAAACTTATTACATTTGTAACTACCTAAGCCTTTTTTTATATTATTAATTAATTTTTATCATCCAGTGATACAGCCGATAAGAAAAGTATTGCCAATTATCAGGAAAAGATACTTGAATTAAAGACTCAAATTAATTACGTGGAGCCACAAAAGCAAAAATTACGAAGTCGAAAAGATGACAACAGTGAAACGATATTGAAGGAAATTAAGCAATTAAATAATGCAAAATATAACAGAGAAATACGCAAAGAACTATTTGATGGAGATGACAATTCTGGTCTACGGAGAAGAGGTGCCAATGATAGTGCTGAAAATATGGAAAAATATTATGAAAATATACAAGAGAAGCTTGGTGAAGAGATGATAGCACTAACAAGAAATCTCAAGGAACAAACTCTTGCTGCTAGTGACATTATTAAAAAAGATACAGAAGTAATTACACGATCAGCAAGACTTACTCATCAAAATATTGGATCGTTAGAAAAGGAATCTAAGAAATTAGATGATCATACGCGGAAAGCCTGTAAATGTTGGCTCTGGATGATGATTTTTGTTGTTGTTGCAATTTTTATATTTATGGTATTATTAATGAAGCTTATGAAGAAAAAGCAATAAATTATGCATTTATCTTGTTTCCATTCCCTTTTAAATTGTGTCTGGATGCTGTATCATTCATTTTATAATTAGCAATTTCAGCTTAAGATTTTACAGACTTGAAACAAAAAAAAAAAAAAAAACAAATTTAATTTTTGATTTTTAACTCAAATTTGTTTACTGGATATCATTTTTGTGACTAGTAAAGTAACATTATCATGTGAATTATCGTATCTAATGCTTTTTACCCACGAAATCTAAATGAAAAGTCCAAAAAATTGAAAATTAAAATTTTCCATATTTCTTTCATGGTGTTAGTGTTTACAAAAATTTTAAATATTTCAAATTTTTAACCGTTAAAAACGGTAACTTTTTTACATTGGCCCATCTATATATCTTGAAATCATCCTTAATATTATAAGCTCATATTTTCAGTGATGTATGATTGAGATATGACAAAGCTATTGACACTTTCAAAATAAGGAAAATCAACTAAAACTTTGGGACTTCTAAAGTTTCCACCAAAATATAAATTTCGAACACTTTTTTCGATTTCAAACCATTGTGATTTTCCTTATTTTGAAAGTGTCAACAGCTTTTTCATAGCTCAATCATACATCACTGAAAATATGAGCTTATAATATTAAGGATAAACATGATTTCTCATCAAAAATTTAAAATTGTTTCTCAAAAAATTTTATGCACGAGCAAATTTGTATGAAAAAATTTGGAAAAACAAGTGAAATTAAAATGCAAATATCAAGAAAAGTGCATCAAAGTACCTTACCAGAGCATGATTAGAAGCTAAATAAAGACTCAATCTTTGGATTCTGGTAGGTTTCGGAGACCCTGAGAAACCCGCTTTTAACTTATGAACGTTTAAAGTTTTGAAAATTTTCAAAATTTTAATTTAATTTTCCCTAATGATAAAGCAATCTGCTAATGTTTTGTAAGCTTTACCTTAAAATTAGAGCATTAATTAAGCTATTGACAGTGATTAAAATGTAGGTCAAACAATAAAAAGTGGAAAATTTTTGTAAAACTTTTTCATAGTGTTTTTGTTAACAAATTTTCGGTGACTTTGGTTAATGATTTATAGAGTTAGACAACGATTAGAAGCTTCATACTTTCACAGAAGATGCATCATTTTATTATTTACAATCTTGCATTCAAAAGTTCAGGTTTAAAAGACATGACTTTTTTGTATTTTTGAACATTTTTTTCGATTTCAGACCATTGTGGAGTTTTGATCTTTAGTTTTAAAATTATTATTGAAATGCATTATGACTAAAGAAACAGCAATAGAGTTTTAAAACTTGTCCATCTTTTCTATTAAATCAATTGCTAATCGCTGCGTCAAAAATGCGCTAAAGTCCCTCGATATAAAAAACGAGAACTTTTGTAATTTTTTTTTTTATCATTTCTGAATTTTCCTCAACAACATTTAATAAGTAATTAAATTACACAGGTACATACTCAACAACTAATGTTTTTAAACAGCTTTAACTCTTATTAACTCTTCCAGGATATGTTTGACGACTTGAATACATTACCAGACATTATAACAAAGGAAATATTTCAATATTTATCATTTAAGAACATTTGCAATTCACTGCTAGTTTCTACAAAATGGCATCGATATATTGGAAGTAAATCATTCTGTATGAATAAATTTAGATTGAGAATTGAAGGATGGCAAGATTTAGAAATAATAACTAATGTATTACAACAAAATTCGAGAAAATATTATTCAATTGTTTTAAACAATTTAAATCCATCCAAAGACTTCGCATATATCAAGACACAAAATTGGAAAGATGTCAGGATTCAACAAATGAGATTCATGTCAGCATATGAATTTTATGAATACATTTCTCAATTTGGAAGCGGCTTAGAAGTACTAGAAATTGAGAGAATAATTATTGTACATAACGAAGAAACATCTCATAACTCGTTAGTTCTACCAAATTTGAGGAAACTGGATCTTAAAAAAGTACCGACAACAGCATTTCAAATATTTACCAGATATTCAACTCTCAAATCGCTTCATTTCGACATTCCAGCTTTCGGGACACAAAGTCGTTCATTAATTGTTGAATTTTTTGAAAACTTCCGAAATGTTAAGATCAATAATCTATCAATTTGTCGCAATTCCCTTTATGGATTATCAACGGATGCTCAAGCATCGATTGAATCAGTTATAGTTTCAATTGCTGACAGCCTTAAAGTCATTGATTTGCAAGATTGGGGTTCGTCTCATACATTTGAGAGGATTTTCAACGTACTTAAAGTATCACACTTTGCCATCAACTTTGTTTCTCATATGTCAACTTTGAATGATTTAAATGATCTGAAGATTAACACAAATTTAACGAAATTGGAACTATCGATGCTCGAACTATTTAACATTTCTTGGTTTCGAAATCTCTTTTTATTGACTCCTTGCTTGAAGTATCTTTTCATTACAAATATCAGAAAGGAAATAGTCTATTATGGTGCTAGCATCTTACAACAGTTGGAAGATTTCGCATATACAGCTTGTATTATTGATGTAATTAACACGGCAGATTTGAATGAAAATAACGGCGACGAAATTGAAGTTATAGAAATGATTAGTGAAGATAAAGTTTGTGATCTTGGAGATGAATATGATTATATAGGAGCTAATGAAGTTTTTGATCTCAGTGGAAATGATGATAATCTGCCAAGACCATCAACAATTAAACGTTATTCTGATCATGGTTCAGATAAAAGTTTTGCGAACAGCTACTATCTCAACATAAAAAACTTGCCTGGATTTAATTCTAATATTAAATTTTATAAACGTAGCTGTCCATACTTAGGATATTTTTGATATTTTGAAAATATTTTTTTTTCCACAAATTCAAAAAGTTCATACCAAAAATTGTTAAAATGAAAATAAATTTTTAAGGTATTTATTAGGTATTATCTATTTTTTATTGCTAAATATTCCTTTCTTATTTTACTTTGGATTTCTAACGGAAATTCAGTAACATGATTATAAGCACAACGATAGCAAAATGTTTTTTCAAAGAAAATACTACAATCTTTACAAAATGTTGCTTCACAAATTCTACAGTTTGATCCTATAACAAGAAAATATTCTGTATATGAACGTTTAGAATGTCTTGTTGGAGGTGCTGAAAATGGATCTTTCATGATGAATGAATCTTCTATAAACTCAATATTTTTTGTAAAAGACGGTTTTTTTCCATAATAATCGACCAGTTCAGACATCCCACATTCTTTACATAAAAATTTAATTTTTTCTGGTTGCTCTTGTTCACATTTGCTTGTTGATGCTGTTTCCATTCTGAAAAAATTACATTGGGAGTTTTATTGCATGCAGATTAATTTTTTTGTAGCCGCCACCAAAAAGGTTTTTCAGTTTTACAAGGATTTTCATTGTAATTTAAAGACTTTGCAGCCATTGCTTGTTCAATTCGCATCAATCCAAGGCCATACTTTCCAGAAATGTTTCTCAATTTTCCAACAGACTGTTTCTCTTCATTCTTTATATCCACGTTGTCCTTAAAGTTCATAACAATTTTGTTCTCAAAAATTAATGGCATTAATCTCTTCCTTACAACTCCAGTGTGATAAGTTCTTGCTGTTAATTCTTGACCAATATAACAGCCTTTATTAAAGCTTACGCCTTTCATATAGTCACAACAAGCTTCAAGTGGAAAACTTTTTTCTGGTATTAAATCCGTAATTCCCTCCCCTATTCCTAATTTGTAACGATGTTCAAGGTATTCTTCATTGCTCCCTAAAGTTTTTTCATTCAGTTTTTCTTTCAAATTATAATCTTTTGGTGTAATCACTCGTGTACCGAAGGAACTAACTCGGGGATCTTGATAAGGCATAACGTTATTTGAGTATTCAATTTTCTCTTTTGAATTGTTTAAAAACCAAAGCTCATATTCATCAGATACTCCAATATCAACCTTTCTTCTTACTCTATACAATTTTAAATGTCGAATTAAATTATCGGCAATTTCTGCATCACATTCGATTAGAAACTTCTCTTCATCCGTCATCTTTCCAGTTTGTGGGATCTTATAGATGATAGAATCGTAAAGGATTCTTCCAAGTTTATTAAGAAATAACGTATATATGCAATTTTGTTCATTAAATAGCCTCATATCATTCGTAATGATTCCTTGAAGAAAATTTGATGCTTCATTACTGTATCCAGAACAACGTATTAATGAGCGTTTGAGTAAGAATAAACGATTCATAATTTCTGGAATTTATTAGGACGTCACGAAAAACCTTTTTATGGCACAAGAATTTTATTAAAATCATACCTGACTGCTTTAAATCCTTTTATTTTGTAATTATTCTTGATTTCTAAGAAAATTTGGTAATGTTTTTGTTGTTCTCATCGAATTTTAAAAAATAGCCACCTTTATAATACTCTACAATGCAGTTTAATCTATGAAATGGGCACCTCTATAGCTTCAAAATCTTATTTTTCATACAATTGAAAAGGAAAAAAAAAATTATAAAAATTAAGTTTTTTAATATTTTTGTTAATTTTCGTACAACTTAACGATATTTTAAAAGCTTGAGATATATCCAGCCATACAATGATACTAAATTTAATGAGAAAACATTTGAAGAAACGCCATTAAAAGTGCAAAAAATTACGATGGAAACAAATGGAAAGAATGATGACTTGAAAACGCAATTTGTAACACGAGAAGGATGTTATCGGTTACTAAATTTATCAGAATATTCACGACCGAATCGTGTAGGATATCAATCGAATCAAAATTCTCCACAAGTGCGTGTATCTTTCGTATCATTGCCTGTAAATTGCTCCTCACAGCAACAACAACAACAACAATCGACTGAAAAAGGTAAGGAAAAAATGACGAAAAGATCTATCTGTTCAACTTAATTATTTTAATACAACCTATCCAGTTACTGGTTCAAATAATGGCAATGGCAATAGTTCAAATGGACCTACAAATATCACATCATCAAATTCTTTATCATCATCATTCACAAACGGAATCAACGGAATACAGGATCAAAGTGATTGGATTTGTTTTAATTTTGGTAAAGAGTTATATACCTACGCTTATCGAGGAGTTAAAAAGGTATGCATAGAATTATTGATGATCGTCCGTCATATCCATGATTTTTAATCAGCCTTCAATCTTCCCCTTTTCTAAATGATGGAAAAATTCCCAACCATTTTTTTGAAAGACACTAGAGCGATTATGAAATAAGAAGCCAAAATTTATGTGTATTCATTCTGTTATCAAACAATGCGATAAATTGTTTACATACAGGAGCCATTCAGTTATGACGTCTATCAAAGAATAAGATTTATTACATGACCCCCTTTATTTATTCATCCCACTCATTGCTTTAACGCTATATACCTATACTTTTGCTTCTGCGGTTGTGATGACGAATAAACATTAATTTAATTTCCGCTCTAATCAATTGAATTCTTTCCTTTTCATCATAAAAAAATAAAAATACTAAAAAATGTCTCTAAAATACATACTCATAAACTTGCCTTGCTCCAAATTTCCCTTGAAAGCTAATTAATCAATTGAATTAATTTAACTCATTTCAGCTTTTATTTACTACATTTTTTGAATGGTCCGGTATCAATTTAAGAACATTTATTTAATTTGCCGTATTTTTCCTTAAAAAATTGATTCTGGCATGCTGCAAGAATGAAATATGAAAAGAAGAAATTAGTGCAAAAAAATATACATCACATCGAACATATTCCCATACATAACATTCAGCTATTGTAAATTTCTTTTTTTTCCTTCCTCTCGACTGTCTTGATTGGAAATGTAAATATTAGTTTTAATTAAGCCTTGTTCACATGTCTTAATGCTTCACTCATCATCTATCTACTTAAACGTTATCACTCGCAATATGAAGCGACAAATTTTTCTGATGATTAAGTGCATTACATGATCGAAGTAAAAAGTTTTGATGATTAATGGAATCTCTTTGAGTCAACAAATATTATTTCTACAATTTAATTCTAAATTGTTTTTTTTTTTTTTTTTATTTTAATTCTTATTGTAGGCCGCAGATCTAAGCAAACCAATAGATAAGAAACTTTATAAAGGAACTAATCCGAGCTGTCATGATTTCAATCAGACGACTTCTACGAATGAGGGTTCTTCTCTTTTAGTTGGTTTTACAACCGGTCAAATTCAGTTAATATATCCGGGTCGAAAAGAACAGGGAAAGCTTTTCAATGAAGAGGTAATGTCTACCTACTTCTATCATTATTATTAAAAAATAAATTAATTGTCTAAAACTCATTTTATAGAGATTAATTGATAAAACAAAAGTGACATGTTTAAAGTGGCTACCAAATTCACCGAATCTATTTCTTGCTGCTCATTCATCGGGTCATTTATATTTGTATAATGAGGAATTGCCTTGCTCGCCTACAACGCCTGTATATCAGCCATTCAAATGTGGTGACGGATATACAGTCGTCACATGTAAATCAAAATCAACAAGAAATCCACTTTTTAAGTGGGCTTTTGGACTAAACTGTGCTACAAATGGTAGTGTAAATTCATCATCGTCTTCAAGTTCATCATCAACAATTAGCAGCAATTCAAGTTCTTATTCTTGCGCTAGTGATAATAGTAGCATTAATGAATTTTGCTTCTCACCTTGTGGCTCAAATTTAGCCATAGCATCACAAGATGGATTTTTGCGTGTCTTCCTCTATGAAACAATGGAACTTGTGGGCATTGCACGATCGTACTTTGGTGGATTTTTATGTGTTTGTTGGAGTCCTGATAGTAAATACATTGTAGTTGGCGGAGAGGATGACTTGGTGACGGTCTATTCATTTAATGAAAGACGTGTAGTTGCTCGATGTCAAGGTCATCGCTCATGGGTTTCAGTTGTTGCATTTGATCCTTACACAACTTTAACGACATGGGATCAAAATGACTTTTCCGACGATGAAAATCAATATGAAATGTCAACAAGTAGTAATTTAAACAATAACAAGAGGCATAGATCAGCATCTATAAGGGATAGTAATACTATAGCACCAGAAAAATTGTTATGTTATCGATTAGGATCAGTTAGTCAAGATACACAATTGTGTTTGTGGGATATAACGGAGGATATATTAAGACCACATCATAGGGTACGATTAAGTACACTTGATCCAACTACACAGCAACAACCGCAACGTAATAATAATGTTCATAATAATAATAGTAATAGTCTTAATAATTCAACTCAATGTAATAAAACTGAATCAGTTCAAATTAATGGTGATTGTTCTGCAAATAATAGCGGAATTGGTGATCGTTCGTCAACATCATTAATTATTAAGGACACAAATGATAGTAGCTTAAGTAATTTTTCGCACATAAAAACTATGAATTCAACAAATAGTAAATTAATAAATTGTGTGAGTGGAAGTAGTGATAATAATATTATTACAAACGATAATTGTAATAATGGAGGCAGTAGTAGTAGTAGTAGTAGTAGTAGCACAAAGAAGGGCAAAACATCATTAATTTCAGTTGGCAATAATTCCAATGCTAATTTAAGTGCCACAAAAGTTTCATTAAATGATGAAAAAACAAATAATCATTCGGCATTCAATACGCTCACACAGAGATTTACAAATTTTAGTTTTGGAAGTGATAAGAGTTCGAAAGGTAGCAAGAAAAACTTTACATTAGTCGGTAAAGGAAGTAATTCTGTTGAGCAGAAAGGAAACAGCAGTCAAAATTGTGATGGTAATAGTGCAACGTCGACATTGAGGAATAAGAGCAATGGAAGTATAACGACAACATATGATGCGATGAAATTAATTGGAACCCCAGCATGTCCACGTTTTGACGAATGTCCAGTCTTGGAGCCTTTAGTTTGTAAAAAAATTGCTCATGAACGATTAACGGCTCTCATATTTCGTGAGGATTGTTTTCTAGCTGCTTGTCAGGATGGCTTTGTTTATACATGGGCGAGACCTGTAAGCATTCACACTTTCCTCGTTTTGTTCTAAAATTAATTGATATTTATTATTTATGTTTTTTTTAGCATTCATCACATTTAGCAACGAGTAGTCCGACAGTTCCACACAGCAGTTCTACAATTGTGTAATTTCTTGAGATTTAATTTTTATTTTGGACGTCATCATTAAGAGATGAATGTAAAAAAAATATTTACTTCTTGACTTGATACATGAAAAAAAATAACTGCAAAATTGATAGTTAGGATAGTTTGTTTTTAATATTTGTCTGCATTAATACTGTTAAGAAAGAGAATGATGTGAATAATACCAAAGAGTATGAGAATGAAAATGACATACAATCGTATAAAATGCTCTGATCACAATTTCAAAAGAGACGTGGAGAATAACATAATAACATAACAATTTCATACACTTAGTAGCACTTTGACATGCAAGTGCCCTCAAAAAACAAAACAAGAAAAAATGTTGTATGGATAATAGGTAATAATATCCATAGACTGGTTTTTCATCCTTTTAAGAGAAACAGACATTTATTATATCTATATCCAACAATGTAGTGCAATCAAATGGAAGTGAAACTAATAGATAATTATGGAGATTGAAATATTGACGTACATTATTTTACTTGCCTAATAGATTTTCAAAAAAAGAAAAAAAAGTCTCTTGCTGAAAAATCAGCAAAAGAATTAAATAAAAGTAAAATTTTAGCAAAAATGTTCAGATTCAAATTAAATAACTTTTATGTTCTTCACTATACCATTTATGCCTGATTTAAAAGAAGTAAAAAAAACGAATGATAAATTTATGATTGATAAGAAAAAAATAATAATATAATAATAAACATGATAAATAATGTTTACTCTTTTAATGATTAGTTAGTACTGAATGATTTTATAATCAAGTCTGTTAATGAAAAACAAAAAAAAAAAAAAAATGTGTAAAAAACCAGAAAGTCCAATCTATCTCCTTTTTTCATTCAAAATAACTAATAATTATTATTATTGTATATATACTGAAAGAGAACATTTAGATTTATTAAGAATACAGATGATTTCTAATTAATTAATTAAAAATAAAAAAGTAACATACACCACGTGAGCATATTCAATGGGAAATCTACCTAAATAAGGAGAAAAAAATAATAATGAAAATGAGAAAACCATGTAGCAATAAACAGAAATACAATGTTGTTCATTCATGAATGAAATTTTAAAGCAACAAAAGAAATAATATTCTTATTTAACACTAAACTTAGTTTTCTCATCTTGCTGTTGTTTTTTGGAAAGAGAAAAGAAAGTAAGGAAATGCTTTCGTTTTAAATGTTTTTGCGTTTTTTCCTTTCCTCGTTTTATTTTTACTGTATTTTGTATTTAAATATTACAATTAGAGTTGATTGTTTAATCCTACTGAACATCTTATTCCTTAAATGACTCTGATTGTAATAGAACATGAAATTTAAAAGTCCATTTAGCTGTTTCAGTACATATCCATAGATGAAATGTGTTAATTATATTAATATTATAAATATATTTTTTATTTAATTTAAGAAGCCATCAGCATATATGATTAACGATAAAAAAAATGTTATTTCTGTGGATTTTCAAATTTTTTAGAAAAACAAAAATTAATTAATAATAATTAATTAGCCTGCCAGAAGATTGCAAGCGTTTATAATAAAATAATAAAGTGACTAGTTAAAGATCATAAAAGTCGGGTGAAAGTGAATATGTGAATATCCATAAAAAAACAGTGTAAAAATGGATTTAATAATAAAATGAAAATTAATTTATTTCAATGAATATTCTTTTCATATATGATAAGTCAGAATTACCTAAGTTGGTTATTGGTTATTAATTAATTGTTTGTTGGTGTCGTCATGAAAAATCTCACCGCAAACTTTTCCGAAATACTAAAACATCGAAATATTCTATTTTAGAAGGTATTATCTTATTATTATTATCTTATTATTAAACAATTCATATAAGACTATATAAGAAAATGTCAAAGCTTAATATTGCCGTTAACATAAAATAATTTCCTACATTTAACGGTTTTCTGTCATTTGAGCGGCTTATGATGGCAAAAAACATTTTTTCCAGCACGACATGACATCTTTATCCATAAATTGTCTGATGGTCTAACAAAA
This sequence comes from Chironomus striatipennis, assembly GCA_026123125.1. Taxonomy (NCBI): domain Eukaryota; kingdom Metazoa; phylum Arthropoda; class Insecta; order Diptera; family Chironomidae; genus Chironomus; species Chironomus striatipennis. The sequence goes on from CM047393.1 coordinate 24,079,229, forward strand.
TTTATTCTACAATAATTAAATTAAAGAAGGCCGAGAAAATTATTTATTTTATTCTTTTAATAATTTATTACCACTGCTCCTCATAAAACATCAATAATATCAATTTAAAAGTCATACACTGATAGTAGTTATTTCCGATTTAGGATGCGCTTTATAAGCAGGTAGACGTGACATTGAAACTTGAGAAATCTTTTTTTTTCAGTAAAAATAATTTATGGATATTATTAAAATGGAAATATGAATACAGACTTAGAAACGAACGATTTAAAGCGAATCGAAAATAGATTAAGAACTTTTGATAACTGGCCAGTTAATTTTATCGATAAATATGAACTAGCTCGAGCAGGTTTGAGAAATTTAACTTTAAATCTTTATATTCATTATTCTTTTTTTTCTCTTTTACTTTTTAGGATTTTATTATTTAAACAATTCAGATCAAGTTAGATGTGTAGAATGTGGAGGAGTAATTGGTCAGTGGGAACAAGGAGATGTTCCATTTGTTGAACACAGAAAATTCTTTCCTGAATGTCCTGTGGTACGTCAAAGCGAATCATTAGATGAAGATATTGGCATACAAGTTCGAACACCTAAATATCCTGAATTTTCAACCATAGAATCAAGAAATCGTTCATTTTCTACGTGGACATCAACCGTTCAGGACTCTGCTATTTTATCACAAGCTGGTTTTTATTATTTAGGATCAGGCGATGAAGTAAGTGATTAAATTTTATTGCGTCATAATATTTTCATTGATCGATATTTACTAAATACAATAAATACGTAAAAATTTCTCTTTAAAGGTTCGTTGTTTCTACTGTGATGGAGGATTAAGAAATTGGTTAATTGGTGATGATCCGTGGATCGAACATGCTCGGTGGTTTCCAAAATGCCCATTTGTAATTCTTGTAAAAGGACCAGCATACATTAAGAATGTATTAGAAAGGACACAAAATTCAAATCAAGGTATTATTTCATCAGCTCCAACTGCTCCTGTCTCAATTGATGATGCAATGGTTAGTCAGCCAGCTCAAGATGCTTTACAAATGGGATTAAATGCTGGTCGAGTACGATCAGTAATGCAGAGAAGATTACAATTGACTGGTAGGCCATTTAATAGCACTGAAGCTCTTGTTGCAGCTGTTTTGGACGGTCAAATAGAAGATGAAGGATATGATCATGATTCTGAGACTGAAGGACAAATTGAAAGTCAGGTTACAGAACTTTTACTTTCAGCAGTTTCCTCAGTGGCATTCAATTCCGATAATGTCGAGCAAGCCACAACAAGTTCGAATTCTGAAGTAATAAGATCTTGCGTACCTGATAATACCGTAAAAAATTCACTGGTTACTGAAACATCACCAAAGTTACCTCCAACAAATGAAACGTCTTTAAATGATGGCGATGAGAGGCGTCTTAAAAATGTTGAGTGTAAAATCTGTATGGCTGAAGAAATGGGAGTCGTGTTTCTTCCTTGTGGCCACTTATTATCCTGTGTTTATTGTGCACCTGCTATTTCTCAATGCCCATTATGCAGGGAAACTATACGAGGTCGAGTGAGAACTTTCCTATCATAAAATAATAATAATAATAATATTTACATACATAAATAATATAACTAGTATCTAATACATCGATTAATAACATTAATAGTACATCACAAACTATAGCACGTTGTGAAATTTTCCTTTAAAAAAATATCAACCCAATGTAAGCATTTAGTCAACTGCTTATTACTGAGTTACTTGATGCTTTTAAAAATTAAACATGCATGCATTCATCAAGTGATTTAATCTGAATGAAATCAATCGATTAGAATTTACATAGTTGCAGCGCACTTCTATGAATCTTGAATTTTTTTTTAAAATTTTATGGTTTTAACATATAGAAAAAATGATATAAAATAAAGATATAAGAGTTTAATTATTAATTTATAAAGATACTCATTCTTTTTCTTTTTTTATTTCTTTTTTTGGCATAAACATTCTCTAATACTTTTTTTTTAAACATCAGGTAAATGAAAACAAGCTATATTTGACTTTTTACTAGACCACGTTGCTTAAAAGGTTGTCATGGTTTCAGTTTAATATAAATATTAACTCATTTTTTTTTGTCTTAAATTTTATTTAAAATTTTAAAAATTAAAAAATACATTTGAAATGAGTTTTACAAACACTCCAATTTCGTATATTGATGAGAACAAGTACGATTCTGATCGTCTGCTTGCTATGAAATACATTAAAGAACGAGAAGAACGTGCATCTACTGTTCAGAACATATTGGCACCAATTACACAACAGGATGAATTTATTTTTGATATTTCGAGAAATGATGATCGAAGTGACATATCTGAGTTGTCTGATCCATTTGCAGAGCTTGGAGGAAATATCGTAATGAGTGCTGAGAACAAGCAAAAACGACGATTGAGTAAAGTTGAAGCAGACACTTTGGTAATGAACTCGTTTCCTCGATCACATATGGAAATTCAAAATACTTTTCTAAAGGAACTAAGTGAAGTTAGAGCTCCACATATTGATATTGAAAAAATTATGGAAGATAAGGAAAGAAGTTTAGAAAATGAAGACGATGAAGTTTTGAAAGAAGTAGCATTTTCTTTAGAACAATGTGGTTAGTTCTGTTACTAACTTTTGGAAGCTTTACTCATTAATAAAAAATATTTCCAGGATTAAAGAATCATTTGGAAGAAAAGAGAAAGAAAGAAGAACGACAAAAGCTCCTTCAAAAGACTAGAACAAAGAAAGTTAAAACAATGGATGAACAGCAATTTGATACCAATTCTTTGTCTGGAGTTTGGAGGATGTTAGATGCAGCATCAATGAATGATTTTCCTATAACTCAACACGGCTACAATTTTTACGAGGATAATAAAACTTGGGTAAATCCTGCTGAAAAATCATGGGAACAAAAGGAAGAAATTCGTAAGAAATGTGAGGAGTGGCTCAAGAATATCAAGCAATAAGATTTTTGATCACTATAAAAATGACATAAACTTAATAAAAGATAGAAATCACTCACTTTTTTATTGAGGACGTACCGTTTTTGCGTAATTTTTTTTTTGTTTAAAAATGATTACAAAAAATCTTATCAGTTATGGCTGTATAAGATAACTTTTTATCAAATTTCGATAATTCTCGCGATTCAATTTGTATGTACGAGAAGTAAATCACTTGTAGTTTTTTCTTTGTTCAATAAACATTAAGTTCCATAAATTTTTTGCAATGAGTATATCAAAAGTTAGAGAAGAAATTGATGAAATAATGGAGGAAATGGAAGCAGCTACTCCAAAATTTTTCGACAAATCAAAGACCTTTGATGCGTTTCAAGAAAATGTAGCCGATTCAGTTGACGCAAATAGATATGAAGGTTCAAATTTCTTTTCTTCGATTTTTCCTAAAAAGCCACCTCAAAAGCCAGGGCAAAAATATCCAAGTAAACCCACAAATGAAAGATATTATGACTTTACCAATTCAAATGTTGGATTTGCATTGATTTTTAATCAAGTAAAAATAAAAGGAGAATCAGAAAGAAGAGGGTCAGAAAAGGATGCAAACGATTTGGCTCACATTTTAAACGAAATTGGATTTACAGTTAAAATTTGTACAGATTATTCCACAAAGAAAATAGCACAAGAGCTTTATGATTGTAAGTCTGAAGATGTTTATAAGGTGTGAAAAAAAATACACTTACCCATATTCTAACAAATGCAATATAATTTTAGTATCACAACAAGACCATTCTGATAACGATTGTTTGTTGATAACAATTATGACTCATGGGAAGCGCGATGGCAAAATATTCTCTAGTGACGGAGAAATTTTAGTAAACGACTTGTGGGAAAATTTTATTGGAGACAAATGTGAGACATTGATAGGAAAACCAAAGCTATTCTTTATTCAAGCATGTCGTGGTACTTCAACAGATCCTGGAATTCTTCTTAAACCAAAGCCACCAGTTAGGGCTGCAACTTTAGCCGATACAGTAGATGCAAAAGCAATTAAGGAAGAATTTTTTGTACTTCCTACTTTAGCAGATCTTTTAGTCATGTATTCTACAGCCGAAGGATATTACTCTTTCAGAAATCCTAAGGATGGCTCATGGTTTATTCAGGTTTGATGTCTTATACATAGTTCTTACCTGTTCTTACTAAAAAAAATTATTTTATCTGCTGTTATTTTAGGCCCTATGTGAGGAACTAAAAGAGAACTCTCATGAAGAACTTATGACAATATTAACTGGTGTCAATCGTCGTGTTGCTTTCGCAAAGCAATCGTATGTACCACATATCTATGAATTAGATTCATCTAAACAAATGCCAATTATTCAATCTATGCTTACAAAAGGTTTTTATTTTGTGAAGAGACATCAAAAACTTAAATTTTTAATACCAAAAGATACTCCAGTTTAAATTTCTTTAATTTCCAAATATAATTTCATGATTCTCAATTTGTGACACATCAATCTTATTCGGTGTAATTTTAATTAGTATTAAATTGAGTAGGATAGTGTGTCATATTCGAGTCAGTTTTACTATAATTGTGTTAAATTTGATAAGATATAACAATGAAATAAATAACAAATAAATGTTTTTCATATGAACAGTGTCTGTATATCGTTTGATGCGAATTGTAGCAAAAATTTACTATGAGTGTTCAAAAAGATGCCAAAAATTCAAATTCCAAAATATCTAGTTCAAGTTATACTTACAATGAATTAAGAGTATCAAAAGAGAAACTACAAGATGTGTTTTATAAAAACGATTGTGGAAGATCTGGAAGAGCTATAATATTTAATCAAATTGAGTTTGATCATGATCAGGATGAACGATTGGGAGCTTACAAGGATAGTGACAATTTAAATGAAACTTTGAAAAGTTACGGATTTGATGTTGAAACGCATCTTGATTCCACTAGTGATGAAATCGAAGACATATTAAAATTAGGTACAAACATCTCAGAAAATTTATTTTAAAATTCCAAGTATTTAATTTAAGTTTATGGATTGACAAAAACCCAACAACTCTGAAGAGCAAAAATTTCCGTTATTTAGTTCAAATTTTTGAATTTAAATAATTTGCGTGTTCGAAAAATTCACACACACAAGCAAACATTTTTGGATTAAAACATAAAATTTAACTCATTTCAAGGAATTATACATGAAAGTGTTAATTTTTATGCTTTATCTTTAAGAATTCTTTCATTTTAAAACATTAAAATTATGAAATTCAACAAAAATTTCAAAACTAAATTCTAAGAAATTTACAAACACATTCTCACACTAATACATTTGAAAGAAATTTTATTTTATTTTGATTAATTTAATCACTTTTTTGGACCATTTAATTGCTAATTTTTGCTTATTTTCTTAAAATATCTTCTTCAATGCATTCATTAACTTTAATCATTAGAAAATACAGAATTAAGCACGATTTTCAGAGATTTTGTTATTAAAAATTTAACGGACAAGATGTACTAAAATAAGGAATACTAAAAATTCCTTATTTCAAATTTTGTACTAAAATAAGGAAAAACGTTACGTCTTCAGAGTTGTTGGACAAAAACCTTGAATTACTAAATGCAATTTTCTGCTTAAAGATAAGGGTTTATCAAATCATTAAAAATGTTATAAGATTGAAAAACCAATGATAAGAACACGATTCGATAAAAATGATGGCATTACATGTAGAAACTATTCATTGAAACCTAACTTTAAATTATTCTTTCTGATTATTTTAAAGCTTCCCGAGATGACTATTCCAAATACAACTGTTTAATTGTTGTAATGATGTCTCATGGAGATGAAAATAAGCATATTTACACAAGAGATGGGACAATCGAAGTAGATTCATTATGGAAATTCTTTACTGGCGATAGATGTCCTACACTCTGTGGTAAACCAAAATTATTTTTCGTTCAAGCTTGTCGTGGATCTACACCTGATTTTGGTGCACTAATTGAAGAGCATAAACGATTTAATAAAAATCAGAAAGAATCTTCGCAAAGCAATACAGCAAGTCCTCAAAATATTCCAATTATGGCAGATATTTTGGTCATGTTTTCGAGTGCTGATGGCTTTGCATCATTTAGAGAACTTAATTATGGTTCATGGTTCATTGAAGGATTGTGTGAGGAATTGAAAGCACATTTAAAAAATAATAGCTCACAAAATGTTGATTTGATGTGGATATTAACAAGTGTAAATAGATATGTAGCATTTTCAAAAGAAGCTTATGACCCAGAAGGAGATTCCAACGGTCATAAACAAATGCCAGTTATAATGTCAATGTTAACAAAAGTATTTAACTTTAATAGATCCTATATGAAAAAGATAAATTAAGTAAAATCCGGGGGTGTAGCCAGGAGAGGGTCCGGACCCCCCTTTCGAGGAAAATTTTCTTTATTTAGGGGTTTTCGAGGAAAAAGCATTTGACTTACATACAAAAAAATTTTAAACCTCCCCCCTAGTAAAATTAATTGGATGGAAGAGTTTAATCAATTTTACAATTGGAATATCTAAAGAAATTTTTTATTTATGCTTATCAAAATTTTAATAAAATGCAAATAATACAACAACCATAACAAAATAATTATTATTATAGTGAAAACTTGTAGATGAATTGATTACTAATGTGGAATTGCTAACTAAGTCTAATGATTCGTATGTGTCTTCTTGAAAGGTTTCATTTTTTGATGCTTCATCATTAGAGTTATCATCTAAAAATGTAGCAACTGTTGTTTGTATTAATGCTTCCTTAACTTTTTCTAAATTATTTCCAGCACCAATCGGTTTACTTTGTGAAGATTTTCCTAATTCACGTCTAAGTCCTTCAATTCCAGTATGTTGCTTTTCATGATTCTGCTTTCGATTTTGATTATAAATTGGCTGATGACATCTTGATTCATACTGGAAAATACACATTGCGTACCCAACAGCATGAGCCAAATAAGTTTGATCAAAAGTTCCACTAAATAGCAAGTTTGCCATTTGTCCGATTGCGTATATAGGAACGTCATCAGCAGCATGATTTGCCCAAGTCGAAGCAATAGTTGCTTTATGATATGAATTTCGAAAGTCATGAATTGCAGCAGTTTCGTTATAATTTTGATAACCAAGTCCACTGCTATATGTTAAAATTTGATAAGGTTTTCCATTCACATTTGAAACATATTTGTCCATTCCTAATACAGTCAAATTTTTTGGTGTAGCAAATCCGGAATAACTCATAGCAGATGCATGATCAGAAGTTACAATAAGAAGTGAATTTGATAGGTCTAAAATCAAAGGTTGGAGTTAAATTTCTGGAGTAAATTGTACAAGTAAAATTATTACCAATTAATTTTAGTGCAACATCAATAGTTTCATCAAGCTGTAACGTATCGTCAAGTGCACGGAAGGGATTGTTATAGTGATGTGCCAAATCTATTTTTCCTGCTTCAACAATTAATAAAAATCCTCTTGTATTGTTTTTCATTAAAATTTCAATAGCAGCTTGCGTCATTTCTGCTAATGATGGCTCAATATCTTTATTGCGATCTGCATTAAATTGCATGTGAGATTTTGCGAAAATTCCTAATAAATGTTCTGTATGATCAGGAATATTAAAGAGTTCATTTCTTGTTGTTATAAATTGTCCATTAGAATGAGTATTCATCCATGCAGCAGTCAAATTTTTACTATCTTTGCGACGTCCACCATCAGCAGTTTCAGGAATAAAGCTTCGCATTCCACCACCCATGATGACATTTATGTTTTTTCCTGTCTCATTTTCAATCAGCTGTCTTGCGATGTCTTTACATCCAAATGAATCAACTTTTGAGTCATCTTCAATATGACGACGTGAATGAGCATACAGAGCGGCTAAAAAAATTTCGTATTTTAAAAATATTTCAATTAGATGAGAGTGAGAGGCTCAAAATTAAATTTACCTGGTGTTGCGTGAGTGATTCTAGATGTCGTCACGAAACTACAAAAAAAAAAAAAAAATATTTAATGAGGAAATGAGAGAAGATGTCGTCAAAGTGGTTATGAATTATAAAAATAAAAAAAATAAAAAAAAAAAATCTTGTATGAAATTTTTAAACTCAATTGCGTGAAGAAGCATTTTGTGAATTTGATTTTCTTCCTTTTAAATGGTTTTTAATGTTATGAAATATTAATCACATTAAAAATATCAATTAACAAGTATAATCTATTTTTAGTTTAGTCTGAGAAATGCAAAGAGAAAATGCGAATAAAATTGTCTAAAAATGAGGAACGCATGTAAAATCTTATTGACTTCATAAGCGGATCATAATTCATCGAAGATGTAATTTTATATTATTATGTAATTTCAAGCAAGAAAAAGGCGGTCGTGATTTTTTATTCACTTTTTTAGTTTGGGAAAGTTATGTCTAAAAGGAATAAAATAAGTTTCTTGTGATAATTTAAATCACAACTAGACAACACATTTAAGTAGAAAGAATTCTTGTTCATCTTGTTAAACCAAGTAAAATAATTTTTCTGATTTTAGTCAGTTAAATATAAAAAGCATTTATGCATTTAATTTGAGTTTTAAAATGTTTTTATACGTGCGGAAAGACGAATTTCTTTAATCTTACTTAAGTATACGGATGTTATATTTTTTGAACTAATTTTCCTCAAAAACTTCATCATTACTATAGATTCATATCTTTACAAGGCCCCCGCAGATTATAATCTTTAAAAATTCCCATACAAAGATTATAATCTTTGATTTTTAAAGATTATAATGTGCGGAAGCCTTGTATCTTTAGTTCTAACAAAAATATTTCCAAAGTATTAAATAAAGAGTTTCCTTTACTCCTCCAAGGAGTGTTGGGGCGTTGATTTCAACGTTCCAGTATTACTTATCTCAGACATTAAATGTGAGGATATGTGATAAGCATATCGCCCACGCCTGGGACCTACAGCTTAAAGTGGAATCCGAACCACTTCTTTGATGACATTACTGCCTTTAGCCTTCAAAGGGAGGCTGTGAGTTGCGGTCACAGTGCTTATGATTCGAAAAAGGACATACTAAACCATTCCGCCACCGAGCCACTTCGACTCACTATTTATATATGAAAGTATTAAGCATCACTAAATTTTTATTTCAAACTTCAAACAGTAGCAAAATAAAAAAATTACAGAAGTCCTCGTGTTTTATATCGAGGGACTTCAGCGCATTTTTGACGCAGCGATTAGTAATCGAGCAACGAAAAGAAAGTATATCAATTTTCTGAACAAAAAAATCATACTTGTTAAATTCATAACAAAAAATTATAATTTTTTACCAAAACTGTATAACAGCTATCAAAAATCCTTCAATTTCATTTTTCTGTTATTCACTTTGCATGAAATGTGTGCTTTAATCATGAACAAACCAATATTATTCAAAACGGAACAAAAATATAAATCAAAATAACGGTCAAAAAATTTTCAAAAGTCAACGGTAAAAAAAAAATTTGAAATTTCTACCACCTGAAGTTGCAGTCGTATGTTGTTTATTTTTCTTTGTGAAATTAAAAGCTAATTAATTAAGGTGTTTAAATTCAACTTTAAGACTGTAATTTACATTTGCTCCCAATAACTCGATATAACGAAGCTATTAAAACAATTCCGAGCTTGCTACGAAGTCTAGATCAAAAGATAATTGGGACCCGAACGAACGAACGATCAAAGTGCATAATTGAGCTTCCTTTTTGAAAACAAGTTTTCAAAAATGCGCTAAAAAATGCATGTAAACTAACCCAGTTTTGAGGTTTTTCTTTTGAGCCCATTCAATAATTGAAGGTGTATGGGAATTGATATTTTTACATGCATCTCTACCCATTGACGTTGAGTCGACACCAAGGCTTTCAAAGTTTGTTTTTACACCACAAAATAATGCAGTTGAACTAGCAGCTGATTCAGGAATTTGGCTATTGATGATATCAGTTTGCATGAGAGCTGTGGCTGGAAATCCATCAAATATCATTTGTGCTTTGGGATTTTTAGTAACTTGACGCTTAAGTGTTCGTGCTGCGGTTATTGTAGTCATTCCCATACCATCGCCAATAAAAATGATTACATTTTTCACTCTTGGAATATTTTCCATTTGTATGAGACGCATGCGATTTTCAAGAATTTGTTTGTTCTTATCGTACCAATAGAATTTATCATTGTGATTATTTGTTGGAGCATTTTGGCAATGTGCTGTAGTAAATAACAGTAAAAATAACTCACGATATATCACAGTTATTTTCATAATTTTTCTCTTTCCTTTTTTTCAATTTTGCTTTACTTTGATCATATAAAAGCAATGATTATTGGATTTTCTGATTTTTGAAATGTTTAGACTTTTTCAAAAAAAAAATCTTCTTTTTTCATTTATTAATATTTATGATTATGAATTATTTTTCTTTTTAATTTTTCACAAACTTCAGACGAGGAATTTATTAACATATCGTCAGCTCAATGTTCACTAATTGACTGAGTTTGAGTAAATACACGCACGCGAGATCAGTGAAAATGAAACTAGATGCCTTATTCTCTAAAAGTAAATGAGATTAACGTTCAAAACTAGATGAGAAAATCTCACGAATGCTGAGTATTTTTTTTTTTATTTTTGTTTTTATAAAGTCGGCAAACAACTTTTTTTTACTTTAGATTTTTTTATAAAATTTTTAAAAGATAAGTTTTCAAATAAATCATTACAAAATACCTAATTAAACTTTAATTCGCTTTATTTTCAAATAATTAAAAAAGTTAAGTTTGAGACAAAAAAAAAATCAATCAACAGAATGTTAATTTTTAGCCTCTTTAATTTAAAAGTATCACTTTTTATTAAGATGAGAAACAAATGAAAAAAAAAAAAAAATAAAACAAAAATAAGTAATATATTTTTAGAATAAAGAGAATTTAAAGAGCATTTTTGTATCATTTTCATTTTTCATCTCTCTTGAAAATTTTCATTCCTACAGATTCCTACAATTCTCAATTCTATTAAAATAAATCTCTTTGATTTTGATCAAAATTTTTTTCTTCTTCAAACAGTCTGTTCTGAAAAAGAAGTTTTAATAAGCATGTATATAAGAGAAAAGAATTTACTTTCTAAATAATTTTTTTTATTTATTTTATATTTCACTATAATTTGAATTGAACTAAATTTAAATTAGGAAATTTGATAAAAACTATGGAAATAGGAATATACAAGAAACAACATTAAATAATTTCTTAAACTAATTTATGACCACCAGACTCGATTTAATGTATTTGTATTGTGATTATGAAGCAGTGATGGAAAATTTGAAGTGGTCAGCGAACTTAAATGAGATCCACTGATTGCTAAAGGATTAGACATACTTGATGCTAATATCTCAAGTTGCTTTTGAGTTCCATTTAAGCATGACTTTCCATCACGAACAAGAACTGGAACTGCAACTCGTCGTGGTGAATGGAGATTATTTGATGTTGTCAAATTTTGATGATGATGATGATGTTCCATTCCTTTTTCATGTGCTGCACGTTTTGTCTTATATCGATGATTTTGGAACCAGATTTTAACTTGTGTAGGTGTCAATCGTATCAAAGATGCTAAATGCTCTCGTTCTGGAGCTGAAAGGTATCGTTGCTGACGAAATCTCCGCTCAAGTTCAAAAGTTTGTGCTTTTGAGAATAAAACTCGTCGTTTTCTCTTCTTATTAATAATTCCATTTCCACTAGTTGACAATGATGAAGAATCACCATTTGGATTACCATTATTGCTATGTTGATCATCGTCATCGTCCATTTCAATAATTTCACCTTCCTCACCATCATCTTCTATGTCTACATGGTCATTTTCTTCTGTATCTGATGGATATGATTCTGATTTTGCGGAACTAATATGTTTTGCATCATTTTGTTGCTGCTGATGAAGCTGTTGTTGTAAATGTTGAAAGTATTTCCGATTTTTCTCTAAAACAGACTGATGACGTGATAAATTTCCATAAGACAATTCAGTTAATTCACTAATTGGTGACGCATTGTCTAGACCGATTGATGGCTGTTGCTGATGAAAAACTGTAAAATAAATAAAGAAAAGAGAAATTTGTTATAAATAACTGTTTGTGATATCGATACATCTTTTATTCATGTCCCTCAAACATTTCCACTATTTTTTTTATTATTATTTTTGGTAACATGAGGACATAAAGTAATAGTAAAATTTACAACAAAGAACAAATGGACAATAGAAGTAAAAGATCATAGTGTAGAGTAGAGAATAAGGAAAGAATAAAAGTCAACTTAAGGATGAAACAGAAAACACCTTTCGATACCCATTCGAATGTAGTCAATGATGCTCATGAACAAAAGAGAAAGACTGAATTATTATTTATTGAATTGAATAGATAGTTCCGGTGCCTTGCTGAGTCAATAGATCGAACACGTAATAATGCTTTCGGAAAGGAGGAAGAAGCGGATGTAAGTCATAAATTAAACACGGATATTGAGCTTTTTTTTTGCTTTCAAAAGACTCAAAAGTGCATCCCAAAATGACTTTACAATTAATGGACATGACAAAAAATTTCAATGAAATTACACACGCCCCACAAAAATGCATTTTGATTGTTTTGTTATTTCTATTCCTTGTTGCATAAAAACTGCATGAGAATGCAGATGTACACGAATGTAAAGAGCCAACAAAAGCAATTAGAGACAAATTTATCATGAGCAATAAAAATTAAACAATTAATAATTGCCATTTAGACACAAAAATGACATGCCACAATGGGATGGAAATGCAGTAAATAAAAGCAAGCACAGAAATAGAAGGGAATATTTTATTCCAAACACTAAAGTTGGAAGTGATATCAAATGAAATGTACAAGAGGTATTCAATAGAGTTGAGTAGTGATTTTTGAAATGGAAAGGCATTAAAAAATAGTTTTAAGTAAATAAAGGATAATAAAACATGGACGAGAAAAACTCAACATCTGCCACAGGAACTACTTCAATAGAAAGCAAATTTGATGGTAATAGAGGAGTGGAAATTATGTAACATTCATCATCGTCACAATCACATTTGATGTGCTTAATTAAAGCGTGAAATTTTGGAAGCAGGCAATTAAAAAAAAATGGAAGTAACATTTCATGGAAATTTATTCGAAATATAAAAAAATTAAAATCGAATGAGAATGTAATTGAATTGAACTTACCATTTGGATTAAACCATGGTCGCATTGCGGGATGATTTTGAAAAATATGAGATGAATATTGATGAATTGTATCACTCAAAAGTTGTTGATGATGATTTGTTGTTACTGAATGTCCTAAATTATTGAATTGTGGAATGTTTGAATTTTCATTTCGTTTTATATGTTTTGCATGTTTAGCTTTTAATTTTGATTTATTTTCACGATGTGAATCTTGTGATGATTCCTCATCTTCATTATGAGATTCATTATCATTATTTTGACTAGTTGGGGATAGACTGTGCTTTCTTTTATTCATTATATTCTCAACATGTTCTGATTCATTGAATAAATTTTCTTCACTTTCGCTACTTAAATTCTCTTTTTGTACTTCCAAATCCTCATCTTCATCACAATTCTCTACAATTTCATCATCACGTTTTATTTCATTTTCCAATCTTTTATCCTGCGGCTGCTTTTCATCCTTTTTATCTTTATTTAATTCTAAAATATCACAAATATGGAAACCTGATGACGGCTTTGTATTCACTGATGTCGGTAGCTTCATGTTTTCAAGAAAGCTGTAAATGAGATGAAAATTTGATTTAATTCGCAATTCAAATGGAAATGACTCCTGATCATCGGCAAAAGTTGAAAGGAATTTTGATGAAATTATTAAGGAAAATCACTTGAAAAGGTGTAAAACTGAATTTGAGCATTAAAAAATTTTGAACGTGACTTGACAATAGAAGAAAGAAGAAAGGAATGAAAATCATAAAAGTTCTCAAAAGTGCATAATTTGCATTTTTTGTTCATTCTTCCTTTATTCTTTTTTTTTCTACAAAATTTATTTCTTTTTTTCTTCATTTTTTTTTTTTTTTTTTTTGAATTTAATTTATGCAAAATTTTTATGTTACAACCATTAAATTTTCTCAGGTGCCTCACTTCACTTTATTTCATTTTCTTTTCTTCACTTCTTTCTTTTTTTTTCGGTTGTTCCTCTATTGGAATTTCCGATTTTCTATTGGGGTTTTCTTAAGAACAAACATCTGGTGGACGATTTGAACGATGAGAAAATTGTGAAGGAATTGATGAAAAGAAAATGAAAAAAATGAGAATTTACAAAGCAAAAAGTGAGAAGATCTAAGGAGATAAATTCTCATAATTTATGCTAATCATTATCCATCGATACTTTCTTGCATTAAGTACAAAAATATGACGAAAATGAGAACAATGGAAAATCCCACAAAATTTTCTAAATTTCTACCCAAAATTATCAATAAACTAAAGCATCTGGAAGTGATTTTCAGGAATCTAAATTCTTATCTAAAACTTACTTTGGTAATGCTCTAAATGCTGCTGGATAAAATGCAGCTGGCAAGAAAGTACTCGGGTTCCAAGGTAAAAATAAATTTGGAGTCCATGATGAGAGTGCCGGCGGACTTGATGCTGGTGGCATTTTTGTGTTAATATTATTATTATTATTATTATTGCTGTTATTAGAATTTACACAATTTTGATCTTTTTGTAATGGAACTTTTTTCTCATCCAAATGATCCAATGCCTTATTGGTCACTGTTAAGGATGACGACGTCTTTTCAACTTCGTTTGCCACTTTGAATGATTTTATTTCATTCAGGTTAATTTCAAAAATTCGATATTTCACTAAGTTTTTTTTTTCTTTCTTTTATAATAAATTTTTATTCACTTGTTTCATGGATGTTCCTTATTATATTCAATAATTTTTGCAGAAAAATTAAAAAAAAATATTTAATACAACACAATATCTCGATAGTCTAACGATGACTAAACTCTTAATTCAAATCACTCTTGTAATACATATTTTAAGATTCTACAATTTCAACTGATATGCTCTGCTCTGCCTTAAATTCTCAGCATAGAGAGGAATGTGCTTTCACTTCAAATCAATTCACTTCACTGAAGTACACTTTAAGAAGGACGTTCTTTTTTCTTATTTTTTTAAGTGGCTTTCTTTAGCCCTCACTCAGTCGCACTCAAAACTCGTTGCCTGTCTCGAACTATCGAAGAGAAAATATAAAGTAACATAAAATTATAACAAACATACAATACAATTTTCATTGCAATGAAGGGCGACGTAAAGGATAGGAAGAAGAGTGAAAAAGAGAGAAGAAAAAATTCAACCAATCAGCATTAACACTCATGAACAACTGGGCGTGATTTCAATGAGGACACTTTACATGCATCATTTATTCCTCTTCTTCTTTCTCTCTCATCATTTCGTCCTCTTTCGCTTACTCAACTTATTCAATTCAATCTTTCTCCTTTTTATCCATTCCATTGTTATGAAAGCCCATTGAGGACCCTTATTGCCATTCTCATAATTGAAATTTATATCGTGTAACGTTTTGTTTTGTGAATGGAATTAAAGACCCGTTTTTATATTTTCTGTATTATAAAATCATCGGAGTAAAAATAATATAAAAAAATCTATTTTGCGGGACGAAAACATATTGTACAATGCGCAAAGTTGTTGTATGTATAAGTATGTTAACAGATAGTATATTAAAGATATTCATAGCTTTTTAGATTAACTGATTCAAGGATTTGATGAATAATTCTTCACGCCACTTCCATTATGAGTTTTTTCATTATGCAATAACGTTGTACATGCAAAACTTATAGCTTTTTTAGTACTGAAATGAGACAACACGTTCGTGTTATGTTGAACTTAATTTAACACATAGAATTTTTTTACCTTAAATTTTTCATTTTGGATATAAGCTTCAAATTTTGTTAATATTTTATGGTGTAGATTTTTTAATATTATTTATTAAGGAAACCTGAGTTAAACAATAATGATGGCAATTCTGAAAAGATTTATGCATGCAAATAATTTATTAAGCAAGCAATTTCACGATTCAATGTGTAGATTTAGATTAAATTCCTTATAGGCAATTCTACAAAAAGGTTGCATTGAATTTTTTTTCGAAAATTTTTAAACATTAATTTCTTGAATAATTTAGTAAATTAACTGTTGATTTACATTGATTATGAATTGTTAGGCCATTCGAATTTTTAATTAAATACAGCTTCTCATAATGTGATACTTTTTTTTGTGAAACAGAATAATTTTTCGTAGAATGCAAATATATCTTCCAACATCAACTTTTATTGTTTAAAATAAAGTGTAATTGATAGGTTTTGGCCAAATCTATAACAAAAGATGCTAAATGTTTGTTATAATACAGAATTGCCCTTATTTATTCATGCAAAATTTCATTACCACGATCAGAATACAAAATTTGTTGAACATCATGATGAAAAGTATAATGCATCAAAATATTTTCATTTTACCCACTCTATTAACAAACAGATTTATTTTAATATGATGTTGCACACATCAGACTTTAAATCCCACAACAAAAGACGATAAAATCTTATTTCTATATATGTATATAATGCTTATAGTATGAGTTGTCATATATATCTTTATTCCATCACACAAATAGATGACAGCAGTATGGATAAACTTTATATAGAGCTGTTAATATAGATCTGAAAGAAAAATAAAGATGAAGCATAAACATCAAGCATGCTTAATATATCCCTAAACATACGGCTGTTATTCATAAAAATGGCACTAAACCTGATGGAATTAATTCTTTCTTCTTTTTCGGGGTTTTAATTTAACACGTCATTTATCTTAATTACAAATGGTTTTTTTACAACCACCAGTCACATAAACACGCAGCTTGTGATTCTATTCGATGACTTTTCATGAAATTGTCGTCATTAGCTTGTAAATGTAAATGCGAATATTATTATGTTTGCACTACACAAAAAATTTTATTGTATCATGAACATTAAGCAAGGAAAGAAAAAAAAAAGTTAATTAAAATTTTAATATTTTTCCCTTGAGCATGAAAACAAATTATTGAAACTTGTGGGTGCAACAAATGACTAACATTGACACAATTTCGAGGAATATCCTGTTCTATATCATGTTTTAATGTTCATTTTTCCCACTATGACACGTGACTTTTGATTCTCATTTGAGAATTATTCATTGACTTCCCTAAATTTGAAAAAGTTATTAACAGAACGTAAATCACAAAAATGTAGAATTAAGGAGCAAACAAAGCTTACCAAATCGACACCTAAAACAATTGGATTTGTAACGTATGTTTCATGCCGTTTCATGTTTATTAATACCAACAGTAATGCAAACATTTTGTAATATTTCTCTTGCCATCTCCACTTATAATTCCACCCTCAATTTAATATTAAGGGTAATCAATTTAATATTACATCCCCTTTCAAATCTTTCGTTTTCTATTCACACGAAATTAAAGCTTTTATGAAACAAATTTGATGATTTTTTCTATATTTTTTTATATTAAATAAATTCAGTATATTGAGCCACAAAATTGTTTCAATATTGCTATTAATTGCTTTCAAAATGATAAAATCATTGATTTTCAATTTAAAAAAAAACTTTTAAATTTAAAATTTTTAGACACACGTGAACAAGGCACATATTAACTGCATGACTGACTCCTGGACATATGCACGACATAATCAAAATTGAAATAATCAATCTGACATGCAATTAAAATAAATTTATTTCCGACTACCGTCACTTCATTTCGAAAAACTTCGAAATTAATTTCGAAAACTTCGAAATTAGATGTAAACAAAAAATAAATGTAAACAAACAAAAAATTTCAAATCGAAATATTTTTGAATTTTTCATTTCTGGATCTTGATTTATTAAATAAATTATATTCTTTAGTAATTTTTCTACCAATTAATTAGAAAAGCTTTTAAGGAAAAGCTTCAATCGATAAATTATTTTGAAAATTATAATTAGTGAAAAAATTCACTAACACATTCACACTTTTTATTTTCAAAAATTTGACAGTTTTTAACTGACAAATTTTGAAGTGTCGGTAGTCGGATTTATTTATTTAAGGAAAGTTAAAACGTTAAAAAAGTCTATTTTGTGAAGAGAAATTTAATGCACATTTTAATCGTTCATTAATAGCTTCGTATGTTATTCTTTAAAAAGCATTTTGTTAAATTTTTTATACCTTTTTTAATGATTAAAAACCGTAAAAAAAGTTTATCATCTTTTATCAAAACTTTAAAATCAATTTAATGATTTTAAATAAATTTACTTGAGAAATTAACTTTTTATACTTCAAATGTTTACCACCAGATAACTTCTTAATGCTAATTCGTTTAGTTCTCTAACTACTAAGAGTTCCATAAAGGAATAACGCCGAAAATAGCAAAAGAATTAAAAATAATAAAAAATGAATTGATTTTTGCATCAATTTTTAAGATACAAATAATATTTTTGGTATTTTATGGATGGCTTGCTGTTGAAATATTTATAAACATTTTATTTTCCTTATAGAATGTAAGCGAATGAATTATCTGGTGATTTTTCTATTATCCTGCAGAAAAGCTTATCTTTATTTGAATAAAATATGTAGAGTAGGTGAAAAGGTGAAAAAGAGTTGATCCAGAACACATGTGAAAGCCTAACATGTTGATGAACTATTTTTAAATATTATTATTATTTTTTATTTATTTCTTCGCTTCTTTTTCTTCTTCATAACACAACAATCGACAGTGCCAGACATTCTGGAAACATATTTTTATGATCGGAATTTCCTAAAGGTATTTCAACATTTCCTAACATATAACATCAGGTAGAAAATGCTCACAAATCTTTACAGAAAACATTTTAACTTTAATTTATGCAAAAACAAAGTGTAAAGATTCTATGAAATATAATGAAATCAGTACCTGATACGATGAATTTCAGTTT
The DNA here is from genome assembly GCA_026123125.1 of Chironomus striatipennis. Taxonomy (NCBI): domain Eukaryota; kingdom Metazoa; phylum Arthropoda; class Insecta; order Diptera; family Chironomidae; genus Chironomus; species Chironomus striatipennis. The sequence goes on from CM047393.1 coordinate 24,098,213, forward strand.
GTAATTCCAAATCTAAGTCGTAAATGTTTTTGGGATCTCAACAATTTTGTAGGTTTTTTTACAATTTTAGATAGATTACAAATTTAAAATTTTATGAAAAAAAAGTTTATTTCAGTTGCTATTGTTGTAAGAATTTAATATTTAAGTTAAAATCTTTCAGAATTATAATTTTACTTTAATAAATTTTTCACGTGAAATAAAACCCAAATCTTAGTTTTACATGTGTCAAAACATTATGAGTATCCATTTACCACTTAAACCTACACTTACAAAGCAATAAGAATTGTTTATGATATTTTTGTTATTGTTACTCCCTTTTTTCACAGCACATAAAACATGAATAACTCATATATAGTAAAATATGTAAATTTTATTCTTAAAATTATCTGATTTAATGTTAGGATTCAATTCGGTGTTACATAGTTACCTACTTAATTATTTTACAACCATGCTTTTCAGATCATGCTAATAACAATGTATTAATGATTTAAAAAATTCTAGATATTAATATTCATATAGAATAAAAGCATATTACTTACTTACTTACTGCAATCATGTGGCTCAGTAGCATGGGACCTAAAAAAATTCCGCGGAATTTATTCCGCGGAAAAAATTCCGCAGAATTTTTTCCGCGGAAAAATTTCCACAGTAATATTTTTTTATTTTTCATTAAATTCTTCCGCGGAATATATTCCGCGGAAAATATTCCGCTACTAATACCTATTTTTAAAATTAAGCGGAATTTTTTCCGCACTTCATTTTCTTCTGTATATGGTGAAAAATTATATATATTGTTCTAAAATTTTTAAATGAGGATATTTCATAGTATCATTCTCTTTATATTCTGACTAAAATGGGTTAAAACTAAATAAAAATGTTAGTTGAATAGATTTATTCGAAAAATCTTATTCCAAAAACCTTAAAATCGGTGTTTTTTTCTGAAGTGACTAAAGCAAAATATTTAACAAAAAGTTTAAAGGTTAATTAAGTGCCTTTTGATGTAACTGTAAACAAGTTTGTCACGTTAAAACTAATTTGTGCACGAAAATTCTGAGTTTACAATTAGAAAATAATTTTGTCTTTAAAAATTATTGAAAAAATAGTACAAAATAGATTTTCATATTAGTCATTTAATTTTAAATTTTTGAACCAGTGCTGAATTTATTTGATGAAATTAATCAGAATCTATTGGAGGAAATCAGAATTTATTGATGTTTAATTTTCAAGATCAGTATAACAATTTGTTTTTTCTATTCTATTTCCTAAATAATGATTTAATCGTAACATTATTTATCAATTATATAATTTTTTACTAAGTTCAAACATTACTTACAATGATGGCAGTTACTTAGGCGTTCGCTGAATAACAACTGTACTCACCAAATTTGAGTGAGCATCAACAATTGGATTGATGATAGTCATGATAACTTTCTTATTTCATATTAAAAATGATTAGATATTTTGAGAAAAAATCTGAGGACCAAAAAATTTTAACTTTTGTTTGGCACTTTAGTGTAAATTCATTTAAACCTGGTAACTTTAAAAATACCTAGAAAATATACGACAATTTCAGTGGCAAATCAAAATTTATTGAGCAAACCCCAAACAGATGCTTAGTTTATTTTTAATCCTTTGCAAGTTTTGCATATGGATATATCTTTATCTTTTACAAAAAATATTTTTAGACTTCTATAAAACGGACTTTTTTTGTAGAAGGAAAATATAAGTTTTAAATAATTTAAGAGTTTTTTTAATCATAAAATATTTTCCATTTTATATGCGGAAAAAATTCCGCGGAATTTTAAAAATATTAGTAGCGGAATATTTTCCGCGGAATATATTCCGCGGAAGTTTTTAATAAAAAATAAAAAATATTACTGTGGAAAAATTTCCGCGGAATAAATTCCGTGGAATTACTTCCGCGGAATTTATTCCGCGGAAAATTCCGCGGAAATCTTTAGGTCCCATGCAACGCACCCCAATCATGTTCCTGTGTGGAACTTAGGTTACAACAAAATGCTTTCCATCTGACTCTGTATAACGACTTATTAACTCAACGGAATTCAACAAAAATCCTTGTTTAATAAAAGACAATAAAATAAAAATAAAGACAATTTTTTACCTAGTATTTTAGGTACCGTATCCTACGCTCATGCCCGCTATCAAAGCCAGTCCATGAAAAATCTGAACAATAAAATTTTAAGTAAACATAACGAAAGCTGGTGCTTACATTGATCAATAGATAGAAGTTTGTACAATATGAAAAGTATAAAAAAATGAAGCAACTGTTAAGAAAGAGTCTATTGAGGTTCCGGAATAGCATTTTTCTCTTTTTTGCACAATCAACTTCCGTACAATTGTAGAAAAATCTTGAGACGGAGCTCTTTGAAGTTGTCCAAAGCATCTGATTATATTGATGATGATGCTTTTTATATTTATACTCAATGTAGTTTCACAATAAGCAAACAATAAATTTTACAAAATAAAGGCAAAAAGAGAAGCAAGAATAAAAATCAATAAAATTAATGAAATTTTATTTCTATTTGAAACGAATGAAATATAAAGGTGTGATTAATGTAACTCAGAGTGCAAATATTTAATTGTTAAAAGAAATAAGAAAAAGCACAAAAGTATTTCTAAATAAATAATTTCTGCCTTTAGAAGGTTTGATAATTCACCCATATAACCAAAGTATTCCATATGTATTACATTGACCTTCCTTAGGAACATGAATGGAATACATTAGGTCGATTTTGGTTACTAGAGCATTTTGGTTACTACATTAGGTCGATTTTGGTTACTAGGGCAACGTTCAAATTAATAACATGACCATAAGAAATTAAATGATGAGAATTTCTTGAAGAAAGCTTTCAATAAATGAAAATACTTCTTGCGTATATTTAACAGGAAAACACTTTCATAACACATCTGAAAGGATTTTCATTTCCATTTAACGGACAGCAATGGAATATAAATTTCAATTATGAGAATGGCAATAAGGATTCTCGACAGCCTTTTCATAATATTGCGATCTAGTATGAGAAAGACAGAATAAGAACCAAGTTGAATAAGTTGAGTAAGCGAAAGAGGACGAAATGATGAGAGAGAAAGAAGAAGAGGAATAAATGATGCATGTAAAGTGTCCTCAATGAAATCACGCCCAGTTGTTCATGAGTGTTAATGCTGATTGGTTGAATTTTTTCTTCTCTCTTTTTCACTCTTCTTCCTATCCTTTACGTCGCCCTTCATTGCAATGAAAATTGTATTGTATGTTTGTTATAATTTTATGTTACTTTATGTTTTCTCTTCGATAGTTTGAGACAGGCAACGAGTTTTGAGTGCGACTGAGTGAGGGCTAAAGAAAGCCACTTAAAAAAAAATAAGAAAAAAGAACGTCCTTCTTAAAGTGTACTTCAGTGAAGTGAATTGATTTGAAGTGAAAGCACATTCCTCTCTATGCTGAGAATTTAAGGCAGAGCAGAGCATATCAGTTGAAATTGTAGAATCTTAAAATATGTATTACAAGAGTGATTTGAATTAAGAGTTTAGTCATCGTTAGACTATCGAGATATTGTGTTGTATTAAATATTTTTTTTTAATTTTTCTGCAAAAATTATTGAATATAATAAGGAACATCTATGAAACAAGTGAATAAAAATTTATTATAAAAGAAAGAAAAAAAAAAACTTAGTGAAATATCGAATTTTTGAAATTAACCTGAATGAAATAAAATCATTCAAAGTGGCAAACGAAGTTGAAAAGACGTCGTCATCCTTAACAGTGACCAATAAGGCATTGGATCATTTGGATGAGAAAAAAGTTCCATTACAAAAAGATCAAAATTGTGTAAATTCTAATAACAGCAACAATAATAATAATAATAATATTAACACAAAAATGCCACCAGCATCAAGTCCGCCGGCACTCTCATCATGGACTTCAAATTTATTTTTACCTTGGAACTCGAATACTTTCTTGCCAGCTGCATTTTATCCAGCAGCGTTTAGAGCATTACCAAAGTAAGTTTTAGATAAGAATTTAGATTTCTGAAAATCACTTCCAGATGCTTTAGTTTATTGATAATTTTGGGTAGAAATTTAGAAAATTTTGTGGGATTTTCCATTGTTCTCATTTTCGTCATATTTTTGTACTTAATGCAAGAAAGTGTCGATGGATAATGATTAGCATAAATTATGAGAATTTATCTCCTTAGATCTTCTCATTTTTTTCATTTTCTTTTCTTCAATTCCTTCACAATTTTCTCATCGTTCAAATCGTCCACCAGATGTTTGTTCTTAAGAAAACCCCAATAGAAAATCGGAAATTCCAATAGAGGAACAACCGAAAAAAAAGAAAGAAGTGAAGAAAAGAAAATGAAATAAAGTGAAGTGAGGCACCTGAGAAAATTTAATGGTTGTAACATAAAAATTTTGCATAAATTAAATTCAAAAAAAAAAAAAAATTGAAGAAAAAAAAAATAAATTTTGTAGAAAAAAAAAAGAATAAAGGAAGAATGAACAAAAAATGCAAATTATGCACTTTTGAGAACTTTTATGATTTTCATTCCTTTCTTCTTTCTTCTATTGTCAAGTCACGTTCAAAATTTTTTAATGCTCAAATTCAGTTTTACACCTTTTCAAGTGATTTTCCTTAATAATTTCATCAAAATTCCTTTCAACTTTTGCCGACGATCAGGAGTCATTTCCATTTGAATTGCGAATTAAATCAAATTTTCATCTCATTTACAGCTTTCTTGAAAACATGAAGCTACCGACATCAGTGAATACAAAGCCGACATCAGGTTTCCATATTTGTGATATTTTAGAATTAAATAAAGATAAAAAGGATGAAAAGCAGCCGCAGGATAAAAGATTGGAAAATGAAATAAAACGTGATGATGAAATTGAAGAGAATTGTGATGAAGATGAGGATTTGGAAGTACAAAAAGAGAATTTAAGTAGCGAAAGTGAAGAAAATTTATTCAATGAATCAGAACATGTTGAGAATATAATGAATAAAAGAAAGCACAGTCTATCCCCAACTAGTCAAAATAATGATAATGAATCTCATAATGAAGATGAGGAATCATCACAAGATTCACATCGTGAAAATAAATCAAAATTAAAAGCTAAACATGCAAAACATATAAAACGAAATGAAAATTCAAACATTCCACAATTCAATAATTTAGGACATTCAGTAACAACAAATCATCATCAACAACTTTTGAGTGATACAATTCATCAATATTCATCTCATATTTTTCAAAATCATCCCGCAATGCGACCATGGTTTAATCCAAATGGTAAGTTCAATTCAATTACATTCTCATTCGATTTTAATTTTTTTATATTTCGAATAAATTTCCATGAAATGTTTCTTCCATTTTTTTAAATTGCCTGCTTCCAAAATTTCACGCTTTAATTAAGCACATCAAATGTGATTGTGACGATGATGAATGTTACATAATTTCCACTCCTCTATTACTATCAAATTTGCTTTCTATTGAAGTAGTTCCTGTGGCAGATGTTGAGTTTTTGTCGTCCATGTTTTATTATCCTTTATTTACTTAAAACTATTTTTTAATGCCTTTCCATTTCAAAAATCACTACTCAACTCTATTGAATACCTCTTGTACATTTCATTTGATATCACTTCCAACTTTAGTGTTTGGAATAAAATATTCCCTTCTATTTCTGTGCTTGCTTTTATTTACTGCATTTCCATCCCATTGTGGCATGTCATTTTTGTGTCTAAATGGCAATTATTAATTGTTTAATTTTTATTGCTCATGATAAATTTGTCTCTAATTGCTTTTGTTTGCCCTTTACATTCGTGTACATCTGCATTCTCATGCAGTTTTTATGCAACAAGGAATAGAAATAACAAAATAACAAAACAATCAAAATGCATTTTTGTGGGGCGTGTGTAATTTCATTGAAATTTTTTGTCATGTCCATTAATTGTAAAGTCATTTTGGGATGCACTTTTGAGTCTTTTGAAAGCAAAAAAAAAGCTCAATATCCGTGTTTGATTTATGACTTATATCCGCTTCTTCCTCCTTTCCGAAAGCATTATTACGTGTTCGATCTATTGACTCAGCAAGGCACCGGAACTATCTATTCAATTCAATAAATAATAATTCAGTCTTTTTCTTTTGTTCATGAGCATCATTGACTACATTCGAATGGGTATCGAAAGGTGTTTTCTGTTTCATCCTTAAGTTGACTTTTATTCTTTCCTTATTCTCTACTCTACACTATGATCTTTTACTTCTATTGTCCATTTGTTCTTTGTTGTAAATTTTACTATTACTATATGTCCTCATGCTACCAAAAATAATAATAATAAAAAAAAATAGTGGAAATGTTTGAGGGACATGAATGAAAGATGTATCGATATCACAAACAGTTATTTATAACAAATTTCTCTTTTCTTTATTTATTTTACAGTTTTTCATCAGCAACAGCCATCAATCGGTCTAGACAATGCGTCACCAATTAGTGAATTAACTGAATTGTCTTATGGAAATTTATCACGTCATCAGTCTGTTTTAGAGAAAAATCGGAAATACTTTCAACATTTACAACAACAGCTTCATCAGCAGCAACAAAATGATGCAAAACATATTAGTTCCGCAAAATCAGAATCATATCCATCAGATACAGAAGAAAATGACCATGTAGACATAGAAGATGATGGTGAGGAAGGTGAAATTATTGAAATGGACGATGACGATGATCAACATAGCAATAATGGTAATCCAAATGGTGATTCTTCAACATTGTCAACTAGTGGAAATGGAATTATTAATAAGAAGAGAAAACGACGAGTTTTATTCTCAAAAGCACAAACTTTTGAACTTGAGCGGAGATTTCGTCAGCAGCGATACCTTTCAGCTCCAGAACGAGAGCATTTAGCATCTTTGATACGATTGACACCTACACAAGTTAAAATCTGGTTCCAAAATCATCGATATAAGACAAAACGTGCAGCACATGAAAAAGGAATGGAACATCATCATCATCATCAAAATTTGACAACATCAAATAATCTCCATTCACCACGAAGAGTTGCAGTTCCAGTTCTGGTAAGAAACGGCCGTCCGTGTATTGTTGGACCTACCTCTCAAAACTCATCATCAATTGCTACTAACTTACACCATTCAAATTATGCCACACAAGGATTTCCGCTGCTTCACATCAATTCATATTATTAAATGTTACTTCATATTATTGTAGTTAAATTGCCCAATATTTTTAGGTTTTTATTAGTTTCTATTCAATAGTGTATTATATAAAAAATATGATTTCATTGTTCAATTTTGAGCATTCTCACCTATCAATTCAGTTTTTGATGTGAGTAATAAATTAATATTATACTGTTCTGTGTAGAGGAACTAAATGAAATATTAAAGAAATATGTGTGTTTAGGAAAATAATAAAATAAAAAATAAAATACTAAGTTATTAAAAGAGGATGTATTTAGAAATGAAAAGAAAATTTTTAAATGGATTTTTAAAATTTTTACTCCCAAGTTCATTTTCAGCAGGAAAAACTGTTCATTATGATGGCAAAAAAGGACTTGATTGTCTTTCGATTTCGATGAAAGGCTGGCTAAATTATGTTATAATAAATTATGGAAAAGTTTCGTAAATTCACGGTTCCAAAGTAGAATTTAAAATAAAACAAATTTAATTTAAACATTTTAGGAGCAGAAAACTTTAAGGAACCAATTTTTTAAATCTTAAAGTATGAACGAACGATAAACGCTACATTTTCAGCTTTCAAATATATTCCCTACTTGTTTTGTCATTCATGAGAGGTGTGTAAAAAGTCAAAAGTAAAAACCATTTTTTTACTAAAACCTCATTGTGTAAAATTTCGAAAGAGGAACTAGAAATTGACTTCATCTGTTCCGCCTATTGTTGTCATATTTTGTTCATACAAGTTTTTTTCTAACCCCGTAAAAATAATTCACACATGAATGAATGAATGAATGGGCAAAAGGACTCTTCTATGCTCAATAGTGCACTATTGTCATATATATTTATCTAGCAGGAACATAAATTACCCATTCAATAAGATATTGTTGCAGAATAATAAAAAAAGTAAAGAATGTTATTCAATGGACCGGATGCAGTTTTGATAATGCCAGAACGAAAGAAGTCTCATATAGAGTGGAATCTCATTTATGAAATTGACTTTTGACAATTGGCATTTTGATATTTTCGGATAGTTTGAAGATTTTTCTTATTCAGCAAAAATCTATTGAGTTTCATGCAGTAAATTACAGGAAGTATTGATCAGTAATGAGTCATTCTGAACTTGTCCGATTCATTCAAAAATCAATAAACATACAGCGTGTTCTAGTTTCTTACAAAGAACCTTCAAGATATAAACTGTAAAGAATTTGGAGTCTTACTAAAATCATTGAAAAAAATCTAGCAAATAAATAAAATGAGGAAATAACTCTTTCGTTTATCGATTTCCTTCTTTAAATAACCTAATAATAAAGAGATTTTAGTTCATTTGGATATTGGAAAAGGAAATAACAATTGAGTTCTTAAAAATAAATTTTATTTAGATTCTTATTGGAGGAATTTGTTGAAAATCCGATTAAAAATCATCATTGATTTATTTAAATATATACTTTAACAATATATAGCATATAACATATTGAAGATGATATTATATCGCACCCTCGTTCACTTATTTTACTTCCTGCTTCCACCAAAATGATGAAAAAGCTTTTAAAGAGCACACACAGTGAAAAATTAATTTAGCACATCATTTATCTTAATTAACTGAACTAAATGCGATTCACAAACCTCTATATAAGAAGATTTTGTGAGAGTCATTAAAAAAAAATTTTAAATTTATTCCTGCTTTTTCACAATAAAAGGAAGGAGCGTGACATTTCACAAAAAAATAATAAAAGTGGCATTTTTAATCAAAAAACGGCAATCAATTAACTGGCATGTTATCCCGTAATGCCACAAAAAGTCATCTAATAAAATAACATTGAATAAATTTATATGCATATGCATTCCACAGAGGGAAATGATGAAAATATGATGAAGAAGGAGCAGTAAAAATGTCATTTTTGCGATAAAAAGACTAAAGCGCATTTAAAAAAATATATATTAAAGTTCAAACTAGAGCTGGTACAAATGCTTAATGATTTTAATTTTTTTTTTTTTTGAATCATAAGTTCGCTCTATATGCCAACTTTTAATCAGCTTAGGTAAATTCTCTTTAAAATTTAATCTTTATTTATATATTGTAGACAATTTTGTAGCTTTAAAATGCTTCGATATCTGAAATTGATGCTAAGAAAAACAGATTTTCCCAAATATTTAACAATTGGCAAGCTGCATGGTGTGCCACATCAACCCCTCAATAGTAGATGTATATTATTATTTAAGTATACTTATTTGATCTCATTGCCACCCTCGCATACAAAGTTCTTTTTCATCACTTATTTTATGCCTTGTTTATTGTTTCGTGTTGTTAATAAAATGTTAATAAAATCATCACCCTTGTTTCAATTTTGAGATATAAATTGACTTGTTTTTCCATTCCATTCCCTTGTTGTTGGTGTGATGTTCTCTGGGAAAATTTAAGATCAACTAAAAATGAGAAACTTAATGTGTAATTTATATTTTGTTTATCGAGAATTTTGTTGGATTTTGATTAGAAATGAATATCTAGAAATGAAATAATAACCTTAATAGATCTTGATTTTATGTACGGAGTTGAACAAAAAAAAAATTTAATTTCTAGTTTTCATAATTTTACAAAAATGAGCAGTTTTAAAAATTTTACATAAATAGTCAATGACTTTGCATATCTCATTTAGTGACATTGAATGAAGATGCCACTCCTAAAATTGCAATGACAGTGCATTATTTCATATTTCCAAATATTGTATTGCATATGCTTGTTTGATGCCATAAACTCAATAAACTAATGAAACATGAGAAATTAATGTAAACCTTTCGAACAGATCATGACTTCTTTTTTTAAAGATCAACCACTCCAAAAACAAACGATGTTTTGAATGAAAGACACTGAAAAGCACAACAATTCGAAATGTGTATTTAAGTGTAAAAGTTAAAAAAGGAAACATGCACGTGACCAAGAATGTATACATTGTATGTATCTACACTCAGAAATCTATGTAGTGTGCATGGTTGAAAGCAATTAAATGTTTATGTTAGTGCAACAATCAACCGCGTGAAATCAATATTTGCTGTTAAGTGAAAAAGGGATGAATTTTGTTGTCGAGGGTGTAAAAATTTATAAAGAAGTTTTCCTGAGTTACCCATTGTCTTCACATAATGGAGGATTCAACGAATTACTTAATTGCATAATGACTTTAAATTCTTCATTATCAATGACATCAACGGAGTTATTTAGTACGGCACGTGATGGGCGCGGAGTAATAGAACTTCCGATTCATGTCCATCCTATGTCCAATAACTGCTGACCTTATGCTTTATGAGATTTCGTATCGACAACAATGATACAATTCAAATTGAAATGTTATTACAATTTTTCTATTTTCTTCTTCTTATTCCTTTCCTGTGCAGTGATTCCGCTGCCTATTTTTCTTTTTTTTTTTCATTGTTTCCATTCATTACAATTTTTTATAGGATTGCCTTCATATCCGTTTTCCGGCTTTTCTATATCCTGCATGAAAATTGAACAATATGCGTATATCATATCCAATTCACTAACTGACAATTTGAATATAGACAGTATTATTATTATATTATGCTGAGTATATGATGAAAGGCAACTCATGTAGAACACATTTGTATTCGGTCAGATTGTCATCTTTGAGTTAAAAATTATGAACTAAATATACTCAGAAGATGCGCTTTAAAATCTTTCAGAATAACTTGAAAACAATTTTAAAGGGTTGATTCCTCAATAAGCTCTAATCTTTATTAAGTCATTACTTCTTTTCCACAAATCATGAATGAATACGAAAGATTTCATGAATGAATACGAAAGATTTATATTAAATTCAAATAAACAACTAACAAATTTTCAAGACCATTAAATTTTAAAGTAATTTCCTCTGAATTCTACAACTGATAACTTCATCAGATTGTCATTTCTTTAGGCAAGCATTTTAAAATAATTCCTTTCTGTGCAGATGATTACGATGATAAAGAAAGGGATGAAGGGATCGTATGCGAGTTTAAAATTTACAAGTCATTAAGTAAAGGAAATTTTTTATTTAAAACTCGAAATATCAAATTGTGAATATGGTTTTTGAGGGAAGTTGATTTTTTTACCCCATTTGTTATATTTTTAAATTTGACGTAACCGCACCTCTATAAATTATGATTAAAGGTTCTAAATTTTTTTAAGTTTGAGTAATGTTTTTTTATAATTCAAATTTTATTTTTGTTAAGTATTAAGTATATCTAAAATATTTTTGAACTTTAACTTATTTGAATGGAACATGCATTGTTCCTAGTTATTTATATAATGCATAAAAATTAGCTGAGTTTGCCAAATGAAACCATCCAATAGCATTTTCTTGTTATTCACATTAAAAATGTCAAAAATGCAGTTGAAGTCAACCTCATTTGATTTAGAGCGTACAATATCTTCCCTAACTACTCTTGCAAAAACAAATTCAATAAAGAGAAGGAAAAAATTTTGCAAACCATAAATCTCTTAATTCCTTTTATGTTGAGTAAAAAACTACATAAAACATATTTTTTATGCTGAATCCTCCTCTTTCATTCGCTTTCTCTATTGCTATGTACATTTTATTATTATTGTTGTTGTTGAGCATAGCGTTTAATATAATTGAAAGGAACATCATGATGATAGCAGTATCTACAACAAATGAAAAAATGAGAAAAAAGGATATTAAGGATATTATCAATTTTCATTCTACTTCTTTTTTCATGAACATTAAGCAAATTAGATGAAAATCGTTTATGTCATTGATTTTGAGATTTTTTATAGAGATTCAATAAACATAAATGTCTATACTAATGTGTACTGAAAAAACTAATTTCATTACATCAGTTCTATTTTTTTATACATACAAATATCGAGAATTCCCAATCATTCTAATAAGTATATACATAACTAAGCAAATTTTTTACTACCAACACGTGATTGATGACCTCATGATATTCCATATAACTTCAAATCCTAATGGATTTAATGGACACAAACTTCCTTTCACATACTGTTCAGAACAATTAACTCACTTACACTGTGTGATTCATTTATTTTATCCTTATGCATGATAATTATCTTCTCCATATTTTCGACCTCATTCTGATTTTTTTGGATATCGTGTGATAGTAAATCTCTTACATCCTCATCAACGTGAACTGAAAAACATAATAAAACGAACGTTTGCCTTTTTGTGCACATATAAAACTAAGAAAATTTCTTCTTTTTGTTAGTCATTTTCGTGGTCAATTCGAGCGTGAAAATATAGATAAAACTGGTTCATCATCAATAATAAATTTATGAATCTGAACATATATGATTTTATGTCCTATCTCTCGCCCTATGCTATTTGAATGTATATAAAAATAATGTCAACCAAAAAAATTTATGAAAGGTCCCTTCTTTCCTCACACTTACTTTATTCATCAATTGTTAAAGTCATTCACTTAATGGGCATAATTCACTTTCAGCTCTCATTCTATTCTCAAATATGTTAACGAAAACATATTTTATACAGTTCAAAGAACATTTTATGGCAAAAAATAAGAGAAGGGATATTCATACAGATATACGCAAAAATATTCATTCATTGGCACAAAAAAAAAAAAATGAAAATCGGAAATAAAGTATTTTTTTTATTTTCATTGTTGACACTTAATTGAATTTAAGGCATAGCCTTAACGAAAATTGGCCTTATTATACTTTTTGAATGTTTAAGGATATTATTTTCATGTAAAGCCTTAAAATAAGATTTAGTAAATATATACAGGGCAATTACTTTACAGTAATTACTTCCATTGTCCACATACCTTTTCTCCTTTCTACCTCCTTTTTACCTTACTTTTTAATATTTCCATTCATGTTTTTTAGCATTCTTCAAGTTGAAGTTACAACAAAAATATGCACTAGAACATTTCAATTTATTTCTGTTCAATATGCATCTCTTCTAAATGTAAAAATTTTCTTGTTCTTGCAAAAAATCTTTAAGATATTCAATAAACCTAAAGAACTATTTCTTTCTTTGTTTTGTTTGGTTTTAAAATGTGGGAATTGACCGAAAACATCAAATCAACTTATTTGTGTCCATTTAAATATTGATCAATAGCTGGATTATGTATAAGATTAAGGCAATGACGTTTAAAGCAAAGAAGGAAAAAGTGAACTAATTTAATTTTAGGATTTTATGGTCAATTGATCAACTGTTCAATTTTCATTTCTTTACTAGAAATTTAGAACCTGTGTTAGGGTGTATTTAAAAAAAAACCTCAAATAAAAATTTAAATCACATCACGTACAACATTTATTCTGCAAATTTTTGGGCAATAAAGCAAATAATTTTTGTTTACATTTTCTCCCCTTCCTTCTTAAATTGAAACATATTAACAATGATTTGTTTGATAATATCATGAATATCTAATTTGTTACACATTATCCGTCGTTTATTTATTGATAGTATTTCAGATTGTCAACTAGATGAAAAAAGAGGGAAATGAAAATTCAATTTTCTTTCCTGCTAAATGATTGTCTTTAGGATAAAAAGGTCCTTTTAAACATACGACATTTAAATTAAATCAATAGTTGAATACTTTATTCGCTGCTGGATACTTTTAAATTAAAACTTTATGTCCTAAAAGAAATTGTTTTACTAAATTGGATAGGATTTTTTTTATATCTCCTTCATTTCTACCTCTTAGATAGAAATTGAAACATTTTCAAATTTAAGATTTTGAGTTCTTCAGTTTAATTTTTTCGATAACTTAAGAATTTTGGAAATCTTCAAAATTAAAGATAAACCCGTCAATCAAAAAACTCAGCCTTAAAGACAAATCATCTTGAAAAATTCTTTAAAAATATTTTAGAGGATTCATATGTTCACACCCTGGTTCACACCTACATGTTTTTCATTTTTAGCTTCTTACAAACGACGAATTAAAATCAATTATGATGAGATTATGCTTTCAATGTTCCTTTTATAAGCTGGTTTCAGCTTAAGGCACATTTCCTTTACACATCTCCTTTCAACACTTAATCCATTTGTTTGCCCTCGCATACACAATAAGTTAAAAAAAAATAAATAAAATCATTCAGACAATTCATAAAATTGAACTCAATTTGTTGATTGAAACCAGAAGGATAAAAGTTTGGAGAAGGAAAAAGTTGAGTTTTTTTAGAGTATTGAGAATGAGACGCATTGGTTAACTGCCTCAGTAGATTAATCGGTAAGGCGCTTGGCTCAAATTTGGTATGGTTTCGGAGGTCGTCGGTTCGAATCCAGTCATTTCCAATTTTGTTCTTTTTCGGAAGTTTAGATACTTCATTTGCTTAATGTACGAGATCAAGTCATAATTGGGCCTCTGGGCAACATTGGATTAAAGAACGGGTCAGGAAATTGAAGCATAATTACCTTAGTCTTACCTTAATAAGATTACCTTAGTATTAGAATATTGTCAGAACGGAACTGAAAATATCACGCTGTACCCACAATAGATCGGAATGAGAGCCTTAGTTTATTCAGAACCTAGATCTGAAAATTATATTCTTGATCCTACATAATGTAATAAATATGCAATGCAAATGTACTATATTAATTAATTCGAACAGTATGTCGACAAATAAATGCAGTAAAATGCACTAAATGAGAATGAGATGCATTAGTGTATATTGAGAAAAAATTGTATTGAATATGAGAACATTTATCTTGAAAATTCACAAATTTATCCTAGTTGGAATCTGACATTGAGTTTGTTACTTTTAAAAAAGGAAATAAAAAAGTAAAAAAGTTTTTTTTTTACTTTTGATTGAAAAAGTTTACTGTACATATTATTTGTATCCTTTAAAAACATGTTTATTTGTATCTTTAACACTTCTTTATGTCTTTTCGGTTTTTTGTTGTCAATTTACTTATAGTTTCTTTTAAGGCATGTCGAGAACAATGATACATTCAGACATGTATTTCGGAAACTAGAAAAAGGAAAAACTTTTCTTCTATTTTTATTTTTTTGAATGAATTTCTCTTGCTCATTCAATCAAAAAAAAAAAACTGAAACTTCTAAATTGATCTTATTAATTTACGAGGGATCTCAATTGTATTGCTGTTGTTCCGCTTTTGAGGCTCAGAATATGTCAAATCATTTCACTTTTTTATGGGAAATTTGAAAATAATAAATAGCATTGTATAATTTTCCTTTCAAGTAGTAAATGGATGAAAGAAAAAAATATTTGAGGTCATCAATTGAATTTTTCAGTAACAAGATTAAAAGTGAGAAATACAATTTCAGTGACAATAGAAAAGTGGAAGTTGTAAAAAAATTCACTTGAATAAAGGAATTTGAAATTCTTTTTATGTTTTCGGCTTTTTATTTTGTCAACAGCAACATCATTCCATTGAAGCATATACAAGGAATCCTATCATTAATATTTTTGGATATATTTGCCATGAATTTTGTAATTGATTAAAATTACGTCGAAACGCATTAATATAATTTTATTAGGGACACACATCCCCATTTTATTTTTCAAGCTTCTTTTACTCCATCGTCATTATTATATCCACATATTATAATCTTATCTCCTCCTATTCGATTCTTTTTTGTTTTTATCCAATCCCAAATGCTGTAATATTATTTTTTGTTTCATGATTTTGTTGAAAATATGGATAAATTTTATATGGATCCTTCTCATCCAGAATTTCAGGCAGAAAATGAAACAGATAAAATTCCTATACTGACTTCAAATAAAACTGTTAATTCCTTAAAATCGATTTATAAAGGCGGAACTTTTATACTTTCAAGAATAGACTTAATGCTGAATAAAGAAGAGTTATTCGATGGCCGGAAATATTGAAGACAGTAATATTTCATTTTTAAAATTCACCGACATTTTCTTTTTTATAGATTTTTTATTATGTTATTTTGAATAGAATCTGGAATATCCACGTTTAATAGTGTGTCGAAACTTATCGAATACTCCTTTCTCATCAACTTCCTCTCTCAGAATCAAAATCATCATTTTCAATTTGTTACGACTATCAAAACTTTTTGGCATTTCAGTATGTTCTTATTTATCTTACCGTACCATTCACATAAAATAATGTTTGACTTTACTAACACATAATGGTTGTATTGATTTTCTATGTGCTTCTTCATTGATCTATGCAGTGTATTCATAAATTCAAAAGTCAAGGACAAAAACATTAAACACATCATGTAACCGTGAATAATTGACTTATTAACAGAGTCACTTGATATGTTCATTGTGTGTATCAGCATTTTAACATTAACTTAACACGCTCGCATTACTAACAGGTGAGTTTCCAAAAATTTAGTAAGAAATGAAATTTTTCTAAAGATTTAAATTCGACATTATGTTTTAATTGTTTATAAAATATATACATGCATTAAAAATAAGTAATGTAAAAGCTTTAATCTTTGAGTACAAATTTTGTTAAAATTTTTAGAGAAATTAATACAAATTTAACTAATACTTTAATAACAATTTTTCATGAGCTTCTAAAGCATTTTTAATATTTTTAAGTAACATATTTAATATCTCGTTTGAAAAATATCACAGAAACGTTTAAGGAAAATGGTTTATAAGTCATTTACCGGTGTATTTTTTTCTATTCAATTATGTCACGTTGGAAATTAAAAGTTCGCATGACTGACATCTTTAAAGTCTATCATAGACTTTGTAACGATATTTTGGAATCTTGAATTTTCTGTTCTTCTAAAATAGTTGTGAGGCACTTGAAAACGTTATCAGGAAGATGATCTAACACCATTCGTGGCATAACTCGAAATTCTTGGAACTCTTCTGGTTGACACCATCTCATTTCATACGTGTGGCCACCTGTCTTTGTTTTTCTGTCAAATGTCAAATCAAAATAGAATTATAAATATAGTTATAAAGCTTTATACTTTTACTTACTTTTCCATTTCTGTCTTTTTTCTTCGGATGATGTGAAGTATACGACCACCTGTATAAAGCCTTGTTTTGGCAAATCTTCTTAATGATATTTCTTTAGAAACAAGTGCAGCTTCTGCATTAAATTGATCAGTTGATGATGATGGAACAGATTGTTGAACACTCAAATCTGAGACGTCACGCCACGTGGATTCGAGATCGGAAGATGGGATCGAGAAAATGGTATATCCAAAGCCATTTAATAAAATTCGATACTAGATGAATTAAAAAAAAAAAAAATGGAATAAAAAATAATAATAATAATGGAATTAAGATAAGTGTTACCTTTGGTAGTTTACAAGCTCTTAAAGTCTCAATGACATTTGTGCGAATATTTTCAACAGACTCTACACAAAGTCTCATTACAAAGTCATCTCCTACACCAACACTGAAAGCAAATTGTTCAGTTATTCGAGCAGCTTCACGTGATAAAAGTCCAGCAGGTGTTGCAAAAGCATAAACTCTAAGATCTGGATATTTTTCTCTAAGTTTGGCACCTATCAAAATGGATACTCCTCCACCTAAACTATGTCCAGTTAAAGTTAATGTGTAGTCATTATAAGTCTCACAAACTCTATCAAGGAGACTTGCTTCTTCTAGTTTCTGGATTATTTTTTCAGCGCCTATTACCATACCTCGATGTGCAGCTGAATTGGGTGGAAAATTTGGAGCTTGAAAATCGGTTGCATCTGCTGTTAAATCAGTAAAGACGTCTCTAAATGAAAGGCTTCCTCTCACACTCAACACAATTTGTTTTTTGACATGATCAAGGAGCAAGCAAAAAGGTAATTCAAAAACATGATTTTTAAATGACACATAAACAATGTCATCTGCTCGAAGTCGAGAAATTTCTCTAACACCGCCAAAATGACATAAGCAGCAATTATCATCTACTACATTATTTTGACTTCTACAGCATCCACAGCATGTAGCATTTCTGAGTAATTTGAAACAACCTGAGCAACATTTTAGGTAACAAACCATTGGCCAACCGTAAGATGAAAGAGCAAATCGTAGCATATATCGAGCATTTGCAACTGTCATCCAAGGTGGAGATGTTGCAAATAATCTTGTCATATCTGTTGTATATCTTGGTCCATCCGCATTCAACATTCTAATTCTACGCATTTCTCGAGTTTCACGCTTTTGTCGTACACGAAGAAGTATAGATCCAGCAATAATGTCTGAAATTATTTTTTAGATAGCATTTTTGTGACAAATCATTTGATCAAATCATTTTTACCAGAAGGAACCAAATCAGTGCTACGAAATAAGGCACTCAATAAACTAGCAACTTGCATGAAAGCTTCCTGACCATATTCGTCACGTCTTAGACAGCAGAAGACCCATCGAAATCTGTTTATCCATACCTTCGATACTATGGATAAAAGAAATTTTAATATTGTTAATGCTTAAAATTGAATGTTATGCCTTGATACCTTTCTTATGCAAAAATGTTTCTGTGGGATGAGTTTTACGATATTTCGAAGATCCTAATGGATTATAAACCAGTAAAAATCCAAAAATAATGAGACCAAATACTATCCAATTGAGAACAACAGTGACTGTATGGAAGAGGTAATTAAAAGAATTAATCCAAAAAAAAAGATAAAATAAAAATTGAGGTATTATTACTTTCTATCACAGTTTTTGAATAAAAATCGTCATCATCACAAACTATTGATCCACAAAAAGCCCAAATGCTTCCAAAAATATTCAGAATTGTTTCCGGTAATATGAAAATGATTTTTAAAGTTAGTAATGGAGCAACTAATTTTCTTGCATTTACGTCCGTTATTGAACCTTGAGCACTTCGATTGATTAATAGCACACACAAAATTAAATTTATACAAATAATGGTAATTATTGAGGCTAAATATATCCTTATCATGAATCCATGATCATTACATGTGTAAGTTTTGTGCCAATATTTATTTATCACACATGAAATTAACGCTAACCTAAATTGTAGAATACGGGATAGAAATAAATAAATTTAAGGGGATGTTGATTTTGGGATAATTTATGGGACGTAACTAACCATACAATACGGAAGGCAAATTCAAATATACCAGGAAATACTAGATCATCAGATCCAAATAACCTAGATAAATTAAAATCAAGTGGTTAATTGAAGATTCGGTCATTTATTTTCATCGAGTTTCGCCCTTCCTTCAAAAACTCACCACTTCCTTCCAAAAAGACGCAGTGCTGGCATTATTTTTATCGTCAATTCCGTCTCGTCTGTAAATATATAATGTACAAACTTTGTAATCCCATTGAGTAAATGATTCATGATTAGTATGAATTTACTATTTAACAGATTTAATATTTTTTTAATGAATTATTATTTATTTGGGATACTTGAAGCTTTACAGCTTGTATTTATCATATAGTCATCAAAAAAAGATTAAAATTGTTTTGACATCTTTTAATCACTTTGGTGATTATAAGTAAAAATAAAAAACGTTTTAATCAATCTGCAAGAAATAAAATCTCACGTGTAGCACCTACTCCGAAAAATGTAAGAGATTGAAAAATGAATTTGTATTGAGGCGTGTAAAAAAACGTGTGTGAAATAATCAGGGTCAAATTTTTGTGTACAATTAAAATTGCTTGTTACAGGTGAAATGGCCTCACAATCTAATCACATGGCTTTTAATACATCCTTTAGTGTTGCTGGTTCAGTAAAAAATAAAATAAATTATAAACTGAGAAAATTTTATAATGGTGAACTTTATTATGATGCTGGTAAATATTTACGCAATTTGTGGATATGGATTTCTGTTATTCAAATTAGTGGAAATTCACTTAATTTTACTAATAATTAACAGTTGTGTATCAAACTTTTAATAATTCAAATTAAGTCTCTGATTTACTTTTTTTTAGTACTGAAAGATGCTGCAGACTACTCACTCTTAAAAGTACTGATTAACTAATGAAATATAGGCACTCATTATTTATTGCCACTTAAATTATCATTTACTATGAAGCTACATGAGCGAGTGAATCATATAGATTATTTTTTCGGCCTCGCCGAAAAAAAATTCTTCGTCAGGAACGCACTGTTTTTATCAAATTACTCTACTTTTTTATAAGAAAACATATTGTTTTATTATTTAATCTTATGTATTTCTTTGATACAAACATTTTGATGCCTAATTTGTATAAATACGATGCTTAATTTCGTTAAAAAATCGATTTTAATGAGCGTTCCTGACGAAGAATTTTGAGGAAAAATAAATTTTTATTTTTAAAACTGTCAATATCTCTGCAGTTCCTGCAGTAATATTCAAAGTTTACATGCCAAAATGTGTGTAAGCTCCTGCTTTATAAATCCTAATATTCAAATTAATATTTAAAACTGTTAAAGCATGAAAAAATGCAAATTTATATTCAAAAATCTATAACGGTCGCCATAAATTTGAATTTTTCAGTAGACAAAAAATTGGAAAAATTTAAATTACTCTTGATTTAAGCAATAATTCATGCATTTAAATACATGAAATCAAAATTTAAGTTTAATTCTTTAAGATTTGATGCTAAGGTCATCAATATCATAATGATTTGAGGTGTATTTCATAAAACGAAAATTTTATTAAAATTTGAATTTCAAAAAACCGTTACTCTGATTTCCTCAATTTTTCGGCGAGGCCGTTTTGTAAATCTCAGTTGATTTTTTTTTTTTTTGCAAATCATCATAGATGTTAAACATTGGAATTATGACGACAAGTGTCCATAAATCCAAACGTAATTTTAAAAAATAACAAATGAAATTTATTTATAGTATCAAATCATCATAAAGGTGTAATGGTCAAAGATCATTGTAAGCTATACGACTTAAAATGACATTTTTCAAACCATACGCCTGTTTCATTGGTAAATATTTATACTTGATGCAGAAAAATAAGGAATAATGGATATAATATGAAAAAAATTAAATTGTATGTAATTGTAAAAGAGACGGCTATTAAAACCCGACTACCGACACTTCAAAATTTGTCAGTTAAAAACTGTCAAATTTTTGAAAATAAAAAGTGTGAATGTGTTAGTGAATTTTTTCACTAATTATAATTTTCAAAATAATTTATCGATTGAAGCTTTTCCTTAAAAGCTTTTCTAATTAATTGGTAGAAAAATTACTAAAGAATATAATTTATTTAATAAATCAAGATCCAGAAATGAAAAATTCAAAAATATTTCGATTTGAAATTTTTTGTTTGTTTACATTTATTTTTTGTTTACATCTAATTTCGAAGTTTTCGAAATTAATTTCGAAGTTTTTCGAAATGAAGTGACGGTAGTCGGATTAAAACTACTATTAGCTTAAAAAATAAAAAAATGGTCTTTTTCAAGTAGCACAAAGAAGCAACTGCAAAATATTTTTGTGAAAAATTGTATGTAATGTGACTATCTTATGCATGTATGGATTGCATGTTTATATGCAGTTGTAAAAAGTATAAAGAAAAATAATTTCAAATAACATAGCTAAGTAGCTAGTTGCATTTCAATGCAATAAAATGTGACATAATATTACAATGTTTAAATGAATGTATGTAGTATCGAAAAATTTATGGACTTAGGTAGGTATGGCATGTTGCAACCTATAAATGATTGTACATACAATCTTTTATAATCATTGTTTAGTGATTGATCCTTGAAATTCATTTCAAGTGCTGTATGAACAAATAACCTCAAATAAGGTTTAAATATTGCAGAGGATTTTTAATTTCAATTGAACTGATTATTAACTGGATTCAGGAGCGTAGCTAGAAGGGTCCGTGCACCCTAAGAGTTTTGAGGCGTGTTTTCGCTGCGGCTCAAAATTTCTGAGGGGGGGGGGGAGGCTCCTGACTGGGTTCTAGTCAAAATAAGAGATTCAAAGCTGCAATGCATGATTGCTCGTTCCCTCCAAAATATCATAAAATGAGCAAATTCTAGAAAATAACTAAGCATTACCTTTATGAAAAGATAGCAATTTTTGATGCGCTCTCTCTCTCTCACTGCTTCGAATTTGTTATTCTCTTCTCCACTGCGTCCAGAATTTATATATATATTTTATTATTATACTTTTTCTCACTTTTATGTTCTTCTTTACAATTGTTGATATTTTGCTGTAGAATGGAAAACCGTTATGCTATCGTAGTGATATGTAAAGATGAGATTCTGTGCACCATATTATAGACGAGAATTTTTCTCCCATTACTGCTCGTCGAATGAATTACTATAAACTTTATCATTACACTACTGCTGCTTATTTATTGGCATTCAAACATTGGTTTAAAAAATGCATATTATTTCACCTTTATGAAATTTTCTATGCGAATCAATAAAAATGAGTTCAATTTACGTAGTTAGTAAATACAATTTTCACTTTTATTATCGCATAAATGTATGGAACTGCTTCATATATTTTTTTCATTCTTGTCCTAAAGTTTGTCTTTGTTAAGTTCAAATTAAGTTTTAGTTTCAAAATTTAATTTATGTCACTCATAAATTTGAGAAATAGGCGTTACATGTACCAAAATAAACTGGGATTCTTACTTCCTTTCAACATACGATTGACACATATTAAATATGTGTTTTTAAAAAATATTTTTGTGTGTACAAAAAAGAAGGTAAAAAAAGCAAATAAGCATCGCAGGCAGAAATATTTTGCAAGAAGTTGGACTTTGGTGAGATTGGAAAAAACGTGTTTGATCACTTTTTTGTTGTTGTCGTTGTTGCAATTTTTTTATTTATCCAAACTGCATCACAGAAAAATCTACATCAAACGACCGTGTACACCTCTTTTTCTGGTCTTTTTTCAATTTTAATGCACTTAAATCTTTATTTGAAAACATTAAATGCTTTGATTTTGCTGTATATATACACAAACTTGAAGCATCGAATTTAACATTATACGAGCTTTTTTTGTTCAACTAAACTGATGTGTGCATAAGATTTTGCAATTTTTCGATTATGAAATACCTAATATACATTAGATCTCGAATGCTTTATATCTTTACGAATGGTCGCACTTACAATCACTAAATCAAGTTATAAGAAGTCATTCTTTAATTTTTTTTTTGTCAACTCAAATGTTCTAATAAAACTAAAATTTTGTATTGAATTTTTATACAAACAAAAATTAGATTGAATTAAAATGCGATGTGCTTCAACGAAATGATTGCTGAAAACTAACCAGCAAGCTGAGATTTAATACATAAAAAGTATGTACATGATTTACGCTCTCGCGATTTTTTTGAAGCTGAGATTTTTTCTCCATTTCTTAAAAGTACTTTAAAGATTGTTTGTTAAGTACGGACGAATATACTTGCTCACTTCTCTCATTTTCAATGCATAATTTATTTATTTGTACCCATATAACCAAAGTATTCCATATGTATTACATTGACCTTCCTTAGGAACATGAATGGAATACATTAGGTCGATTTTGGTTACTAGGGTATGGATTTAACAAACGCACTGATTGATGCAAATTGATTTAAATAGAAGATGATATATTTCTTGAGATATAATGCTCTCAATTCTTACATCATTAAATAGTAATTTAGAAGCATTTTTTCATGCAATCGCAATCTTGTTTAGTTTTTTTTAATTGTAAGGTTTTTAATAAGAAAGTATCTGCGCCTTACATTATTAGGATACTTAAATGATGTAATTTGTTCGTTCTCTTCATGGTGTATAGTTTCTTGACAAACGCATACACCAGCATACAAAATGATCGTACTCTAAGCTCATTACACTTTTACTTACATGCTTCAACACCACTGACCTTAATTTTTCCTTATCTCTTTTTTTCTCTTTCCTTGCTTCGGTACATAGATGATTCTTTTTTTCGTTACATCTACTTGTTTACAGCCAAGTCAGATGTTTTTAATTGAAATTATTTATAAGAAAAAATAAATTATTGCAAATTTTTGAAACTTAAAAAAAAAAATCACATTTTATTATTTCTATATTGTCGAACATTTACATTAATTCGACTATCTTTTAGATATGTGTCAAACTGACTCCATGAATCTTGACAAAGGCACTCATTCAGATCATCAGAGTTGAGTAGACTACAGTTTTTATTGCTTAGTTGTTCATTCCACGACTGTGATTCTGATAGAAATATTCTTGGAACAGCATGATAATTAAAACGACTTTCTCCAGACATTATTACAACATCACCGGAATTCAAAAGAATAGGAATCGCATCATCATTTTTGGAAGTTCCACCCATTAAAAATATAGCCGATTGACCGAAACTTATTGAAAAGAGTGGTGCGTCACAAATTTCTGAATGATCAGTATGAGCGGACAAGGTTGTTCCTATATGATAAAAATTTATTATAGCTGCTTCGGACTTAAAGTTGTCAAAATTCAAAACTTTAGCAAATACGGATACAAGCTTCGAAAGTTCTTCTGGAAATTCGTTTTTATTCTGTTCATTATAAATTTTATTTGTCCAGTCATAATGATATCCCAAAGTTGTCCATCTCATTGACTTTTTTATTAAATTTTTCTGTTGCTGATCTCCTTCTTCAGTCCATGATGTCCAGAAATCTTTTATAATATTTTGTTTGAATCTTGATTCCAATAAATTATTTGGATGATTAACTGTATAATCTTTCAGCAGTTTCCTTATATAGTATCGTTGTCCAAGCGATGTGAAAGAATTCTTAATAATTATTAGACCAGGACAATTTTTTAAACTATATATTTTCCAATCGATTAAATCCTTTAATCCTAATTCAGGTATTTCTTTATTGCCATCAATTCCATCAATCTACAAGAAAAATCAATTTTGAACAAAATAAAAATTAAAGATAAGAAATAGTAGAAAAATGAAATAAATTGAGTTAATTCTACTTACTTCTAGCTTATTATCATCAGAAAAGTCAATGACAGCGTCCAAACTAGGCAATTTATCTTTACTTTTATAATATTTGAATTTTTTCATCATTTTATGGGTTTTTGGTTTGTATTAAATACTAAATTTAAGCCAAATCTTCACAATGGTCTGAAATCGAAAAAAATGTTCAAAAATACAAAAAAAAAATCATATCTTTTAAACCTGAACTTTTGAATGCAAGATTGTAAATCATAAAATGATGCATCTTCTGTGAGAATATCAACCTTCTAATCGTTGTCTAACTCTGTCAATCATTAATGAAAGTCACGAAAATTTTGTGTACAAAAACACCATGAAAAAGTTTTCATAAATTTTCCTACTTTCTGTAGTTTGTTCTATGTTCTAATTACTGTCAATAGCTTAATCAACGTTTAAATTTTATGTTAAAGCTTATAAAACATTAGCCACTTCCTTTATCATTAGGGAAAATGCATTTGAATTTTTGAAAATTTCCAAAAATTTAAATGCTCATAAGTTAAAAAGGGGTTTCCGGGGGTCTATGAAACCTACCAGAATCCAAAGATTGAGTCTTTATTTACCTTCTAATCATGCTCTTGTAACCTCCTTTTACCTCCAATGGCCATTGTGGCAAAAATACATTTTAGGGGAAAATTTAGAGGTTCAAAAGTTTTTGTCGATTTTCTTTATTTTGATAGTTTTAATAGCTTTATTATGATTTGATTATACACTCCTGAAAAAATCAGCCTATAATATTAAGTGTAAGTATGATTTTTTGTTAAAAATGTATCAAAAATTTTTGTAAACAAACAAATTTGTATGGGAAAACAAGTGAAATTAAAATGCAAATTTCTGGAAAAGGAGGTAAAAGGAGGTTACAAGAGCATGATTAGAAGGTAAATAAAGACTCAATCTTTGGATTCTGGTAGGTTTCAGAGACCCCCGGAAACCCCTTTTTAACTTATGAGCATTTAAATTTTTGGAAATTTTCAAAAATTCAAATGCATTTTCCCTAATGATAAAGGAAGTGGCTAATGTTTTATAAGCTTTAACATAAAATTTAAACGTTGATTCAACTATTGACAGTAATTAGAACACAGAACAAACTACAGAAAGTAGGAAAATTTATGAAAACTTTTTCATGGTGTTTTTGTACACAAAATTTTCGTGACTTTCATTAATGATTGACAGAGTTAGACAACGATTAGAAGGTTGATATTCTCACAGAAGATGCATCATTTTATGATTTACAATCTTGCATTCAAAAGTTCAGGTTTAAAAGACATGACTTTTTTGTATTTTTGAACATTTTTTTCGATTTCAGACCATTGTGAAATCTTGTTTTGGTTTTAAACCTCTCTATAACGGATTTGACTGTTCAATTTGATTTTTCAATAACCGTTAGCTTAGATTGGCAACGTAAGTAACTGTTGACCTCGAAATTAAATCTACATAAAGCTGTTTTTGATCTTTATTCGTTGACTTAATATCAAGTTAAATCGTTAAAGTTATGCGTGTAAAGTTTAAATCGATTCTCATTAGTCACACAATTACAAAATTTCACTAACACATTCACCACAGAATATAAACAACGTTGAAAAAAAAAAAATAGGATAAGAAATTATTAATAAATCGATATAATTATCAAAAGAGCTTATATTAGGTTGAAAATAGTGTTAAATTAGGATAAGTAAGTAGTATGTTATTCATCTTTCATTAGATTCTAATTTTAAAATCTTTTTCTTTTTTTTAAGCAAAATGAATGCGGCTTTTCGATTAGAAAAAAAGAAATTAAGTCAACATGATTTAAGACGACTAATGAATGAGCAGAAACAGTCACGAACATCGGATACTAATAAAATTGACTCGCCTTTTGCAAAATATGAAAATGGGCAATTAACATGCGTTTTATGTAAATCGATAGTTAGATCAGAGAGTGTTTGGAAAGTCCATATAAATGCAAAACAGCACAAGGATAATATACAGATTGCAAAGCAGTTGAAAGAAAAATTAGAAAATCAAAAAAAGAAACCTGAATCATGTTCAGGTGAAAGAGTTGCTGGATTAAAAAGAACAATTGAAGATATGCGTTCAGAAGTGCCTGAAAAGAAATTGAAAGGAATCCTTAAAAACAGCACAATTTCAATTTCGTCAACAACATCTATTGCATTAAAGCAGAATGAAGTATCAAAAAATAATAAGAATATAAGTGATAAATCACAACTAGAAAAGTCAACAATACCTGATGACTTTTTTGATTCAAAACTCAACTCAACAAAATCTTCAAAAACAAATGTTAAAAATCCAGAAGTTGAAAATGATAAAATACAAATAGATAAGGCACTGCCAGAAGGTTTCTTTGATGATCCAGTTAAAGACGCAAAAGCAAGGAATCTTGAATATAAGGATCCAGTCGAAGAAGAATGGGATAAATTTCAAAAAGAAATTAAAGAAGCTGAAATTCAGTCAACAAACATTATTAATGAGGAGCATGAAGAATCTACATTTGAAAGACAAATTGATGAAATTGATGAACAAATTCGGAATTGGTCAAGGTAAAATTTAAATTTTATTTCATTCAAATGGAAATGATTAATTAAATGACAACAAATTCTAGGGTGCTGGAAATGGAAAAAAGAAAAGAAGACATTGAATCTAAACTTAAGCAGGAAAATTTAGTCAAGAGTGTTGAGGACGCAATAATGAAACAAAGTGATACAGAAAGTGATGAGGATGAAGATGATATACCGGAATTTATCGACTGGAGATCGAAAAAGAGTCACAAATAAATTTTAAATTGCTTAACTCAAACGATAGAAGTTCACGCTACAATAAATTGTAAACATTTTTATTAGTATCAAATAATTTTTGTCATTCCAATATTAAATTTTGTAGTCCAAAATTAGTTTTTCTCTTATTCTCTCTTTCTGCAAGGTAGAAAATTTGTTGGTTTTCAAACAAAAAAAAAAAAAAGAATCCGTTAAAAGTCAATGAAAATGAATGAATAAAAAAATATCTTTATACTTACCATCCATACCAAAAGCATGTTCCAAAATTTAGCACTTTAAAGATTTTCAACAATAAAATTCAGTTGATTCCTTCATTATTAATGCCAAAGTATTGTACATTACTCATTTTTTTTTTCAGATAAATCAATTCAAATAAAAGTACTTAAGCAAACTGAAATGAAAGGTTTTTATGATTTTTGGACAATTACAGATTATGCATTTCTCTTTACAGCATTCTTTATAAAATGTTTTATGCTTAACTATGCTTTAATGAATGAAATACTCTCACGCAATTGTTTTTTTCTTTCTTTTGTGAAATTAAAAAAAAAAAAGAAGCAACCTTTGAAACTTGGAAAAAAAAAAAATTCATTAGTGAAAATTCAACGATGGAAGAAACACCGTCTTTCTCTATTTTATGCATGGCACCGGTAATAACCGAGACTGGAGAGCAAATTCAGCTATTGGCAAGAATACTTTCAAACGACATCAAGCCGGTTAGCAAAAAACGTCCAGAACCTCCAATAGAATCCAATGAAATCGAAAAAAATTATGAAAAGGAAGGATCAAAAATTGTGAATGACTTGGAAGTCATTGAGGAACGAAAACTTAGGGTAAATAAATGGGAAAAAAGGCATTCTTCATTAAAATCATCAGGACAATTAGTCATTATGAAAGATTTTTTTTTTTCCAAGACTTTTTTTTTTTCAATTATCAGGCATTTTTTCCATGCTTCAATTGATGATTTTTTTTTTAATTTGATCTTTTTTTGTTAAAAAAAATTAATAAAATGTTAAATAAATTACAGGATGTTGTCCCAGCTCCTCCAAAAGTAGTAAATCTCTTGTACGATTTACTTGTATGGTCATCGTGTGAAAAACCAGCAATACAACATAAAATGATCAAGTTCGTCAGGAAATTTGAAGTCATCCAGAAAAAACCGTCGAAAAAGAAAGCTTCAGAAAAGAAAGCAGTGGAGAAAGAAGCGTCAGAAAAGGAAGCATCAGACAATGAATCTGCCGTAAAGAAAGCATCAGACAATGAAACTGCCGCAAAGGAAGCATCAGACAATGAAACTGCCGCAAAGGAAGCATCAGACAATGAAACTGCCGCAAAGGAAGCATCAGACAATGAAACTGCCGCAAAGGAAGCATCAGACAATGAAACTGCCGCAAAGGAAGCATCAGACAATGAAACTGCCGCAAAGGAAGCATCCACAGGTGAAGAAAAAGAAGCTGCAGTAAAGGAAGCATCAAAACCGAAGTCCTCAAAGTCTTCAAAGCAGCAACGCTTAGTAAAGCATGTTTTGCGTGATGAATTTATTGGACATAAGGATCGCTCCTTCAAAAAGGTCTTGAAGAAATTTGCCATTTGGTATGAGATCAGACAACAACAAGGAAGAAATCTGAAGCTGGCGCCGTTATTCCTTCATTTCATGGAGTGGTTTTGTGACTTGAAGACCAGTTTACAGCTTGATTTAGCTCTATTTATGGCATTGTGGAATGATCATTATTCAGATACCAATCTTCTGATCAAGTTGGATAGATTTCTTTATTTTCATCCTGTGCTGGCTGGAGAGATTCAAGAAATGATAATTTTTTACAACATCTTGTTGAAAAAGGTAATTTTTTTTTTAAATCGATTTTTTAATTAGCCAAATTGCGCTTGGTACAAGTGGGCATAAGATTTTTATTGATTAAATCTTTTTGCGTAATTCCGTGGTCTAAATATATGCTACAAATTACAAAGGTAGTTAAGTAAGATGTATGAAAAAGAATCTCGTTGGTCCTTGATTGTGATTTAAATAGATATACTCACCTTAATGTGAGGTATACTAATGCGATACCAAATTTTAATACTTTGAGACTTTCTTCTTTTTTTTTACATTTTAATTCATGAGCTCTTTTTTTACTCCTTTGCACTCATAGTGTTATGAATAGTTATTTCAATTTTTAGTCAGGTTTCAGCTTTTTTGATTCGGTTTTTGGCTTAAAATGCCACTTAACTTTATGGATGTCATTTAACTATCCATTAATGCTTTCTGTATCTTATTTAATAGCCATGAATGCTTTCTGTATCTTATTTAATGGCCATGACAGGTTACTGGAACTCGTTTTATGGCCATGGCTGCTTACTCATTTAATGGCCATCAATGCATGTTGGATCACATTTGATCTTTGTATTCTTTGCTTTTTTTTTAAAAAAAAATGTAATTTATTTATTAAACGCGGAAAATGCATAAGTGCATTTTGGTCACAAGTGACCACCGTAATACTAATTTCCTATGCTATCAGATTTCTGTGTATTGTTTGTGAATGTTTTGTGAAATTTACTATCATGTGAGTTATCAATTGAGGTTAAAGAGTATTATTTATTTATTATTGATTTTATCGCTAGCCATATTCAAATTTTTATTTATTTTTCAATCGTTGGCGTTTAAATGCCAGCAGTATGTTTTCCATCTTTTGTTTTTATTATTATCAAAATCTCACTTTCTTTACGCAATTTGTCCTTTTTTGTCACTTAATTATTGATCAACTGTTCACAGTGATGTTGTTACTCATTTTAAAGCTCAGTTAAGCAAAAGCATAAACGACAAGAAAATTAGTTAGTCTTACAAGCATTTATTTGATTAGTGATTTATTTATTCTTATTATACGATTTTAACGATGGCTCGTGTTCTTTTACAAGACTTTATCATTTCTTCATATGATTTTCTAAGCTCTGT
Organism: Chironomus striatipennis; assembly: GCA_026123125.1. Lineage (NCBI taxonomy): Eukaryota > Metazoa > Arthropoda > Insecta > Diptera > Chironomidae > Chironomus > Chironomus striatipennis. The sequence goes on from CM047393.1 coordinate 24,128,981, forward strand.
ATTGTAAAATTTAATCAATCTAGTCTTAATTAATTCTTCAAATTCTTATGAAATTATTTTTGGTGACCTTCAATAAGCTAAGAGTTGATAGTGCGATAGTGATAGTTTTGAAGTTGGTTAATTAAATATAGAGTTGGTTTAATTGGTTCTCTACTATCAATCTTTATAGTTTTGAGAGTTACTGTATTGAACTTTCGAAGTCAGTTTTTCGAGATCCGTTTTTGGTCTTATGTTATGTTGTATGTTGTTACCAGCTTTATCAGTTTAGATTCATATTTCATCCAGTTAAATGTACAAACAAACTGATATCTGGAGTAAAATCTTCCCAATATTTCTTTGCTGTTTGGTTTATTTCGACTCCTATTCTAAAAATTTTTAACTGATTTCCTTAATTGCTCAAATACTTAAATTTTTCATGATAACGTTGTTTTTGGCTAGCTCTCGTTCCATTTTATCTGTCAGTTACAACGTATCAAGGGACGTTCCAGTAAAAGCCCTCATGTTGAATATACGGCTCTCGTATCTTTCTCGTCTACTAACTACATTATAACGACCCGTTCCAACATCTCACGTTGCCCAAATATTTTTTTTCAACACCAACTTTCGTGACCCGCACATTGCTAACTGAGCAAGGCTTGAAATTGGGAAGTCTACGTACTTACTATGCTTGTAACGTAGTTTTCGTGTTTTTTCCAAATGTGTATTCTTACCATTCTGAGGAGAATGAAATTATTGTTAGATTGTTTGATAGTGATTGGTTCCTATTGATCCACAGTGAATCGTAGGGCGTTTACAAAGCGGTTAAACAGGTTTCTGTCCCGAGCTATTACTGATACTTCTTATATCTTCTTTTGTTGTTGTTAAGCCTCCTTCTCTACGGTCGTACGCCAAGTTATTTTCCTTCGGCCCACACTTCTTTTGCCTTTTACGTTCCAAAACATTGCTTGGCGTGCAATGTCTGTTTCATGCTTCCTTAAAGTGTGACCAATCCACCCCCCTTTCTTCTTCCAATCTCGGTAGCGACGACTTGTTAATCTGTCGTCTTGTAAAATTGAGCGTTACTAATGACTGTTGGATAATAAATGCCGCAGATCTTTCGCAGAAACCTGTTGACGAAAACTTGAAGATGATTAGTTAATGATTTAGTCACCTTCCATGTTTCGCATCCATATAGAAGAACTGACTTTACGTTGGAATTGACTATTCTTAGCTTCAACTGTCTAAAAATCGCGAGGATGTCCAAATATGTCACAATGAGCCAAAAGCTACACTGGCAAGTCGAGTCCTATTACGTACGTCGTCATCAGCACCACCGTCTTTGGAAATAATACTACCCAAGTAGCCAAACTTGTCTACTTCTTCTATAACCTCATTCCCTATCTGGAGTACTTTGGCTGATGTGCGTGTCTGCACTGGTGAATTAATTTGCATAAGCTTGGTCTTTGAGACGTTCAGCTCTAAGCCAACTTCACGTGCACATTCCACCAAATCAGTCAGAAATTTCTCCATGTCACCCATTATTTCGGTCAAACCAACAATATCGTCGGCATAGTCTAAATCAGACAGTCGAGTGAAAACATTCCATTGAATGCCTCTCTTCTTCTGATTGATTCTTCACATTACATAAACAAGAACAGTGTTGAAATGAAGAGGAGATAGAATACAACCCTGCTTAACACCCGAATCTACTTGAAATTCAGAGCCTATCATCCCAGTATGAAAAACCCTAAAGTAAGCATCCACGTAAAGTTGCTTTACAAGCTAGCTGGCACCATACTTTGCCAGGATCTGCCACATCACTCCCCTGTAAATCTTGTCAAAAGCAGATTTGAAATCAACAAAAAGTAGGTTTAGTGGGCTTTGCAGCTCTCTATACTGCTCAATGATGATCCCAAGAGTATTGATGTGATCTACACAGAACCTTCCCCGACGGAAGCCGGCTTGTTCCTTGCGCAGACATACATCCTGAATGGGAGAGATCCTGTTGAATATGATTCGTACAGTGATCTTGTTAATGGAATTTTAGATTGTTTGCGTGTTTTAAAACTTTAAACTGAATACATAAAATTCAGATTTCGTATCTTTGTACTTTTTGTGGTTGACAGTGTTGAACAGTTGAAACGTCTTTAATTGACGTATACCATAAAATTGCAGATTTGTTGATTTTCCGGGAAGTAATGAGATTTTCCAAATGTAAATTTTTTAAAATATATCATGAATTTAAAGTATTGTTCATAAAAAAATTTAGCTCTTTTGAGATGTTTAAAACCCGGAAGTAAAAAGATATTTACGTATTTTTAAGCTCTTAAATGAAAGATTTCTAGTTAATTAGCTAATTTTTTATTTTTTTTGAAAGGTATAAGCATAAATCTATTACTTATGAGTTAAGACTAAATAAGCTTTCTTTGGACAATAAAAAAAAAAAAAAAAAAACTTGCACGAGCCCTAAGATATTAAATCAGCCATTGCTGACTTTAAAATGAAGCATAAATATGGATAAGATTATTTGCTTGAATGAATGAACATTGGAAGGGTACAGCCTTTGGAACTGGAGGCACTAAAATTTTAAATCTATCGGACCATACCCTTTAGTCCTACAATTTATAGTGGGATCCGAACCAATTGTAAGCTCTGCACATTGCAAAGACACGAGTTCTGCATTAAAACCTGATGTACCTTGCAATGCACCTAATTACAATTCATGTGTGCAAGATGCTCAAAAAATCATCAAACTACTTATATATACCCATATATCCTAATATGTTAGCAATGGAGACACATTAAGTATCACAGAACTCAAAACTGCACCGAACAAATGAACCAAGCTTGGTAACTAAAACGGTGAAATGGAAAAAGAGCTTCTAAAATTTTCTGATTTTTGCCTGGGATTGAACCCAGGACCTATGGCATCAAAAGCCAACGCTCTATCTCTATTATACTCTACTATACAATTTTGTAAATTTTGTTGATTCATTTAAGTGAAAGTTACGTAAATTGAAGTCTTCAGTAAATGATCATGATTTTTAAAATAAAATTTTCTTGCCAAAATCCTAGTTGCTCTTTTTTTGATAACATTTTTCTTTAGTGGTTGTCCTATTAAACTCATATTTGAGGTATCATGCGGCGTTAAATTAATTTTTCGTTAACTTTTTTAATCGTCAATTTATATGACTTCTTGTCAGTATCTGAATAGTTTTTTGCCGCTAACTTTTATATCTCATTTGTATAATTTAAATTATTTGAATTCAAAGAAAGGTGATGGATAGATTTTATATTTTTATTAATTCCTTGAGTATTTACTAATTGCGGATAATGAACTTTTCTTTTTATAGCTCTAATAAATAAACGAAAAATGAGGTATAAAGAATAATAATTTTATTTTAATATATTTTAGGATAATGCTGGAACTGGTCCATGGACTATACCAATTCCTGTTATTTCAATAAAAGCTTTGCAATTTAAACGGAGATCGATTGAAAAGAAAAGGAATAACGAAATTAAAAGCTCATCATCGAAGTTCCTCAAGATTTTCCAGAAAGAATCGAAAAAAAGTATAATTAAGACAAGAAAATCTAGGAATTCCAATCCACGAACGGTAAGGTTTAAAGATGACGAAAAAAGAAGAACCAATCCTTTCAGAAAAGACTTTTGGATAACTAAAGGAAGGTCGGTAAAAAAATCATTAAAAAAATTTTTCACTTTAGATTATAAGTCTTTGGGGGGAATTTATTATTTAGGGTCATTGTGGGTTGAAGGTTAATTATTAATTTAATCAGTTGCAAGAGGTACACAAAACATAACATCATTTAATCAACACACAAAAAAATTAAAAAATTTAAAAAAGTTGATCATTTAATCAACACACAAAAAAAGTAAAAAAATTTAAAATGTTGATCTTCAATCAACACAAAAAAAGTAAAAAAATTTAAAAAAGTTGATCATTTAATCAACACACAAAAAAAGTAAAAAAATTTAAAATGTTGATCTTCAATCAACACAAAAAAAGTAAAAAATTTAAAAAAGTTGATCATTTAATCAACACACAAAAAAAGTAAAAAAATTTAAAAAAACACTTACTATAAAAAATATAAAATCAAAAAAAAAAAACTTATTTGCTTCATATTTGGAACTTTTCGCGTTTTTCGTTTCGCTTTATTTTATTCGTTATTTGAGTCTTTATCAGTCAAAACAATTACTTTTTGTCCGTCTGTTATTCTGTCAGTCCGTCTGTGACTTGTCCGTGTAACTGTCTGTTCGTTTGTCCGTCTGCTCGTCTGTTCGTTTGTCCGTCTGCTCGTCTGTTCGTTTGTCCGTCTGCTCGTCTGTTCGTTTGTCCGTCTGCTCGTCTGTTCGTTTGCTCCGTCTGTTATTCTGTCAGTCCGTCAGTCCACTTGTCCGTGTAACTGTCTATTCGTTTGTCCGTCTGCTCGTCTGTTCGTTTGTTCATCTGTTCGTCTGTCCGTGATTTTATTTAATTTTTTAGATAACATATCCGAATGAGGTATTTTTTCCCTTTATAAAATTATTTTAAATGTACCGAAGTAGTCAGGGAAAGGGTTATTTCCATCATGCAAAATCGTTATTTTTTGCTGAATAATATTTTTTTCTTTTTGAATTTTGGTTCTAAATTTTCAGGAATTTTTTAGGTTCGACGTTTGATTATTGCGGGCCCACACCATTTTTTTCTTCATTTTTTTAGAAACTAAATAATAATTTATTTTTCTCTTTGCTAATCAATTTTTTCTCTCTCCTTTTTAGTGATTTTTTAGGTTCGACGATCGACTGTTGCGGGCCCACACCAATATCTTGCTTTATTTTTTGAAACCAAATAATAATTATTCCATTTTATTTTGCTTTTCACACTTTATTTCTAGTGACAATTGGTTATATGCCCTCAATATCATCAGCAAGTACAGTGAATTCGGATTCTCTAATAAATTTTTTCTCTCTCCTTTTTAGTGACTTTTTAGGTTCGACGATCGACTGTTGCGGGCCCACACCATTTTTTTATTCATTTTTTTACAAACTAAATAATAATTATTCCATTTTATTTTGCTTTTCACACTTTATTTCTAGTGACAATTGGTTATATGCCGTCAATATCATCAGCAAGTACAGTGAATTCGGATTCTCGCAGCAAATAAAATATCATCCAGCTTATCAAACGTCAACAACATTACAAGAGGACTAAATTTTACAAATTCAATTAAATTTATTTCTCTTTTTGCTAATCATTTTTTTCTCTCTCCTTTTTAGTGACTTTTTAGGTTCGACGATCGATTGTTGCGGGCCCACACTAATATCTTGTTTTTTTTTTTAACCAAATACTAATTATTCCATTTTATTTTGCTTTTCACATTTTATTTCTAGTGACAATTGGTTATATGCCCTCAATATCATCAGCAAGTACAGTGAATTCGGATTCTCGCAGCAACTAAAATATCATCAAGCCTATCAAACGTCAACAACATTACAAGAGGACTAGATTTTACAAATTCAATTTAATTTATTTCTCTTTTTGCTAATCATTTTTTTCTCTCTCCTTTTTAGTGACTTTTTAGGTTCGACGATCGACTGTTGCGGGCCCACACCATTTTTTTATTCATTTTTTTACAAACTAAATAATAATTATTCCATTTTATTTTGCTTTTCACACTTTATTTCTAGTGACAATTGGTTATATGCCGTCAATATCATCAGCAAGTACAGTGAATTCGGATTCTCGCAGCAAATAAAATATCATCCAGCTTATCAAACGTCAACAACATTACAAGAGGACTAAATTTTACAAATTCAATTTAATTTATTTCCCTTTTTGCTAATCATTTTTTTCTCTCTCCTTTTTAGTGACTTTTTAGGTTCGACGATCGATTGTTGCGGGCCCACACCAATATCTTGTTTTTTTTAACCAAATACTAATTATTCCATTTTATTTTGCTTTTCACACTTTATTTCTAGTGACAATTGGTTATATGCCCTCAATATCATCAGCAAGTATAGTGAATTCGGATTCTCGCAGCAAATAAAATATCATCTAGCTTATCAAACGTCAACAACATTACAAGAGGACTAAATTTTACAAATTCAATTTAATTTATTTCTCTTTTTGCTAATCATTTTTTTCTCTCTCCTTTTTAGTGACTTTTTAGATTCGACGATCGACTGTTGCGGGCCCACACCAATATCTTGTTTTATTTTTTGAAGCCAAATACTAATTTTTTTTATTTTATTTTGTTTCAAAGTTTTTCAAATTCTTCAATCCTGATGATCATCAAGTATAGCATCAGCTTCTGGATTTTTGACGTCCTTCCGTTAATTTTATTGGACATATTAACGGAACTAATGTTTTAATTAAGTGGGTGGGCTGGGTGGGCCCACGATTAATATTTTTAGATTTTCAAGGTGTTTCTGTATGCTGCCATTTTTCCAATTATTTGGTAAGAGTAATGTTTGTGTAATTTATTAATGAAGCTTTATCAATTTCTAGAATAGGATTAAATGTTTTTAAATGTAATAATTAATGGTTTTGTATTTCTTTTTAGCATCACGTGATCCAGAAGCGTGCATGAGCATTGGATACGTCATAATCACTTATCATCACGATGTCTCGATATTCATTGTATGCAGAGAACATAAAAATTTGACGAGGATTGCTTTAACATCTTAAACACAGATTATCGAGGCGGACAACATAGCAGAAATTTGTGTGCATAAATCAATATTCTAAGAAGCTTTTGTAAATATGCAGGTCGTGCAACTTAAATTTATCAGGTGAGTTAATACACGATTATGCTATCGTAAGCAACCACTCACCAGCTCAGTCAAATGATTTTTAAATCCTGTAAAATTCTTTAATGTCCATTTTTGGAACATAAAGTCCTATATATATATATATATATATATATATATATATATATATATATATATATATATATATATATATATATATAATTGGTTATGAAATAAAATATCCGATGAAAGACGATTTATCTTATTAATAATCCCACTTTTATCTTCTTCTTCTTATTCTTGTAAAGCTCGTCGTTATACTTCTATGTGATCGAAATATATGTAAAAACGAGAACACTTTTCGTCAAGCTATGAATTGTTTTGCTGTTCGACTGGATGTCTGCTGAGTATAATCAATTTACTTAAACTAATCAAATTTTTCTTTCTCCTTTTTAGTGACTTTTTAGGTTCGACGATCGACTGTTGCGGGCCCACACCAATATCTTGTTTTTTTTTTAACCAAATACTAATTATTCCATTTTATTTTGCTTTCACACTTTATTTCTAGTGACAATTGGTTATATGCCCTCAATATCATCAGCAACAACATTACAAGAGGACTAGATTTTACAAACTCAATTTAATTTATTTCTATTTTTGCTAATCATTTTTTTCTCTCTTTTTTAGTGACTTTAGGTTCGACGATCGATTGTTGCGGGCCCACACTAATATCTTGTTTTTTTTTTTTAACCAAATACTAATTATTCCATTATATTTTGCTTTTCACACTTTATTTCTAGTGACAATTGGTTATATGCCCTCAATATCATCAGCAACAACATTACAAGAGGACTAGATTTTACAAATTCAATTTAATTTATTTCTCTTTTTGCTAATCATTTTTTTCTCTCTCCTTTTTAGTGACTTTAGATTCGACGATCGACTGTTGCGGGCCCACACCAATATCTTGTTTTATTTTTTGAAGCCAAATACTAATTTTTTTTATTTTATTTTGTTTCAAAGTTTTTCAAATTCTTCAATCCTGATGATCATCAAGTATAGCATCAGCTTCTGGATTTTTGACGTCCTTCCGTTAATTTTATTGGACATATTAACGGAACTAATGTTTTTATTAAGTGGGTGGGCTGGGTGGGCCCACGATTAATATTTTTAGATTTTCAAGGTGTTTCTGTATGCTGCCATTTTTCCAATTATTTGGTAAGAGTAATGTTTGTGTAATTTATTAATGAAGCTTTATCAATTTCTAGAATAGGATTAAATGTTTTTAAATGTAATAATTAATGGTTTTGTATTTCTTTTTAGCATCACGTGATCCAGAAGCGTGCATGAGCATTGGATACGTCATAATCACTTATCATCACGATGTCTCGATATTCATTGTATGCAGAGAACACAAAAATTTCACAAGGATTGCTTTAACATCTTGAACGCAAATTATCGAGGCGGACAACATAACAGAAATTTGTGTGCATAAATCAATATTCTAAGAAGCTTTTGTAAATATGCAGGTCGTGCAACTTAAATTTATCAGGTGAGTTAATACACGATTATGCTATCGTAAGCAACCACTCACCAGCTCAGTCAAATGATTTTTAAATCCTGTAAAATTCTTTAATGAATTTTAATGTCCATTTTTGGAACATAAAGTCCCATATATATATATATATATAATTGGTTATGAAATAAAATATCCGATGAAAGACGATTTATCTTATTAATAATCCCACTTTTATCTTCTTCTTCTTATTCTTGTAAAGCTCGTCGTTATACTTCTATGTGATCGAAATATATGTAAAAACGAGAACACTTTTCGTCAAGCTATGAATTGTTTTGCTGTTCGACTGGATGTCTGCTGAGTATAATCAATTTACTTAAACTAATCAAATTATTCTTTCTCCTTTTTAGTGACTTTTTAGGTTCGACGATCGACTGTTGCGGGCCCACACCAATATCTTGTTTTTTTTTTTTTTAACCAAATACTAATTATTCCATTTTATTTTGCTTTCACACTTTATTTCTAGTGACAATTGGTTATATGCCCTCAATATCATCAGCAACAACATTACAAGAGGACTAGATTTTACAAATTCAATTTAATTTATTTCTATTTTTGCTAATCATTTTTTTCTCTCTTTTTTAGTGACTTTTTAGGTTCGACGATCGATTGTTGCGGGCCCACACTAATATCTTGTTTTTTTTTTTAACCAAATACTAATTATTCCATTATATTTTGCTTTTCACACTTTATTTCTAGTGACAATTGGTTATATGCCCTCAATATCATCAGCAAGTATAGTGAATTCGGATTCTCGCAGCAAATAAAATATCATCTAGCTTATCAAACGTCAACAACATTACAAGAGGACTAAATTTTACAAATTCAATTTAATTTATTTCTCTTTTTGCTAATCATTTTTTTCTCTCTCCTTTTTAGTGACTTTTTAGATTCGACGATCGACTGTTGCGGGCCCACACCAATATCTTGTTTTATTTTTTGAAGCCAAATACTAATTTTTTTATTGTATTTTGTTTTAAAGGTTTTCAAATTCTTCAATCCTGATGATCATCAAGTATAGCATCAGCTTCTGGATTTTTGACGTCCTTCCGTTAATTTTATTCGACATATTAACGGAACTAATGTTTTAATTAAGTGGGTGGGCTGGGTGGGCCCACAATTAATATTTTTAGATTTTCAAGGTGTTTCTGTATGCTGCCATTTTTCCAATTATTTGGTAAGAGTAATGTTTGTGTTTTAAAGTTTTAGGTAAGTCAAATTTTTCTTTTCATGACTCATTTATTTTAAATGGATTTTTTTTTGTTTTTTTTCTATTTTTCAGTTTTCTATAGATTGCATCGTTCAAAAGTTCAGCGAGTGGGCCCGCAACAGTGACTTTTTGTTTAATTTATTAGAAACCAAATACCATTATTTTTTAATATAATATTTTTTTTTCATTTTATTTTGTTTTTCAAAGGTTTTCAAATTTTTCACCCTTGACTATTCTGTAGGCAGTCGATTTGGGTAAGAAGTAATAAAAATTTCTTAATTTCTTTTTTAAAATTAAATACTAATAGACTTCTCTTATTTCTAGCAGCAATTGGTTGTCAACTGAATTCATACGACACAGAAGAAAGTGTGAGCTAATTGAAAACCTGTCAAACTTGATGATCATCTAATTGAAAAACTGGACTTGGTTTCAACAAATTTTAATCGTATTTCGAGAAAATAGAATGAGCGAACAGGATGAACAGGAGAGGACCAAGAAAATTTTCTTGTGGAATTCCAAGTAAGGTTTCTACAATCCTCCTTTATTTTTAAATAATGCTTGTGAGATAATTTTGTAAAATATCAATTTTTCTTCCACGTACTTCTATTTTTTCAATTGATTGATTTCGACCTTATTGTGATTGTTGGAAGCAAGTATATTCCTTTATAGGTCTCAATATCTATCTTATTGGCACTTTTATGTGTTGGATTAATGGCCACACTTTTAAGTACATCAGGATAGTTGCCATTAAATAAACATTACATTCAAAAAAATCAGTCAAAATTAGTGTCAGCGTGTCTACATTATTTTTCCATACACTAATCTAAATTTTGTCACTTCAAGTTGTTTTTTTTTTAAAAAAATATAGTTAATTTATTAATGAAGCTTTATCAATTTCTAAAATAGGATTAAATGTTTTTAAATGTAATAATTAATGGTTTTGTATTTCTTTTTAGCATCACGTGATCCACAAGCGTGCAAGAGCATTGGATACGTCATAATCACTTATCATCACGATGTCTCGATATTCATTGTATGCAGAGAACACAAAAATTTTACGAGGATTGCTTTAACATCTTGAACGCAAATTATCGAGGCGGACAACATAACAGAAATTTGTGTGCATAAATCAATATTCTAAGAAGCTTTTGTAAATATGCAGGTCGTGCAACTTAAATTTATCAGGTGAGTTAATACACGATTATGCTATCGTAAGCAACCACTCACCAGCTCAGTCAAATGATTTTTAAATCCTGTAAAATTCTTTAATGAATTTTCATGTCCATTTTTGGAACATAAAGTCCCAAATAGCAATTTTTTATTTGAAAGACGATTTATCTTATTAATAATCCCATTTTCATCATCTTCTTCTTATTCTTGCAAAGCTTGTCGTTATACTTCTATGTGATCGAAATATATGCAAGAACGAGAACACTTTTCGTCAAGCTATGAATTGATTTGCTGTTCGACTGGATGTCTGCTGAGTACAATCAATTTACTTAAACTAATCAAATTTTTCTCTCTCCTTTTTAGTGAACTTTTAGGTTCGACGAGTGGGCCCGCACACCAATATCTTGTTTTATTTTTTGAAGCCAAATACTAATTTTTTTATTGTATTTTGTTTTAAAGGTTTTCAAATTCTTCAATCTTGATGATCATCAAGTATAGCATCAGCTTCTGGATTTTTGACGTCCTTCCGTTAATTTTATTGGACATATTAACGGAACTAATGTTTTAATTAACTGGGTGGGCTGGGTGGGCCCATAATTAATATTTTTAGATTTTCAAGGTGTTTCTGTATGCTGCCATTTTTCCAATTATTTGGTAAGAGTAATGTTTGTGTTTTAAAGTTTTATGTAAGTCAAATTTTTCTTTTCATGACTCATTTATTTTAAATGGATTTTTTTCTGTTTTTTTCTATTTTTCAGTTTTCTATAGATTGCATCGTTCAAAAGTTCAGCGAGTGGGACCGCAACAGTGACTTTTTGTTTAATTTATTAGAAACCAAATACCATTATTTTTTAATATAATATTTTTTTTCATTTTATTTTGTTTTTCAAAGGTTTTCAAATTTTTCACCCTTGACTATTCTGTAGGCAGTCGATTTGGGTAAGAAGTAATAAAAATTTCTTAATTTCTTTTTTAAAATTAAATACTAATACACTTCTCTTATTTCTAGCAGCAATTGGTTGTCAACTGAATTCATACGACACAGAAGAACGTGTGAGCTAATTGAAAAACTGTCAAACTTGATGATCATCTAATTGAAAAACTGGACTTGGTTTCAACAAATTTTAATCGTATTTCGAGAAAATAGAATGAGCAAACAGGATGAACAGGAGAGGACCAATTTTTAGCAATTTTTTATTTGAAAGACGATTTATCTTATTAATAATCCCATTTTCATCATCTTCTTCTTATTCTTGCAAAGCTTGTCGTTATACTTCTATGTGATCGAAATATATGCAAGAACGAGAACACTTTTCGTCAAGTTATGAATTGATTTGCTGTTCGACTGGATGTCTGCTGAGTACAATCAATTTACTTAAACTAATCAAATTTTCTCTCTCCTTTTTAGTGAACTTTTAGGTTCGACGAGTGGGCCCGCACACCAATATCTTGTTTTATTTTTTGAAGCCAAATACTAATTTTTTATTGTATTTTGTTTTAAAGGTTTTCAAATTCTTCAATCTTGATGATCATCAAGTATAGCATCAGCTTCTGGATTTTTGACGTCCTTCCGTTAATTTTATTGGACATATTAACGGAACTAATGTTTTAATTAACTGGGTGGGCTGGGTGGGCCCATAATTAATATTTTTAGATTTTCAAGGTGTTTCTGTATGCTGCCATTTTTCCAATTATTTGGTAAGAGTAATGTTTGTGTTTTAAAGTTTTATGTAAGTCAAATTTTTCTTTTCATGACTCATTTATTTTAAATGGATTTTTTCTGTTTTTTTCTATTTTTCAGTTTTCTATAGATTGCATCGTTCAAAAGTTCAGCGAGTGGGCCCGCAACAGTGACTTTTTGTTTAATTTATTAGAAACCAAATACCATTATTTTTTAATATAATATTTTTTTTTCATTTTATTTTGTTTTTCAAAGGTTTTCAAATTTTTCACCCTTGACTATTCTGTAGGCAGTCGATTTGGGTAAGAAGTAATAAAAATTTCTTAATTTCTTTTTTAAAATTAAATACTAATACACTTCTCTTATTTCTAGCAGCAATTGGTTGTCAACTGAATTCATACGACACAGAAGAAAGTGTGAGCTAATTGAAAAACTGTCAAACTTGATGATCATCTAATTGAAAAACTGGACTTGGTTTCAACAAATTTTAATCGTATTTCGAGAAAATAGAATGAGCGAACAGGATGAACAGGAGAGGACCAAGAAAATTTTCTTGTGGAATTCCAAGTAAGGTTTCTACAATCCTCCTTTATTTTTAAATAATGCTTGTGAGATAATTTTGTAAAATATCAATTTTTCTTCCACGTACTTCTATTTTTTCAATTGATTGATTTCGACCTTATTGTGATTGTTGGAAGCAAGTATATTCCTTTATAGGTCTCAATATCTGTCTTATTGGCACTTTTATGTGTTGGATTAATGGCCACACTTTTAAGTACATCAGGATAGTTGCCATTAAATAAACATTACATTCAAAAAAATCAGTCAAAATTAGTGTCAGCATGTCTACATTATTTTTCCATACACTAATCTAAATTTTGTCACTTCAAGTTGTTTTTTTTTAAAAAAATATAGTTAATTTATTAATGAAGCTTTATCAATTTCTAAAATAGGATTAAATGTTTTTAAATGTAATAATTAATGGTTTTGTATTTCTTTTTAGCATCACGTGATCCACAAGCGTGCAAGAGCATTGGATACGTCATAATCACTTATCATCACGATGTCTCGATATTCATTGTATGCAGAGAACACAAAAATTTCACAAGGATTGCTTTAACATCTTGAACGCAAATTATCGAGGCGGACAACATAACAGAAATTTGTGTGCATAAATCAATATTCTAAGAAGATTTTGTAAATATGCAGGTCGTGCAACTTAAATTTATCAGGTGAGTTAATACACGATTATGCTATCGTAAGCAATCACTCACTTAATGTCCATTTTTGGAACATAAAGTCCCAAATAGCAATTTTTATTTGAAAGACGATTTATCTTATTAATAATCCCATTTTCATCATCTTCTTCTTATTCTTGCAAAGCTTGTCGTTATACTTCTATGTGATCGAAATATATGCAAGAACGAGAACACTTTTCGTCAAGTTATGAATTGATTTGCTGTTCGACTGGATGTCTGCTGAGTACAATCAATTTACTTAAACTAATCAAATTTTTCTCTCTCCTTTTTAGTGAACTTTTAGGTTCGACGAGTGGGCCCGCACACCAATATCTTGTTTTATTTTTTGAAGCCAAATACTAATTTTTTTATTGTATTTTGTTTTAAAGGTTTTCAAATTCTTCAATCTTGATGATCATCAAGTATAGCATCAGCTTCTGGATTTTTGACGTCCTTCCGTTAATTTTATTGGACATATTAACGGAACTAATGTTTTAATTAACTGGGTGGGCTGGGTGGGCCCACAATTAATATTTTTAGATTTTCAAGGTGTTTCTGTATGCTGCCATTTTTCCAATTATTTGGTAAGAGTAATGTTTGTGTTTTAAAGTTTTATGTAAGTCAAATTTTTCTTTTCATGACTCATTTATTTTAAATGGATTTTTTTCTGTTTTTTTCTATTTTTCAGTTTTCTATAGATTGCATCGTTCAAAAGTTCAGCGAGTGGGCCCGCAACAATGACTTTTTGTTTAATTTATTAGAAACCAAATACCATTATTTTTTAATATAATATTTTTTTTTCATTTTATTTTGTTTTTCAAAGGTTTTCAAATTTTTCACCCTTGACTATTCTGTAGGCAGTCGATTTGGGTAAGAAGTAATAAAAATTTCTTAATTTCTTTTTTAAAATTAAATACTAATACACTTCTCTTATTTCTAGCAGCAATTGGTTGTCAACTGAATTCATACGACACAGAAGAACGTGTGAGCTAATTGAAAAACTGTCAAACTTGATGATCATCTAATTGAAAAACTGGACTTGGTTTCAACAAATTTTAATCGTATTTCGAGAATATAGAATGAGCGAACAGGATGAACAGGAGAGGACCAATTTTTAGCAATTTTTTATTTGAAAGACGATTTATCTTATTAATAATCCCATTTTCATCATCTTCTTCTTATTCTTGCAAAGCTTGTCGTTATACTTCTATGTGATCGAAATATATGCAAGAACGAGAACACTTTTCGTCAAGTTATGAATTGATTTGCTGTTCGACTGGATGTCTGCTGAGTACAATCAATTTACTTAAACTAATCAAATTTTTCTCTCTCCTTTTTAGTGAACTTTTAGGTTCGACGAGTGGGCCCGCACACCAATATCTTGTTTTATTTTTTGAAGCCAAATACTAATTTTTTTATTGTATTTTGTTTTAAAGGTTTTCAAATTCTTCAATCTTGATGATCATCAAGTATAGCATCAGCTTCTGGATTTTTGACGTCCTTCCGTTAATTTTATTGGACATATTAACGGAACTAATGTTTTAATTAACTGGGTGGGCTGGGTGGGCCCACAATTAATATTTTTAGATTTTCAAGATGTTTCTGTATGCTGCCATTTTTCCAATTATTTGGTAAGAGTAATGTTTGTGTTTTAAAGTTTTATGTAAGTCAAATTTTTCTTTTCATGACTCATTTATTTTAAATGGATTTTTTTCTGTTTTTTTCTATTTTTCAGTTTTCTATAGATTGCATCGTTCAAAAGTTCAGCGAGTGGGCCCGCAACAGTGACTTTTTGTTTAATTTATTAGAAACCAAATACCATTATTTTTTAATATAATATTTTTTTTCATTTTATTTTGTTTTTCAAAGGTTTTCAAATTTTTCACCCTTGACTATTCTGTAGGCAGTCGATTTGGGTAAGAAGTAATAAAAATTTCTTAATTTCTTTTTAAAATTAAATACTAATACACTTCTCTTATTTCTAGCAGCAATTGGTTGTCAACTGAATTCATACGACACAGAAGAAAGTGTGAGCTAATTGAAAAACTGTCAAACTTGATGATCATCTAATTGAAAAACTGGACTTGGTTTCAACAAATTTTAATCGTATTTCGAGAAAATAGAATGAGCGAACAGGATGAACAGGAGAGGACCAAGAAAATTTTCTTGTGGAATTCCAAGTAAGGTTTCTACAATCCTCCTTTATTTTTAAATAATGCTTGTGAGATAATTTTGTAAAATATCAATTTTTCTTCCACGTACTTCTATTTTTTCAATTGATTGATTTCGACCTTATTGTGATTGTTGGAAGCAAGTATATTCCTTTATAGGTCTCAATATCTGTCTTATTGGCACTTTTATGTGTTGGATTAATGGCCACACTTTTAAGTACATCAGGATAGTTGCCATTAAATAAACATTACATTCAAAAAAATCAGTCAAAATTAGTGTCAGCATGTCTACATTATTTTTCCATACACTAATCTAAATTTTGTCACTTCAAGTTGTTTTTTTTTAAAAAAAATATAGTTAATTTATTAATGAAGCTTTATCAATTTCTAAAATAGGATTAAATGTTTTTAAATGTAATAATTAATGGTTTTGTATTTCTTTTTAGCATCACGTGATCCACAAGCGTGCAAGAGCATTGGATACGTCATAATCACTTATCATCACGATGTCTCGATATTCATTGTATGCAGAGAACACAAAAATTTCACAAGGATTGCTTTAACATCTTGAACGCAAATTATCGAGGCGGACAACATAACAGAAATTTGTGTGCATAAATCAATATTCTAAGAAGATTTTGTAAATATGCAGGTCGTGCAACTTAAATTTATCAGGTGAGTTAATACACGATTATGCTATCGTAAGCAATCACTCACTTAATGTCCATTTTTGGAACATAAAGTCCCAAATAGCAATTTTTTATTTGAAAGACGATTTATCTTATTAATAATCCCATTTTCATCATCTTCTTCTTATTCTTGCAAAGCTTGTCGTTATACTTCTATGTGATCGAAATATATGCAAGAACGAGAACACTTTTCGTCAAGTTATGAATTGATTTTGCTGTTCGACTGGATGTCTGCTGAGTACAATCAATTTACTTAAACTAATCAAATTTTTCTCTCTCCTTTTTAGTGAACTTTTAGGTTCGACGAGTGGGCCCGCACACCAATATCTTGTTTTATTTTTTGAAGCCAAATACTAATTTTTTTATTGTATTTTGTTTTAAAGGTTTTCAAATTCTTCAATCTTGATGATCATCAAGTATAGCATCAGCTTCTGGATTTTTGACGTCCTTCCGTTAATTTTATTGGACATATTAACGGAACTAATGTTTTAATTAACTGGGTGGGCTGGGTGGGCCCACAATTAATATTTTTAGATTTTCAAGGTGTTTCTGTATGCTGCCATTTTTCCAATTATTTGGTAAGAGTAATGTTTGTGTTTTAAAGTTTTATGTAAGTCAAATTTTTCTTTTCATGACTCATTTATTTTAAATGGATTTTTTTCTGTTTTTTTCTATTTTTCAGTTTTCTATAGATTGCATCGTTCAAAAGTTCAGCGAGTGGGCCCGCAACAGTGACTTTTTGTTTAATTTATTAGAAACCAAATACCATTATTTTTTAATATAATATTTTTTTTCATTTTATTTTGTTTTTCAAAGGTTTTCAAATTTTTCACCCTTGACTATTCTGTAGGCAGTCGATTTGGGTAAGAAGTAATAAAAATTTCTTAATTTCTTTTTAAAATTAAATACTAATACACTTCTCTTATTTCTAGCAGCAATTGGTTGTCAACTGAATTCATACGACACAGAAGAACGTGTGAGCTAATTGAAAAACTGTCAAACTTGATGATCATCTAATTGAAAAACTGGACTTGGTTTCAACAAATTTTAATCGTATTTCGAGAAAATAGAATGAGCGAACAGGATGAACAGGAGAGGACCAATTTTTAGCAATTTTTTATTTGAAAGACGATTTATCTTATTAATAATCCCATTTTCATCATCTTCTTCTTATTCTTGCAAAGCTTGTCGTTATACTTCTATGTGATCGAAATATATGCAAGAACGAGAACACTTTTCGTCAAGTTATGAATTGATTTGCTGTTCGACTGGATGTCTGCTGAGTACAATCAATTTACTTAAACTAATCAAATTTTTCTCTCTCCTTTTTAGTGAACTTTTAGGTTCGACGAGTGGGCCCGCACACCAATATCTTGTTTTATTTTTTGAAGCCAAATACTAATTTTTTTATTGTATTTTGTTTTAAAGGTTTTCAAATTCTTCAATCTTGATGATCATCAAGTATAGCATCAGCTTCTGGATTTTTGACGTCCTTCCGTTAATTTTATTGGACATATTAACGGAACTAATGTTTTAATTAACTGGGTGGGCTGGGTGGGCCCACAATTAATATTTTTAGATTTTCAAGATGTTTCTGTATGCTGCCATTTTTCCAATTATTTGGTAAGAGTAATGTTTGTGTTTTAAAGTTTTATGTAAGTCAAATTTTTCTTTTCATGACTCATTTATTTTAAATGGATTTTTTTCTGTTTTTTTCTATTTTTCAGTTTTCTATAGATTGCATCGTTCAAAAGTTCAGCGAGTGGGCCCGCAACAGTGACTTTTTGTTTAATTTATTAGAAACCAAATACCATTATTTTTTAATATAATATTTTTTTTCATTTTATTTTGTTTTTCAAAGGTTTTCAAATTTTTCACCCTTGACTATTCTGTAGGCAGTCGATTTGGGTAAGAAGTAATAAAAATTTCTTAATTTCTTTTTTAAAATTAAATACTAATACACTTCTCTTATTTCTAGCAGCAATTGGTTGTCAACTGAATTCATACGACACAGAAGAAAGTGTGAGCTAATTGAAAAACTGTCAAACTTGATGATCATCTAATTGAAAAACTGGACTTGGTTTCAACAAATTTTAATCGTATTTCGAGAAAATAGAATGAGCGAACAGGATGAACAGGAGAGGACCAAGAAAATTTTCTTGTGGAATTCCAAGTAAGGTTTCTACAATCCTCCTTTATTTTTAAATAATGCTTGTGAGATAATTTTGTAAAATATCAATTTTTCTTCCACGTACTTCTATTTTTTCAATTGATTGATTTCGACCTTATTGTGATTGTTGGAAGCAAGTATATTCCTTTATAGGTCTCAATATCTGTCTTATTGGCACTTTTATGTGTTGGATTAATGGCCACACTTTTAAGTACATCAGGATAGTTGCCATTAAATAAACATTACATTCAAAAAAATCAGTCAAAATTAGTGTCAGCATGTCTACATTATTTTTCCATACACCAATCTGAACCAATCTGAATTTTGTCACTTCTAGTTGTTTTTTAAAATATAGTTAATTTATTAATGAAGCTTTATCAATTTCTAAAATAGGATTAAATGTTTTTAAATGTAATAATTAATGGTTTTGTATTTCTTTTTAGCATCACGTGATCCACAAGCGTGCAAGAGCATTGGATACGTCATAATCACTTATCATCACGATGTCTCGATATTCATTGTATGCAGAGAACACAAAAATTTCACAAGGATTGCTTTAACATCTTGAACGCAAATTATCGAGGCGGACAACATAACAGAAATTTGTGTGCATAAATCAATATTCTAAGAAGATTTTGTAAATATGCAGGTCGTGCAACTTAAATTTATCAGGTGAGTTAATACACGATTATGCTATCGTAAGCAATCACTCACTTAATGTCCATTTTTGGAACATAAAGTCCCAAATAGCAATTTTTTATTTGAAAGACGATTTATCTTATTAATAATCCCATTTTCATCATCTTCTTCTTATTCTTGCAAAGCTTGTCGTTATACTTCTATGTGATCGAAATATATGCAAGAACGAGAACACTTTTCGTCAAGTTATGAATTGATTTGCTGTTCGACTGGATGTCTGCTGAGTACAATCAATTTACTTAAACTAATCAAATTTTTCTCTCTCCTTTTTAGTGAACTTTTAGGTTCGACGAGTGGGCCCGCACACCAATATCTTGTTTTATTTTTTGAAGCCAAATACTAATTTTTTTTATTGTATTTTGTTTTAAAGGTTTTCAAATTCTTCAATCTTGATGATCATCAAGTATAGCATCAGCTTCTGGATTTTTGACGTCCTTCCGTTAATTTTATTGGACATATTAACGGAACTAATGTTTTAATTAACTGGGTGGGCTGGGTGGGCCCACAATTAATATTTTTAGATTTTCAAGGTGTTTCTGTATGCTGCCATTTTTCCAATTATTTGGTAAGAGTAATGTTTGTGTTTTAAAGTTTTATGTAAGTCAAATTTTTCTTTTCATGACTCATTTATTTTAAATGGATTTAGTTCTGATTTTTTCTATTTTTCAGTTTTCTATAGATTGCATCGTTCAAAAGTTCAGCGAGTGGGCCCGCAACAGTGACTTTTTGTTTAATTTATTAGAAACCAAATACCATTATTTTTTAATATAATATTTTTTTTTCATTTTATTTTGTTTTTCAAAGGTTTTCAAATTTTTCACCCTTGACTATTCTGTAGGCAGTCGATTTGGGTAAGAAGTAATAAAAATTTCTTAATTTCTTTTTTAAAATTAAATACTAATACACTTCTCTTATTTCTAGCAGCAATTGGTTGTCAACTGAATTCATACGACACAGAAGAACGTGTGAGCTAATTGAAAAACTGTCAAACTTGATGATCATCTAATTGAAAAACTGGACTTGGTTTCAACAAATTTTAATCGTATTTCGAGAAAATAGAATGAGCGAACAGGATGAACAGGAGAGGACCAATTTTTAGCAATTTTTTATTTGAAAGACGATTTATCTTATTAATAATCCCATTTTCATCATCTTCTTCTTATTCTTGCAAAGCTTGTCGTTATACTTCTATGTGATCGAAATATATGCAAGAACGAGAACACTTTTCGTCAAGTTATGAATTGATTTGCTGTTCGACTGGATGTCTGCTGAGTACAATCAATTTACTTAAACTAATCAAATTTTTCTCTCTCCTTTTTAGTGAACTTTTAGGTTCGACGAGTGGGCCCGCACACCAATATCTTGTTTTATTTTTTGAAGCCAAATACTAATTTTTTTATTGTATTTTGTTTTAAAGGTTTTCAAATTCTTCAATCTTGATGATCATCAAGTATAGCATCAGCTTCTGGATTTTTGACGTCCTTCCGTTAATTTTATTGGACATATTAACGGAACTAATGTTTTAATTAACTGGGTGGGCTGGGTGGGCCCACAATTAATATTTTTAGATTTTCAAGGTGTTTCTGTATGCTGCCATTTTTTCCAATTATTTGGTAAGAGTAATGTTTGTGTTTTAAAGTTTTAGGTAAGTCAAATTTTTCTTTTCATGACTCATTTATTTTAAATGGATTTTTTTCTGTTTTTCTATTTTTCAGTTTTCTATAGATTGCATCGTTCAAAAAGTTCAGCGAGTGGGCCCGCAACAGTGACTTTTGTTTAATTTATTAGAAACCAAATACCATTATTTTTTAATATAATATTTTTTTTCATTTTATTTTGTTTTTCAAAGGTTTTCAAATTTTTCACCCTTGACTATTCTGTAGGCAGTCGATTTGGGTAAGAAGTAATAAAAATTTCTTAATTTCTTTTTTAAAATTAAATACTAATACACTTCTCTTATTTCTAGCAGCAATTGGTTGTCAACTGAATTCATACGACACAGAAGAAAGTGTGAGCTAATTGAAAAACTGTCAAACTTGATGATCATCTAATTGAAAAACTGGACTTGGTTTCAACAAATTTTAATCGTATTTCGAGAAAATAGAATGAGCGAACAGGATGAACAGGAGAGGACCAAGAAAATTTTCTTGTGGAATTCCAAGTAAGGTTTCTACAATCCTCCTTTATTTTTAAATAATGCTTGTGAGATAATTTTGTAAAATATCAATTTTTCTTCCACGTACTTCTATTTTTTCAATTGATTGATTTCGACCTTATTGTGATTGTTGGAAGCAAGTATATTCCTTTATAGGTCTCAATATCTGTCTTATTGGCACTTTTATGTGTTGGATTAATGGCCACACTTTTAAGTACATCAGGATAGTTGCCATTAAATAAACATTACATTCAAAAAAATCAGTCAAAATTAGTGTCAGCGTGTCTACATTATTTTTCCATACACTAATCTAAATTTTGTCACTTCAAGTTGTTTTTTTTTTTAAAAAAAATATAGTTAATTTATTAATGAAGCTTTATCAATTTCTAAAATAGGATTAAATGTTTTTAAATGTAATAATTAATGGTTTTGTATTTCTTTTTAGCATCACGTGATCCACAAGCGTGCATGAACATTGGATACGTCATAATCACTTATCATCACGATGTCTCGATATTCATTGTATGCAGAGAACACAAAAATTTTACGAGGATTGCTTTAACATCTTGAACACAGATTATCGAAGCGGACAACATAACAGAAATTTGTGTGCATAAATCAATATTCTAAGAAGATTTTGTAAATATGCAGGTCGTGCAACTTAAATTTATCAGGTGAGTTAATACACGATTATGCTATCGTAAGCAATCACTCACTTAATGTCCATTTTTGGAACATAAAGTCCCAAATAGCAATTTTTTATTTGAAAGACGATTTATCTTATTAATAATCCCATTTTCATCATCTTCTTCTTATTCTTGCAAAGCTTGTCGTTATACTTCTATGTGATCGAAATATATGCAAGAACGAGAACACTTTTCGTCAAGTTATGAATTGATTTGCTGTTCGACTGGATGTCTGCTGAGTACAATCAATTTACTTAAACTAATCAAATTTTTCTCTCTCCTTTTTAGTGAACTTTTAGGTTCGACGAGTGGGCCCGCACACCAATATCTTGTTTTATTTTTTGAAGCCAAATACTAATTTTTTTATTGTATTTTGTTTTAAAGGTTTTCAAATTCTTCAATCTTGATGATCATCAAGTATAGCATCAGCTTCTGGATTTTTGACGTCCTTCCGTTAATTTTATTGGACATATTAACGGAACTAATGTTTTAATTAACTGGGTGGGCTGGGTGGGCCCACAATTAATATTTTTAGATTTTCAAGGTGTTTCTGTATGCTGCCATTTTTTCCAATTATTTGGTAAGAGTAATGTTTGTGTTTTAAAGTTTTAGGTAAGTCAAATTTTTCTTTTCATGACTCATTTATTTTAAATGGATTTTTTTCTGTTTTTTTCTATTTTTCAGTTTTCTATAGATTGCATCGTTCAAAAGTTCAGCGAGTGGGCCCGCAACAGTGACTTTTTGTTTAATTTATTAGAAACCAAATACCATTATTTTTTAATATAATATTTTTTTTCATTTTATTTTGTTTTTCAAAGGTTTTCAAATTTTTCACCCTTGACTATTCTGTAGGCAGTCGATTTGGGTAAGAAGTAATAAAAATTTCTTAATTTCTTTTTTAAAATTAAATACTAATACACTTCTCTTATTTCTAGCAGCAATTGGTTGTCAACTGAATTCATACGACACAGAAGAACGTGTGAGCTAATTGAAAAACTGTCAAACTTGATGATCATCTAATTGAAAAACTGGACTTGGTTTCAACAAATTTTAATCGTATTTCGAGAAAATAGAATGAGCGAACAGGATGAACAGGAGAGGACCAATTTTTAGCAATTTTTTATTTGAAAGACGATTTATCTTATTAATAATCCCATTTTCATCATCTTCTTCTTATTCTTGCAAAGCTTGTCGTTATACTTCTATGTGATCGAAATATATGCAAGAACGAGAACACTTTTCGTCAAGTTATGAATTGATTTGCTGTTCGACTGGATGTCTGCTGAGTACAATCAATTTACTTAAACTAATCAAATTTTTCTCTCTCCTTTTTAGTGAACTTTTAGGTTCGACGAGTGGGCCCGCACACCAATATCTTGTTTTATTTTTTGAAGCCAAATACTAATTTTTTTATTGTATTTTGTTTTAAAGGTTTTCAAATTCTTCAATCTTGATGATCATCAAGTATAGCATCAGCTTCTGGATTTTTGACGTCCTTCCGTTAATTTTATTGGACATATTAACGGAACTAATGTTTTAATTAGCTGGGTGGGCTGGGTGGGCCCACAATTAATATTTTTAGATTTTCAAGGTATTTCTGTATGCTGCCATTTTTCCAATTATTTGGTAAGAGTAATGTTTGTGTTTTAAAGTTTTATGTAAGTCAAATTTTTCTTTTCATGACTCATTTATTTTAAATGGATTTTTTTTTGTTTTTTTTCTATTTTTCAGTTTTCTATAGATTGCATCGTTCAAAAGTTCAGCGAGTGGGCCCGCAACAGTGACTTTTTGTTTAATTTATTAGAAACCAAATACCATTATTTTTTAATATAATATTTTTTTTTCATTTTATTTTGTTTTTCAAAGGTTTTCAAATTTTTCACCCTTGACTATTCTGTAGGCAGTCGATTTGGGTAAGAAGTAATAAAAATTTCTTAATTTCTTTTTTAAAATTAAATACTAATACACTTCTCTTATTTCTAGCAGCAATTGGTTGTCAACTGAATTCATACGACACAGAAGAACGTGTGAGCTAATTGAAAAACTGTCAAACTTGATGATCATCTAATTGAAAAACTGGACTTGGTTTCAACAAATTTTAATCGTATTTCGAGAAAATAGAATGAGCGAACAGGATGAACAGGAGAGGACCAAGAAAATTTTCTTGTGGAATTCCAAGTAAGGTTTCTACAATCCTCCTTTATTTTTAAATAATGCTTGTGAGATAATTTTGTAAAATATCAATTTTTCTTCCACGTACTTCTATTTTTTCAATTGATTGATTTCGACCTTATTGTGATTGTTGGAAGCAAGTATATTCCTTTATAGGTCTCAATATCTGTCTTATTGGCACTTTTATGTGTTGGATTAATGGCCACACTTTTAAGTACATCAGGATAGTTGCCATTAAATAAACATTACATTCAAAAAATCAGTCAAAATTAGTGTCAGCATGTCTACATTATTTTTCCATACACTAATCTAAATTTTGTCACTTCAAGTTGTTTTTTTTTTTTAAAAAAATATAGTTAATTTATTAATGAAGCTTTATTAATTTTTAAAATAGGATTAAATGTTTTTAAATGTAATAATTAATGGTTTTGTATTTCTTTTTAGCATCACGTGATCCACAAGCGTGCAAGAGCATTGGATACGTCATAATCACTTATCATCACGATGTCTCGATATTCATTGTATGCAGAGAACACAAAAATTTCACAAGGATTGCTTTAACATCTTGAACGCAAATTATCGAGGCGGACAACATAACAGAAATTTGTGTGCATAAATCAATATTCTAAGAAGATTTTGTAAATATGCAGGTCGTGCAACTTAAATTTATCAGGTGAGTTAATACACGATTATGCTATCGTAAGCAATCACTCACTTAATGTCCATTTTTGGAACATAAAGTCCCAAATAGCAATTTTTTATTTGAAAGACGATTTATCTTATTAATAATCCCATTTTCATCATCTTCTTCTTATTCTTGCAAAGCTTGTCGTTATACTTCTATGTGATCGAAATATATGCAAGAACGAGAACACTTTTCGTCAAGTTATGAATTGATTTGCTGTTCGACTGGATGTCTGCTGAGTACAATCAATTTACTTAAACTAATCAAATTTTTCTCTCCTGTTTAGTGAAATTTTATGTTAGACGAGTGGGCCCGCACACCAATATCTTGTTTTATTTTTTGAAGCCAAATACTAATTTTTTTATTGTATTTTGTTTTAAAGGTTTTCAAATTCTTCAATCTTGATGATCATCAAGTATAGCATCAGCTTCTGGATTTTTGACGTCCTTCCGTTAATTTTATTGGACATATTAACGGAACTAATGTTTTAATTAACTGGGTGGGCTGGGTGGGCCCACAATTAATATTTTTAGATTTTCAAGGTGTTTCTGTATGCTGCCATTTTTCCAATTATTTGGTAAGAGTAATGTTTGTGTTTTAAAGTTTTATGTAAGTCAAATTTTTCTTTTCATGACTCATTTATTTTAAATGGATTTTTAGCGCATTTTTGCAAAAAATGACGCTTATAGTTTCACTTTGTTCGGCTGGCTGGCTGGCTGGCTGGCTGGATGAGCTCTGAGATCTCAGAAACCAGACATAGTTAAGAGTTCTGGTATGATGAATTATCTTTCTACTATCGAGTTATTCCGGCCTCGCTTATTAAAAAATCGTTAAATGATCTACAATTCCTGTAATCAACGATTTAACATTAAATAAGGAAAAAAATTGTTGAAAACCCCTCGATAAAAATTTGAATTTTTTTTGACCGTTGGAATTTAAAAATTTTTTGACCGTTATTTTTGGTCAAAATTTTTTTCTTTCTTTTTGAAAGGTTTTGTATTTATCATCAAGAAAACAGACTTTTCATGCATAGAGCATGCTAGAAAGACGGAATTTAATGGATTCTGTTATTATTGTGCAGTTTTTTTTTTTATAAAAATTGTATTTTCTTGCAGGGTTTTTTGATGATAAAAGAAGAATTAAGGGATTTTGTAATTAAAAGCAGTTTCTATTTAATCGATTACTGATCGCTGCGACAAAAATGCGCTTAAGTCCCTCGATTAACAACACGAGGACTTTGAACATTTTTTTCTGTTTTTTTCTATTTTTCAGTTTTCTATAGATTGCATCGTTCAAAAGTTCAGCGAGTGGGCCCGCAACAGTGACTTTTTGTTTAATTTATTAGAAACCAAATACCATTATTTTTTTTAATATGATATTTTTTTTTCATTTTATTTTGTTTTTCAAAGGTTTTCAAAATTTTCACCCTTGACTATTCTGTAGGCAGTCGATTTGGGTAAGATGAAGTTGTTTCAATTTTCGCCGTGTTTCGTCATGCAATGCTGCCTGATTAAAGTGGTGAGTCCATTTTTTTTATTATAATTAGTTGGGTGGGCTGGGTGGGTCCACATTTAATATTTAATTTTTTTGTTGTTTTATTCCAAGTTATTTAATTGCTTTTATCATCTTCGCGTTTTTCTTGTTTTAAATCATAAAAATTTTCATCAGTCTATTTCATCCATTTTCTTTTCCATATTGATTTATTAAATTATTAACTTTTAAAAAATTAAGGGTTCCCGAAGTCTCGGTCTCGACAAATTTTCGAGACCGAGACCGAGACCGAGAATTCCCGGGATTTCCCGGGAAGTCTCGACTTTAATTCTACAGTAAATTTTTGAAATTTTTTAAGTGTTTTGCAATTTTTATGGCGTTTTCATGCTTGTTACAAATGTCTGATTTAGAGAAAATTCAAAAAGATAATAAATTTTGGTTTTTTAACACAAAAATTTATGAAAATTATGAAGATAAAATTTTATTTTCCTTCATATAAATCTTAACCCATCTTTCATACATATTTTCAGAATATCAAAAATCAGTTAATTTGTTCACTTCATAAGTAGTAAATGTTAGTAATTTTCTTATAAAGTTTTAAGAATTTAACTTTTGAAAATTTATTTTCGGATGTGCTTTTCTCAAAAAAAAGCTTAGATTAATATTTTTTTAGCTTAAACACAGAGATCAAAGTCGACTTTTTCGGCTTAACTTATTTTTGCTTCTATTGACGAAATTAAGCCATTTACAAAGTTTTTTGATATTATAACTGTTCCTTATATTATTAACTAGCATATTGTATCATAATTTCTTAATTTTCATACGTAATCAGCTCAAAATTTTACTTCAGCTGAGAAATAAGCCGATCGGCTTAAAATTTTAAATATTCAATATTTGTTGTGTACGAATTTCAATATTTGTAATGAAGTGCATTTTTTACTGCTTTATGCTGCACAAATTGTTCTTTTCAAGATTGAATTAAAAAATATGGACCCCAAGCAAAGTCAAAAGACCTTAAAATGTGGCCGATGTTGAGTTTAAAGACAATTATTTCAAGTCTAAATATTGTAAAAAAAAATTTTTGTAAATTTGTTCGTACGAATTTTGGTTTTGTACGAATTTCAATATTTTTTACCCTACTTAAGTATCTTAAAAAAATTTCCTTTGAGATTTAAAATTTTTCTCCGAAGAGAAAATGTAATTTTTTTAGTAAAATAAATTTTTCTTGGTCTCGGGTCTCGGTCTCGGAAAATTCTCGAGACCGAGACCGAGACCGAGACCGAGAATTCCCGGGAATTCTCGGTCTCGGTCTCGGCATCGTGAACCCTTATAAAAAATCTTACGACGAGCTTAAATGAAATTTAAGCTTTTTTTCTTTTGTTATCAATATTTTTTTTTGGCACCTGGATGATCTTATTTTGCCATCAAAATTAATACTAGCATATTTTTTAAGCTTTGAAAGTCGTAAGTACGAATATTCCTACTGTTACGGATAAATCTGGAGATTTTTTAATTAGCTTCACTTTCATATTTTTTTTTGTCATTTTAAACATTAAAATATTTTATTATTTAAAAATGAGTACATTTTTTACTATCTCCATCTTGTTTTTGGTTGTACTCATTATATTTTAATTTAGTATACCCGTAACAACATAAAATAAAAATTTGGACCAGATAAGTTGTACCGGGATTTTTGCCAGGGTTACGCGGATCGTGAGCCTTAGATGATACGTACGTAATGTCCATGTATAATGTGTTACAGCATTACAAGCGACTCTCGGGGACGTGATGCCAATGGCGATTTGAAACTGCAATTTTGATGGGTGGATTACAATATGTTCGGTCGCCATCATTGAATCCCTTTCTATTAATATACCATTCTAGTGCATGTATGTAATACGCTAGTATGGTTGAGGTAGTTCATATTCAGAGATGCCGTTCGAAAGGAAGGGTGATTCTTTATCAATTTTTCTTTTGTGGGTTTGAACACTCAAATTAAGGTTAGGTACATAATGTTTTTTTCATTTTTTTTTTTTTTGTTTATTAAATTTCCATTTCTTCAATTATTTCAGTTCTGTAAATTTTTTATTTTCATTTTTTGTATTAATTAATGTGGTGGGCTGGGTGGGTCCACATTTAATATTTTATTTTTTTTTTTCAATATCTTATTCATTTTTTAGTTGTTTAATTTTTTAGTAATTTAATTTTTTCTATCTCCGCGTTTTCTTATTGCGTTAATCATTTTATCAGTCAAGATTTTCAATTTTTTAATATTTTATCTCATTTTCAAATTTTTAATTTTTTAATATTTAATTTTTTATTTATTGATTTTTTTTAATTTTCCTCTTTTAATTGCTTTTTTGATTTTTCAAAATTTTTCTTATTTTCAAATTTTTTATCATTTTCATAATTTGTTTCACTTTAGTTTTTTTCTAACTTTTCTCATTTTTTGTTTTTCGAAATTCTTCATTCTTAAATTTTTTCCCTGATTTTTTCATTTTAAATTTCCAAAAATTTTCTCATTTTAATTTTTTTTTTGAATTTCTCAATTTTAAATTTTGTAAAAATTTCCTCATTTTTTAAATTTTTTTTTTTTTAATTTTTCATTTTTGAATTTTTTCAAAATTATTCCCATCTTTTGAATATTTAAATTTTTTTCATTTTAAAATTTTTTCTCAATTTTTAATTTTTTTAAATTATTCATTTTTAAATTTTTTCAAAATTTTTAATTCTTTGAAATTTTTCAATTTTTTACACGCTTTTTTTTATTTTTTCGTTTTTCAATTTCTCATTTTCTCAAATTTTCAAAATTTTCCTCAATTTTTTATTTTTCACATCTTTAGTTTATTCAAAATCTATTATTTTTTCAAAGTTTTCAATTTTTCACTTTTTCATTTTTCAGTTTCTCAATTGCGAACATAGAAAGTTAATTTGAATCTCAAGTTTGACCCCATAAGCCAAAACCGCTTTTCGTCAAATTAACAATTGGTTCGCTGTTCGACAGGAGTTTACTGAGTATTTTTTGTTTCTTTTTGACTGACTAATAACTATTTCCTTTTTTTACAGTGAATTTTAGGTTGCATGATAAGATTGTTGTGGGCCCGCATCTATTCTTTCGTTTCATTTCAAATCAAATTTCTAATTCTATTCTTTTTTTGTAATTCGCAGGTTTTTATTTTTATTCTTTTCACTAATGAATAATGAACTTTTATAGTGATTTTTCAGGTTGCAAAATTCGATTGCTCAGCGAGTGGGCCCACAAAATCCTTTATTTTTTTAAAATCAAATTATTAATTGTTTTGTTTTTTTCACAGATTTATTTTTCCTTTCCAAAATATTGATTAGGATGACGTTTTTTTGGTAAGACAAGAGCTTATGTTTTGATTTTAATTAATTGGGTGGGCTGGGTGGGTCCACGTTTAGTATTTTATTTTTTTCTTTTCACTAACAGGTCCATGACTGAGTATATTTAATTTTTTTTAACTGACTAATAACTATTTCCTTTTTTACAGTGAATTTTAGGTTGCATTATTAGATTGTTGTGGGCCCGCATCAATTCTTTCGTTTCATTTAAAATCAAATTTCTAATTCTTTTTTTTTGTAATTCGCAGGTTTTTGTTTTTATCTTTTCATCGACAGGTTCAGAACTGGGTATTTTTTATTCTTTTCACTAATGAATAATGAATTTTTATAGTGATTTTTCAGGTTGCAAAATTCGATTGCTCAGCGAGTGGGCCCACAAAACCCTTTATTTTTTTAAAATCAAATTATTAATTGTTTTGTTTTATTCACAGATTTATTTTTCCTTTCCAAAATATTGATTAGGATGACGTTTTTTTGGTAAGACAAGAGTTTTTGTTTTGATTTTTTGAACAATCAAATTGATACATAATTCATTTTATTTTTCACAGGTTTCACATGTAGCGGATGTTAAGTTGAAACTTTATAAAAAAGCTTAATTCAACTTTTTTTCGGCCACCAATGCATGAACAATAACGTGCCTCACCAAAACGCAATAATAGCATTCTCGTCATGCAGCATTTATTGCACAAGAAGGCTAGGAAAACTAAGTGAAGCTTAAGTGAGGATCAAGTAATAGGACAGGATCATTGGACATTCTATCCAGTGATGATATAACTTTCACCTGAAGTTGTTTCAATTTTCGCCGTGTTTCGTTATGCAATGCTGCCTGATTAAATTGGTGAGTCCATTTTTTTATTATAATTAGTTGGGTGGGCTGGGTGGGCTGGGTGGCTCCACATTTAATATTTGATTTTTTTGTTGTTTTATTCCAAGTTATTTAATTGCTTTTATCATCTTCGCGTTTTTCTTGTTTTAAATCATAAAAATTTTCATCAGTCTATTTCATCCATTTTCTTTTCCATATTGATTTATTAAATTATTAACTTTTAAAAAATCTTACGACGAGCTTAAATGAAATTTAAGCTTTTTTTCTTTTATAATCATTATTTTTCTTTTTGGCACCTGGATGATCTTATTTTGCCATCAAAATTAATACTAGCATATTTTTCAAGCTTTGAAAGTCGTAAGTACGAGTATTCCTACTGTTACGGATAAATCTGGAGATTTTTTAATTAGCTTCACTTTCATATTTTTTTTTTTTTGTCATTTTAAACATTAAAATATTTTATTATTTAAAAATGAGTACATTTTTTACTATCTCCATCTTGTTTTTGGTTGTACTCATTATATTTTAATTTAGTATACCCGTAACAACATAAAATAAAAATTTGGACCAGATAAGTTGTACCGGGATTTTTGCCAGGGTTACGCGGATCGTGAGCCTTAGATGATACGTACGTAATGTCCATGTATAATGTGTTACAGCATTACAAGCGACTCTCGGGGACGTGATGCCAATGGCGATTTGAAACTGCAATTTTGATGGGTGGATTACAATATGTTCGGTCGCCATCATTGAATCCCTTTCTATTAATATACCATTCTAGTGCATGTATGTAATACGCTAGTATGGTTGAGGTAGTTCATATTCAGAGATGCCGTTCGAAAGGAAGGGTGATTCTTTATCAATTTTTCTTTTGTGGGTTTGAACCAGTGTTGTCCAAACTGTGTGCCGCGGCACACTGGTGTGCCGCGGCGAGTGCTCAGGTGTGCCGTGGAATCTTTTGAAAAATTCCAAAAAAACCCTGTTTTTCAACCGAAATCAGTCATAAAGTTTTCAGAAATATTTTAACGGAATTTTACGATTTGAATAAATTAACGGAATTTTACGATTTGAACAGTAAAATAATTTGTTTGTTTACATTTACATTAATTATTTTTTTTGAGTAAAAACCTGTCTTAACTATGTAAGTATTCAATTTATTAGTTACATATTATATAGCACATAATAATTTGAGCATTTTTTAGATTAAAATGAAAAAGATTCTTAATAACAAACAACAAAGATGTAGGAGCATCAAAAACAACCAGAAAACGCAAATATGACGATGAGTACATAAAATTTGGATTTACAACTTCTGAGAATGACGATTCAATTCCATTTTGTGTCGTATGCTTAAGTGCATTATCAAACGAATCAATGGTACCAAGTAAACTTGAAAGACATCTAAAAATGAAGCACCAAGAGTTGAAAGACAAGCCAAAACAATATTTTGAGAAGTTAAGGGAAAATCTTACAATTCAAGCTAAAAAGCTCCGAAAATTATCCACAATACCTGATAAAGCTCAAATGGCCAGCTATAAAATCGCACAATTACTAGCTAAAAGGAAAAAATCTCATATTGATGCTGAGTCAATTATTCAACCTGCACTTGCAATAGCGGCTGAAATTATGATTGGATCTGAAGCTGTTGAGAAATTCAGAAAAATTCCACTTTCTCATCAAACGATTTCACGTAGAATTGGAGACATGTCAGTAGACATTAATGAGCAATTTCAGCAATATTTCTTAAATCCGAAAGATTATTTCAAACTGTGGGCTCTTCAGATCGATGAAAGTACAGACATAAGCAACAAAGCTCAATTAATGGCGTTTTTAAGAATGGTGAGAGAGGGTAAAATAGTAGAAGATTACTTTTTTTGTGACAATTTGAAGACAACAACTACTGGAAGAGACATTTTTGACTTGGTGAACAATAAAGTGATAGAAAATGGTATGTCTTGGAAATATTGTGTCAGTGTTTGTATGGATGGTGCTTAAGAAAGGATTTGCAGCTTTTGTACTTGAACAAAATCCTGCAATCAAAGTTAATCACTGCATGATTCATCGAGAAATGTTAATGTCTAAAAATTTACCTGAAAAATTAAGAAATACAATGAATGATGTCGTCAAGATCGTTAATTTTATCAAGTCAAGCGCATTAAGATCTAGAATTTTTGAAGCACTTTGTGAATCAATGGAATCTAATTACAAATGCTTACTTTATCACACTGAGGTTCGATGGCTTTCAAAAGGAAAAGTTCTATCAAGATTCATAGCGATGAAAGATGAAATAGTGACTTTTTTTAAGACGCAACAGACAGAATTTCAAGTTCTCGAAAAAGATGACTGGTGGTTGAACGTATTTTTTTTAAATGACATTTTCGAGAAATTAAACGCACTTAATCTGAGCATTCAAGGAACAAATGAAAATATTTTGACAATATCTGGCAAATTAAGATCATTTCAACAGAAGCTTCAACTTTGGACTGTTAAATCTATTAACAAGCAATTGGAATGTTTTCCAAGTCTCAATGCGTCAAAAGACAAATTTTTTATTTTGTCTGATGTTATTATCACATTAAAAAATCTTTCACTATCATTCCAACAATATTTTCCAGATCTTGATACAAGTAAAGATTCTTGGGTCATCAATCCATTCATTGAAATACACGACACTAATTTATCAGACATTCATTTCGAAAATCTTATTGATTTAAGAAACGACGTTACATTGAAGTCAATTTTTTACCAAAAGGAATTGTCTGAATTTTGGGTATCAATTCAAGGCGAGTATTCAGTTTTGAGTCGCAAGGCTATTGAGATTTTATTACCATTTGGATCTTCTTACCTTTGTGAACTTGGATTTTCAACATTAACAACAATTAAATCTAAGAAAAGAGAGCGATTGACTAATATTGATCAAGAAATGAGAGTTTGCTTATCAAAAATTGAACCGCGTCTGGATATAATTTGCTCGAAGCATGATGCACACCCTTCACATTAAATACATTTTTTTCTATTTCTTTTTTTTTAAATCACGATATTCATAATTACTTTATAGTTCATAAAATTTATTAAAACGTTAATAAAAGTTCAACAAAAAAACAAAAGTATTCTATTAAAAATTTTTTGGTGTGCCGTGGGAGAAAATTTTTTTTCCAGGTGTGCCGCGAAGCAAAAAAGTTTGGACAACACTGGTTTGAACACTCAAATTAAGGTTAGGTACATAATGTTTTTTTCATTTTTTTTTTTTTTGTTTATTAAATTTCCATTTCTTCAATTATTTCAGTTCTGTAAATTTTTTATTTTCATTTTTTGTATTAATTAATGTGGTGGGCTGGGTGGGTCCACAATTAATATTTTATTTATTGTTTAATATCTTGTTCGTTTTTTAGTTATTTTATTGCGAGCTATTTAATTTCTTCTATCTCCGCGTTTTCTTATTGCGTTCTTATCATTTTATCATTCAAGATTTTCATTTTTTCAAATTTTTAGTTTTTAATTTTTAAATATTTTTTAAAACTGTTTTTATTTTTTTTTTTTTTCGTTTTTGAAATCTTTCATTTTTAAATTTTTCAAAAAACATCTCATCTTTAAATTTTTGTTTTTTAAATTTAATTTTTTCAAAAATTTTCTCATTTCTTATTTTTCGAAATTTTTCATTTAAAATGTTTCCAAAATAATTTTATAATGTGCAAAATAAGCTGTTTCACAGCTTATAACCCCTTTTGTTGTTTTTATTTACAAAAAAAAAAAATATTAAACAATAAAAAAGAAAATATTAAATGAGTTGATTTAAAAATAAAAATGAGTGAATTAAATTGTATTTTCTGTAAAAACTGCAGTGATAAGAATAGTTTAATAGAAATAAATCAAAATGCTGTTGAGTTTGATAGTAATATTATAGAATTTTCCACCATGATAAAAGAATTATTTGCAAAAAAGGTTTGTGAAAATTAAACGCAGTTATTTTATTTCAAATTAAATTTGTATTTTTTAGGTCAAGAATCAAGAAAATGCATTGATCTGTGAATCATGCAAAGATCTCCTAATTGAATTTTACATTTTTTCGGAAAATGTTAAAAAAAACAATGAAAATTTCAAAGATTATCAAGTTTTAACTCGATGTAAGGATTATTTAAATGAATTCAATGATGTCCAATGTATTGAACAAAGCGATTACTTGATGCTCGTGCCAAGCAATAAATTTAAGTCATCGTATAAATCTATGGAAACAATGAAAACTGAAAATAATGAGCAATCAAAAGATATGGAATTTGAATATCAAATAGAAGAAATTGAAACGTATGAACCAAGAACGGAATCACTGGATGAAAATATAGTGGTTGAAGAAGATGATATTCCAAACGATTTAGGACATTCTAATTTAAATTTCACAGAATTTCCACAACAGATGGTCTTTTCCTGTAACAAATGCGAATTTGCTTGTAAAAAGCAGTCTGAATATAATCGTCACTTGTTATTACACAAAACCACAACGAAACGTTACTGCAAATTATTTTGTACAAGATGCAATTATCAATTTACAACTTTGGCACATTTTACAGCTCATAATAATGGCCATCAGCTATTTGATACTCTTTCAAAATACATGAATTATCCAAAATGTCAAATTTGTAATGTTATGTTTATTGATGATGAATCATTTGAAATTCATATAAATAGTGATCATAATTTAGTTCCAATTGATAGCTTTGGATTCTTTCTAAAATTTGGTGTAAAACTGGAAGATGAGAAAAATGAGGAACTAATTTTAGATGAAATTTCTCTAAAATGTGGACATTGCCTAAAGTCATTTACTAATGATCAGGAACTCGTCAATCACTTACTTATATTTCATTCCAAGACACTTACATGTCCAGTAGACTTTAGAAGCTTTAAAAACAATCAAGCTTTTACGATTCATATGCGCAACAATCATGCAGAACTTTTTCCAAATTCATCATTTGTTTGTTCAGTTTGTAAAAAAGAATTCAGGACGCTTTATGAAAAATTATCTCATATGAAAAATTGTAAAGAAAAGTCATTCAATTGTTTGCATTGCGATAAAACTTTTTCAAGAAATTGTCACCTCGTTAAGCACTTAAAACTTGTTTCTGGAGAACTCAATATTATCTGTGAAATATGTAACAAAGTTTGTCGTGATAAGCATGACTATAAAATACATTCGAGATCACATTCTGATTTAAAACTCTTTAATTGTTCCTTGTGCTCGAAATCTTATAAAACTTCATCAGCACGTGCAGCACATTTACAGACGCACTTGGAAACATTTTTATGCATGACTTGCAATTTACAATTCAAAAGCCGTCGAACAATGCAAAAACATATAAAGAATAAACATAGTAAGGATATAACAGATAATAGCTTACAAGAAATCGAAATTTATTAATTTTTTTTTTTCAGACTTTATTTCACATTATAAGAACTAACTAATCCGCTTACCAAAATAAAGAATTAAATAAAATTAAAAATAATTTTTTTGTACTTTATTTAGGTATTTCAAATTTAATTCTTAACAGTTGAAAGTTCAAAAATTTCATCAAAATCTTCCATTAAATGTTTACTTAAATGATATCTAATTGCTGGTTGATTATTATAAATTTTTGAGCATTCAGTACATTTCCATTTTGTCATTTTTATTCCATTATCATTCACTTCTATTATTCCCTCCTTAACTTTATGTGCAACCCATACTTGTTTTTTAGTTAATTGTTTTAATAAATGACGATTTGCGTAATGATAACACATTGCTGTATTTGACTTGAGATCCTTAAAACAAAATTTACATATATAATTAAAACCGTTTCGTTCAGTACTCTCCATTGTTTCTTTAAGCCAAATTTCTTGTTCCTTTGTTAGATTTAATCTGGAAGTATTGAATAATTCTCTTGATCGTTTTTTTCTGAATATTGTATCGTTTTGATCGCAAGTGAAGAATTCGAATTCCGTAGCTTGGTCATTGATTTCGGTGACTGATTCGTCTTCTGTAAAGTTTTATTAATAGCTATATATTATTATTTAGACATTAAGTACATTTCAGAAGCTTATGTATTGAGGACGTAATTCATTACAAAAACTTCTTAATTTTTTAGCTGCTTACTTACGATCGAATCAACAGAATTATTTTTTTGTTTCTTGTTAGCATTGCTGTTACGTGCTTTAACTGACTTCTTCTTTCTTTTTCGACTAGATTTGTTTACAGCATAATTGCTATCATTTGTTTCTGTCCCTGATGTATTACTTTCAGCAATTTTCTTAGAAGTAGATGCTGCATTTTTCCTCGAGACTGAAACAGATTCAGTTGGTAATACTTCTTTAATTATCGGTGGCTTTATGCAAATTTCAGGAGAAAATTTTTGGATAGTCTCAACAAATTTTTTCCGACTTTCCGGAAAAACACTCAGTACGTCTAAATGCTCGGATGTAGAGATTGTTTCTTGTGTCTTACTAAAAAACTTTGAAATTTGTACAAATACATTTGATGATGGCATTTGAATATTCTTCCTGATTTTCTGCTTAAAAATAAATTGTTTACTGACTGTATCCATACATTCCTGACAAATATTTGTAACATTCAACTAAAAAAAAAAAATAAAATAAAAATAAAATCCAGTTTACTAGTTTTTATTAGGTATATGTAATTTTGATTAAAATTTTTAATTTACCTCACAAAAGAATAAATCAAGCAGTACATCTGTTAACTTAATTATGCCAGGATTTTTATCAATGACAATTTCTTTTACACAAAAACCTTCATTTGCTTTTAGTTTAATTAAACAAAAGTCACATTTTTTGGCCATTTTTCCTTCAGTCTTCAAAAGACCTTTCTTTAATAATCAACAATATATCGATTAATGTTTTTAATAATACTTATTTTGCTGTATTTCACTTATAATTTTATTTTTTGATTTTTGTTGATTTTTTGTTTTTAGCGCATTTTTTAGCAAAAAAAGAAACTCGAGGGGAAAATCATCTAAAAGAGGGGCATTTCACTAAATTTGCTAAATTTTTCAAACACAGCAATGATTTACGGATTTGTCTGTCTGTCGTTCAACAGTTTTTTTATTTTTTGAATTCGAAGGGAAAATCACTACGAAATATTCAAGTCCATGCTTTCAAAACATTGAAAAATATTAATTGTAAAATTAGTGAAAATTGGTGGAAATCATGAAAAGTCACGAAAAACTATTGATGCAAAAGATTGCACGACGTGAAAAGATTAAGAAAAAGCTGAAAAAAAAGCAAATGGAAGTAGAAAATGACAGTATTGAAGGTAAAATGTGCTTTATGAATTTTTCGAGAAATATTCTCATGCTGTATGTCATTTCATGCTGTAGATATTGTTGTGGAAGATCCAGAAAGAGGATCAAAAGAGGAATTGATGGAAACTGAAGAATTGCCAGGAACGTCAACAATGTTAGAGACTTTATTAAGTGACAACAGTTTCGAGTCATTAAGAGGGAAAATTAGTGATGCGACATTAAAAGCTATAAATGAAATGGGATTTGAAAAAATGACAGAAATACAGGCAAAGTCAATTCCTCCACTTCTCGAAGGAAGAGATTTAGTTGGTTCTGCAAAGACAGGTAGCGGTAAAACTTTGTCATTTTTAATTCCTGTCGTTGAATTGATTCATAAATTAAAGTTTATGCCTAGAAATGGCACAGGAGCAATTATTATAAGTCCAACAAGAGAACTTTCAATGCAAACTTTTGGCGTTTTAAAGGAGCTTATGGATAAACATCATCATCAAACTTATGGCCTATTAATGGGCGGTGCAAA
Organism: Chironomus striatipennis; assembly: GCA_026123125.1. NCBI lineage: Eukaryota > Metazoa > Arthropoda > Insecta > Diptera > Chironomidae > Chironomus > Chironomus striatipennis. The sequence continues at coordinate 24,167,495 of CM047393.1, forward strand.
TCGTCAAATTGAAAGTGATAAATTGTCAAAAGGCTTGAATATTATTGTAGCAACACCTGGACGTCTTCTTGATCATTTACAAAATACACCAGATTTTCTATATAAAAATCTTCAAATTTTAGTAATTGATGAAGTTGATAGAATATTGGAAATTGGTTTTGAAGAAGATATGAAGCAAATTATTAAATTATTACCAAAACGTCGACAAACGATGTTGTTTTCAGCAACTCAAACTGAGAAAACAGAAGCACTTAGTAAGTTGGCATTAAAAAAAGAACCAATTTATGTGGGTGTAGATGACCATAAGGAAGAAGCAACAGTTGATGGTCTTGAACAAGGATATATTGTTTGTCCATCTGATAAACGCCTTTTGGTACTTTTTACTTTCTTGAAAAAGAATCGAAAGAAGAAAGTGATGGTCTTTTTTTCCTCATGTTTGTCTGTAAAATATCACCATGAACTCTTCAATTACATCGACTTGCCTGTAACTTCAATCCATGGAAAACAGAAGCAAGCAAAGAGAACAACTACATTCTTTCAATTTTGTAATGCCGAATCTGGCATTTTACTTTGTACTGATGTTGCCGGTAAGTAACTAATTGGAATTTTAATGATTCTTTAAAATTTAAAAGGAATTAATATATATAATAATAAGTAATATATATTTTTTTTTATTCATATAGCTCGAGGACTCGATATTCCAGCTGTAGATTGGATCGTTCAATATGATCCTCCAGATGATCCAAAAGAATATATTCATAGAGTAGGAAGAACAGCTCGTGGTGAAGGTTCTTCCGGTCATGCATTATTAATTCTTAGACCAGAAGAAGTCGGATTTTTAAGGTATTTAAAACAAGCAAAAGTGCCACTTAACGAATTTGAATTTTCATGGAGCAAAATTGCAGATATTCAGTTACAAGTAAGATTATAAATCTAATTAATTTGTTCTTTAAATTAATTAGTGCATTAATTTATATAGTTGGAGAGTTTGATAGCGAAAAATTACTTTTTGAACCAATCAGCTAAGGAAGCATTTAAATCATTTGTTCGTGCCTATGACTCTCATCAACTTAAAACAATCTTCAGTTTAGGTCAATTGGATTTGCAACAAGTTGCAAAAAGTTTTGGTTTTAATCAACCACCAGCGGTTGATCTAAGTATGCATTTTATTTTTTTTTTTCTAATTTATTTTATTTTAAAAACATCATTTTATTATTTTATTTTATTTTTTTTAAAAAAAAAAAAATTAATTCAATATAGAAATGTCGCACAAATTCAAAAAGCCAGAACGTCGTCCAGGAAACAGAGGATATGGAAAACTTTTCAATATGAATAAAGATGACAGCAGTAAAGTTGAAAAGCATAAATTTAAGCATATACCTGATCGTAAGCAATTGAAGAAATTTGCAGATAAAGTTGTTTAAATGTAACGAAAATGAAATGAAATAATTTTATTGTCATCAATAAAGTATACAAATTAAGTGAACTTTGTTAATCAAAATTTATGTTTATCTATAGTATTAATATCAGCTTTTCGACGAGATAACAAACCAAGATATATTCGAAAAAAAATCTTAATAATAATAAACAGATACAAAACAATTTACTAATTCACCCACTCTCACCATATTTGTATAGTCACCAAAAGCCTTTTTGGACACAAATATTTTCCAACGTCGCACTTCATGCTTGCCATGAACAGCAAGTAAGCAAGCAGTATGAAAGAGAAGAGAAAAAAAAAAATCTTGGCGATGAAATCATTTTGAACAGAGATCATCAAGTTGTTTTTGCGGTATTTTGCTTTTTATGGCCTAAAGTAAAATGGAAGTGAGTCAAATTGGCATGGGGTTTTAAATGAAATAAAATATTCGTCTCTTAGGCACTATGAAGCTAATCGAAAAATATTTTCAGCTAGTTATACATGAATGAATGAGTAAACATTCTTTCACCATCCTCAAGCAACCAGCAACAGCCCAATTATGGGATAGAGATGATAATTAACACCAACGCGAATTTTTGTAGCTTTTTTTTATGACAATGCACGAAAAAATAAAATAAATAAATTTACTTCAAAGAGGTTAATGAGAACGTTTCCTCAAGAGCATCCTGATTTGTCAGCAAACCAACAGATGTTCAACGACCCTAACAATCTCACTCACAATAAACATCAGATTTTTTTCGGAGAACTTCCAAATTAAGCTATGAAAGCGTGGGACCATTATTCAGTTGCCGGTTCCAAAAGATTGATTTCCATACCTCGAAAATTCTTTTCATTTCTGTTCTTTGCAAAAAAAATAAATAAATAAATAAAAAAAAAAAATCTTCTTTAAAATCAATTTAAATGAGCACTTCCATTTTTTAGGTACTTGATTAATTATGATTGTATCATTGTACTGTCACACATAAATTTTGTGATATGAATTTATGCAAGAGATTTCATTGGATTACCTAATAAAAATGTAAAAAATTAGATCAGAAAATTGAAAGGAATAAACCGCGAAATAGATTTTTAATAATCTACGACAATTTACAAAAACATGCCACTAGTTCCTATATATTAAGACAAAACGTATAATTGAGTATTGCAAGTATATTTGATAAGATTAAAAATATCGAGCAATGAAATTTCAAAATTTTCATCATGCTGCTTGAAATTCTTCAAATCTCAAAGTCACATGCTGCAAGATAATTTGAAAAATTTCACTAAATTCATTCATATGACACACAATGAGGCAAGAGAGCAAACAAAGTTTATTTTTTATTTTTATGAATGAGTTTGTCTCCATCAGAAAAAAAAGAAACTTGGCAAATCATGTTTGCGAATAATCGTGGGCGATGACTTTATTAGGTATATTGTTAGGTTGTGACAAATATCATCAAGGTCTAGTATTTGCTACACATCTAAGCTTAATATGTTTTAAAATGTTTTAAAGAGAAAGTGCTATGGTCAACATACAACAACACATGTGATGTAAAAAGCGAATTTAATTGCTTTTACACGTGAAGTTAAGGAAGACTCAAAAAACTGAAACTTGCGAAAATTTCGTCTAGTCAGTCATTCATCTGTTATTTGTTTATCATAATCATCATACTTAGAAAAGGTATATAATACTTTTGTATATTTGATGCTAATGTGTGAGGAAAATGGATCCCACGCATGCATATACACATGCTTTTAATTTTCATTCCGTTGGGAAAATGAATCTTCCTGAAATCTTAGATATTGAGCTATTTATACGAGTCCGATGATTTAAAGTTATTAAAATGCGTTAAATCACGTTCAGCCGTTGAATTCCAGAGTGCATAAACATAAATCATTTACTTTACATCTTCTATGTGATTTGATTTGCAGCATATTTCCGCTTTTCACATTCTTATTTCTAAATTAGAGAAAATTTTTCTGAATGTGAATGAAAATGTAGCAATCGAGATTTTCATTTTCATTATGGGAGTAAGTGATGATACTCAGGGATGGAGTTAGATCTTTTGATATAAAACTACTAAAGTGTTTATTGATGTTCCATATTTTGAAAATTCAATTTTCAAAATAACCGTTACAAATCCAACAATTGATAAAAAAATTTTGATAACACAACAAACGTCTGAAATCTGACGTTTCATGTAATATGGAAAGAGTAGAGAATTTTTTCATTAGGTGCATTGTAAATCTTGTTTTACTCTTGTGTGGAAAATCATAATTCATTTTAATGTGATTTATGTATTGGATTTGTGGGTAAAATGAATGATCATTCTAAGAATATGCTAATCTCATGTGGGCATAAATTATTACTTAACTTTAATACACTAAGTATGTGCTTCATTCATATTTTATTTCCAAGGAAACTCACAAAATATTCTGCGAAATTGCAAAATGTCAGAAGCTTTTGCTATATTAATTGTTGTGGGTGCATGACTTTATTGTTGTAATCAGTTGGCAAACTTAGTTTTACATACCCCAAAAATGCTTGTATTGCACCTACTTAAATTCTTATTGGAAGGAGGAAATCATTATAGTCAATAAAATATCCTTAGTAAATGCAATTAATTAATTTCATAGACCTATGATATAATAATCCATTTTGTTGATCATTATTTTCTTTTCTCCATTCAGTCTTTAGAACTTTCACAAAAAATGACTTTTGACAGAAAGCATTGCTGCCTAATTGTGTTGTTAAATATTTAGCATTGAATTATTAATAATCATCGAACACATGGCACGTTTACTGCATTACACAGACACTAAAATTAAAATTAATTGAAATCGACATAAAACATTTAAACCTGCTCATATCAATTAATCGAGTAATTTTATACCATCAGAAGTGCTCCATTTTAATTTTTATTGTCATTCTCGTTATCTCAATCAGGTACGTGTGTACATAAAATTGTTCGATTTCACAGCTGTTATCTATCATATGAACAGTTTTGATTGGAAAATAGAAGGTACGTGGGAGTGTTCATACAACGTAGGAGTCTTAATCGATTTTCTATGCATATATGTAACATAAAATGTTGTGTTCATAATGCTTACGCAAAGTTAAGGGAACTAAGACTGAATGTAAGCAACAGATTTTTAACATTAAAAAAAAAAAAATGTGAAGTTTAATTAATATTCAAGCATACAACCTGATACAACCAACCATCTATCTGAAATTGTGGGGGTCTAAATAGAAATTCGTTAAAAATCAAAGAATTTAATCCATGTCAGTTAAGCTAATAGCTAATTCGGTGCTTTTTTCTGAGGATCGTTTTATAAAACAATAGAACTGATCTCAAGCTGGGCAAAATGAGTCATTTGCTCGTTAATGTCATATATATTATTGCTTTAAAGATGAAACATTTTGGATATGAAATTAACTTTCTTTATTTTCATCCTAATCAATTTATAGTTTTAAAATAATGAACCAAAATGAGAATAAAAGTCGTGAGAGAAATTTCATAAATACTCATTGCCCAGTTTTTGTGCTTTATATGTGTGTATGTGTGTGAGAAATTTGAGAGAATGTTGAGAGAAGTCAGATGGAATGAGTAAAAACGAAAAGGTTGATCATTCATTCGATTTCATTACTTTGAAAAGAAAACATCTCGTGCATTAACTAAACAATCTAACCAAATTAATTAAATAAAACTTAGTGAAATTAAGTTGAAAAGTATCTAAATTCATTGATATTTGTTTTCATTTGTTATAAACAGTCTTCCAGTACACTTTTAAAGTATCTGATCGTGAAGTTTAAAAGTTTAAAAATTCCGATACAGAGGAAAATAAAAATTAAAAAAAAAGTGAAAAAAAAAAAACATTTTTGGTGTGAAAAAAAGTCTAAAAGATATTTAAATAGAGTAAATATTTACTAAATTGCTATCAAAATATAATTTTGTGTATATTAACTTGATTACAGTTAAGATTTTTAAAAAGAGATTTTCATAGTTATTACTTTTGATAAAAGTATTTCTGTGTGATTAGTTATTTCAATTTAAAAGAAAAACAAAAAAAAAAAAATCTTTCAAAATGATGATGATGACGAATCACGTTCATCCAGTACCAGATAATTCTCAGCAGTCACCACAATCGATTGCTGACTATTTAGCTCAATTGCTAAAAGATCGTAAACAATTGGCTGCATTACCAAATGTCTTTACGCATTTAGAGAGACTTTTGGATGAAGGTAAGTTGTTTTTGACCTGATATCAATTAATTGCATTTCTCAGTTAGTCATGTATGGATTCAAATAAGAAAATTTTATTGAATTTTTGTGTCTCGTTTGTGCCTTAATGATGTGTCTCGAAACTCGTAAAATAAACATTATACGGGAAGGAACTAGACTCGAGACAGAAAATACTGAGAAACTGACAAACTAATAATAACAATAATAATACGGAAAATGAATTCTTTTCTTCTTAAATAAAACAAAGTCTGTGAATTGTCAAGTAAACTGCTGTTCCAAATGTTAATTAGTTTTTAGTTTCTGTGCTTTGTCCCTTGCTCCTATTAATTAAAATTTTAAAGTATGCTGCTCTCTTTCGACATGTATTGAATGAAAAATCACAATTTTCGTGTAAATGTCGGGGAGGAAAATGCAGTCACAAAGAGAAAAAAAAAACGTTTTCCATTTTGTTTCCACATCTATAAATAAATAAAGAAAAAAAAAACCATCATGAACAAGAGGCGAACATCACAAAAATATCCGAGAGTGAGAGAGAATTTTTAAAATTGTAATGTTAAGTAAGGGTCCGTTCATCAACATAATTCTTTAGGCTCTTTTCTTTTTCTATCACAAATTTCAATAATTACTCACTTAATAAGATAATATCTCAAATTTTTTGAACCTCCTGACGTGTTGAACATCATAAATGAGCAAGCCCTAAAAAAGTTATTAAATAAAATAAAATTGTGGACATAAATGTTTCAATTCTCTTAAAATGCAACTCGTTCCACCTCCTACATTACTATAAACCTAGTTGATCACACTTTTGGTAATAAAAAAATAAAAATTTAATTCAGACAATTTCTTAACTTTAAAATCTTATTCATTACGAGTAAATCGCGTTTAAAAAAGCAGAGCTAATAACATTATCGTATCAACAGGTTCATATCGTTTGTGTATGTGTTCTCTTTTTTTAAATGTCCGAACGAAAGCGATTTATGTAGTTGTGGAACTTTATTTTTAGCGTTTGATATTTTTTTTTCTCGTTTCTGTAAAAGAAACAGAACATCAGAGTACAGAGAATATAAAAACATAAAGTCAGAAGCAATTGAATCTACTTCTTTTTAATGTGATGAAATAATTTGTGTGATAAAAAAAGAATAAGATCTTATCAAGCATTTTTTTAATGGTACATACTTAATTAGATGAATATGATGATTTAAATGCAAAAAATTGTATGTCTTACTCACAACTGAGAAACGACCAAATATTGTTCATTGGAATTTCCTCTCTCTCTCTTTAGTTCTTTGCTTTACACTATTCGTGCTCATCACACACATTTTTATTTTAATTTATTTTTCTTCCATCATACATAAACATTCATAATGTGAGATTGTGAAACATAAAAAAATGTTGTTCAACCTTTAAGGCAAGTAAAGCGAGCGAGCCAACATACATTGCAAGCACAACCAATAAAATAAAAAAAATAACAAATGTAAATTAAAACTGATAAAATTGAATGAATTTGGCAAAAATTTGGTGAATGAACCATTGAAATGATAATATTAAATGAAAAACAGGCCATAGTGTGGATAAAACATTAAAAATTGCTTTTGATGGTTGAGACATTTCGGTTGCAAATTACATTCTTTTTTCCATATGTCCAGATTCAAAGAGATATATTTTATGGTGTGTTGCTTTACAGTGTACAAGTACAATAAATATTTGTCGCAATCTTTCTCTGTATGTATACTTAATATGAAAATAAAAAAAAAGTTAAAAGTAAATAAAATAAAAAAAAAATAAGTAAAGAGATTTTAAAATTCCGGTCATGTTGGTTCAGTTTTCATTTCTTGTTTTTTTTTTATGTATTTTACGCCGAATGACTTTTTTTTTAATTATAAACACGATTTTTGCAATTTTTTTTTTTTTTTGGTACATATTTTTGACTACTTTGCTCTTTGCTTATTCTTTTTGGCAATAAAAGATTTCTTGCATTAATGTTTCATTTGTATGTTTATATTTTCCACAAAAAAAGAAAAAACTGAAACTAAAAAACAATAAAATTACTATAGCTGAATCTTTTAGTGCAAATGAGTACACACATAGAATTAAGTAAAAAAAAAACTTAAATAATTTATGTCAGTGAGGAACATATGATTGCAAGATGTCTTTTCCGTCTATTGGTTTTTGCAAAAATTTAAAAACAGGGTTTGAAGATTTTAAGAAAACTAGTGAAATGAAAACGTTGATGTATGGATGAGCAAAAAAATATTACAGATTTTATCAATAGGCAATTGATTCCTTCTTTTCCTTTCCTTTATTTAGCTTCATTTCGTATAAATATTTATAAATCAGATTGAAATAGATAAAACAAAAAGAATTGTATTCCGCAACGCGTGATTGATATTTTTCAGAACTTATACAGAAAAAAAATTGTTTAAGCTTAAGGCATTTCGAAAATGATGAATGGATCCTTGAAATTTTTAAATAAAATTTTTCTTTAATAATCTCAAACATCAATTGAATCGAAAAACTTGAAGCTGTATTTCAATTGATTCTATTCGCCTTATCAGTTCCAATGGATGGTTTTTGGCTTTAAACGAAGAAAAAAAATTATGATAGTCAATTACCCTATTTTGGTCCAATTATAACGAAAAAATTATTTCAATTGATTGTTATACGCTTTTTATAGCTATTTAATTTTATTTAATTTATCGGACAGCTTCCATTTTTCTTCTCGCTGACTGTCTCAAACAGAAGAATGCATTTATTTACTTTCATTCACTTAACTAGCTTATAGAACATTCCATTTTCAAATTAACTTTAATTATCAATGTCCATAGCAGATGAGAACAATTTAATCGATATTAAATGCGAAAGACGATTCCTTTAATTTTAATTGAAATTTAAACGAATTTTTTTTATTAAAAGCCATACTTGAATATTGAATTGAATTTCAATGCTACTACCTACAATGATTTCGTTAAGGCTTGTCGCTCGTGTCAGAATTGAAATTGTGCGTAATGGAATTTTTAAGTTTTACAAAGAGGATAAAAGAAAGAAGGCTACCACCATTCTGTTATTTTCGCTCCTCCTCTCCTTTCATACGAAAAAAATGTCGCGCGCATGCGACTATTAAGGAAATTTCTTTGCCTTTGCAATAATAAATTCCTATTTCATAATAAATAAACTAGTTGAAAATTAATATGCTAAGTAAGTCTTTCTTCTTTTACATTGAATTATGTTTCTGTTGCTTTTATTTTCAAAACTCTTTGAGCGTATAATTGCATTTGAGGTAAAGAAAATCACAATAATAAAACTACATGGAAATTACCTTTACAGATATAATTCGTGCTCTTCGTGCAAGCAATTTGATAAAATATAAAGCAAGGAATAAGAAGAAGCAAAGTAATAAAAATTTTGTAATAATAAAAGCAAAAGTGATTTTCTCTTTACCTTTACACTTGATTTTAATTTTTTTACTCATTTGCTTTAATATTGTATAAAAATTAGCAATGAGTGTTTTTTCATTAACTGTTTCCTTTTGATTTGAAATTAAAAGTAGATGCAATCTTCTGTTAGAAAAAAGTGAAAATAGGCATCAATCTTTTAGGCTGCTAATTTTTTTCTCAAATAAATTATAAAAATGAGGGAAAATTGCAAATGCGTTAAATGTACTAAATAAATACACATTCTCTCATTTCATATATGTATGAACGCTGCCATCACGAATCTTAATTTAAAAATTCACCTTTGATGATAATAAACTATGCGTAAAATAGAGCGAGTTGTCGTCGAAATGTAAAGTATAAGAAAGAAAGGTTCTCAAGGCGTAAAGATTGAGTAAACGGCATTAAAAAAAGATAAAAAAAAAACATAAAACAGACTTGAAAAATACATGAATTTGATATAAATTTGAAATCATCTTTGAGGTTGTTTTTGCATAATAAATTTAATTAAATGAAGAGAAGTGTGCATTTCAGTACTAACATAAAAGTTCTTTTTTCAAAAGTGCCGGTTACTGCGGAAAATTGGAATGAATCTTTTCTACATGGTTGAGCAAATGCTAAATTTTGATGAGAATAGGAGAAAATTAAACTAAGAGGAAAAAAGCGATGACTATAATTTAATTAATTAATTTGTCAGTCAGGTAGCGCATATTCATTTTAAATTTCATTCAATATAACTTTTCCTTTATTTCATTAAAATTTATATATTTTAGAAGAGTTGAAAGACTTTCTTTATTTGTAGGACATTTGATACTACTTTCAAATTCTTAAAATTTCATGATAATGCAAATATATTCTTCTTGCCCTTATAATTCCTAATGCACAGTTCAATGTGTTTATTTTTTTTAAAGTATATTATTAAATACACCGCTTTACGTGAGTGAGAAAAAAAGATAGAATTAGACGGAAGAAGCAAAGAAGAAATCAAGTAATTTTTAGAAATTAACATAAACATTAAACAGCAACAAAAAAGCATGATTGTTATGGTTCAAAAAATTTTGAATTAATTTGTTTCTCTTTCCTCTCTCCCCCTTCTTATATGTTCATGACTTTAAACCACATATTTGTGAGATTGTCTGTCTGCTGTAAAAGATATCTAGCTTGTGTGTTTTTGAATCAAATTTTCTTTTTAAAAATTTTTTCTCAAGAGAAACTCATTTTATTTTTGCTCACAAAAAGTTATTGTGTAATTTATCAAATTAAGGAATTTCATTTAGAAACATGCTGCATATTCGTAAGGTATTTCTTAAATTTGGCTTTAAATAATTCAAGTCACATGCTTTAATAACAGAAAATGGCAACAGCGCATAAAGTCGATTAATAAATTCTTTTGCTATTGCTGTCTTGTAAGTTTCTTGGAATATCAACTCCTCATATGCCAAAACAAATTTTTCAACCAGTCTGCTATTTTCATTTTATTGCCTCTACGACTTAGTCACAACAATGTATCACAAGCACTAATGATTTGTAAATAAAAAAAGATAAGTGTAATGATCCATAATTGCATTCAGTTACATTATAATGTTGAAATTTACTTTTAAAAAATACGCTTAATTGAGTCATAAGTGTTAAAAGAGATTAACATATGAATTCAGAAACATTGTAACAAGTTCATGAATAAATATCAATATGCATGTTCATTCAAAACAAAAAAATCTTCAGTAGCTTATCGAAACAAAGTTTTTTATTCGATAAAACAGCAAAAAATAAAAGAAATACACACTTGGTCAAGAAAAAAAGACAGTTGTTAGACATCCTTACTTAATACCATGAAATATAAGAAAAGAGAGGTGAAAAAATTCTTATTGTGTAAATATCACAACTTTTATACAAAGTTGAAAAAGAAAAAAAAAAAAATAAACGAAATGAAAAAAATATTAGTCAAAAGCAAATAAGAAACAGGTATGACAGATTAAAGGAAAAACTCTTTTTTATAATCGTCATGTTGATATTTTGTTTCTAAAAAAAATTATTTATTTAATAAAATTATTTATTCAAGTATCTGTGATTCTTTAAGTCATTTTTGTTGTACATAGATTGGAATAGAAGTATATTATTCATGTGGAAAGATTAATGATTGGATCAAGAAAAAAATTCTTGTTTTATGTAATTTTTTTATAACATCTGAAATTAACAATTAATTTTTGAAATGTTTAAAACTTCATTAAAATTTTAATCGAAAATATTACAAACGCACTCTTGAGTTGCCGAGCTATAGACAAGCTAATGTGCAGTTTTTAATGTTGCACAAACATACTGCTCATATTATGTGCACATACATTTTTTTATTATATTATATTTTTTTTATATAAGGACAAATCAAGGCTTTACGTCAATTAAGTAAGAGAAAAGAAATAAAGAAATATTTTATGTTTCTTTTTTGCATTCCAAGACGACCTTTATGATGTTCCATAATGAGATACTTGTCATGTTGTGTATGGCCACATAGTGGCTTGTAGATTTAAAATTGAAATCAAAATGAATAAGAAATGGAAAAAATGCGAATATAGAGGGATTAAAATGTATATTTATTGTGGTATGAACATTTTATAATATAATATAATACATAGTCTAGTCTCAGACAGTGCTTAAGAATGCTTTAAATGCTTTTCACACATAAAAAAAACTTCATTATGATGCAAATTGAGATTGAATGGATTCGTTTACCCTTTTTTTCTTCTTCTCTCAAGTGCTTTTAGTTGTATTTATTCATTTTTCAAATTTTTCTATTCATTGAATGTAAATGTGATATCTAATGACATTTTTTTTTTTACTTTTAAAATAAATTTTACTAGCAAATAGCTTTCATGTTCATGTAGATAGAATAATTTTTTTATCACTTCTTGATGCTTTATGTCATCATTTTTAACAAGAGAAAAATAATTTAAAGAGTAATAACCAAATGATAAAAAATATAAATTTTGAAAATGAAAATAAATTCATAGAAGTTTTTGAGGTTAGGTCTGTTCTATTAAAAAAAGTTCTTTTTATGAGAAAGGAAATGAGTCAGAAGGAAAAAAATATTAATTCAAATTTTCTCCTCTGAACTGCTTGTGAAATGAAATGTTTATTTTAGCTTCTGTATCTGCGACTAGTTAGAGTCGAATCAAATATAAAAAAAGAAATGAAATATTTTGTGCGAAAAATTATGCGATCGTTAATACAAAGTTATGATTTAGACATAAAAAATTTGAGAAGAAAAACTGTTTTTGGTTTTTTTTTATTATTTATGTATGTATCTATTTTCTCTTTCATCCGCATTATACGTATTCATCTTGTGAATGTTTGAGTAAATTCATTTATACATGATGAGGTCATTGTGATAGGGTTGATTTCGAGCTAAATAACTGTTATGCTATTGAATGCATAATATTTTGATCACATAATAATATTAAGATTTTTATCGAAACAATTGCACATATGAGATGTCAGCATTAAAATTTAAGTTCAGTGACTGCATTAATAATTAATTGCAAACATGAGTTGACAACTTAAAAAATCTGCATATGTTAAAAATTTAACACAAAACAATGAATTAATTCGTTTTATTTGTAATGTTTATTGTATTTTATTTAAGTTTAGACGGTTAAAACGCTTCTCTCCAATTTATTTCAAGTGTCAATGACTTTTGCACATAAATACTTTATTTTTTCATTAACATGTCTTGAATTCTCAACTTTATTGTTTATATTAATCATTTAATTACAACAGAAGTTAAATCAAGTATAAATGTTGTAAAACAATAATTTATTGTATGTACTTTAATATTGCGCTACGTTTACTCTCCAATAATATTTTAGTAAATACCTAATTGTTTGTTCCTAAATTAGAAAATCTGTTATTTCTTATTCATTTTCCCACACTGAGATTATAACTAAAGCAAATACATTAGCTTTTTAAATATTTTAACTTTATATCTGTGATAAGATTTGTTATGCATACTAAATATTTTCCTTAAAGACAACATTTCAACTACTAAATTTGTCGAAGTTTTTTGTGAATCAAATTTGCTTCTTCTAAGCCTAACCTAAAGTAACGAAATATATACATGATAATTGAATGAATAAGTCATATGAAAACGAATGAATATGAGAAGAATGCACTACATGGACAGTTGAGTTCAAACTGCGTATGATATGTAAAGAGGTAACCGGAAATTCATACTAGAACTGCTTTTCTATTTTATGTAAATTTTGTTATTATTACATAACATTCTCTTTGCTTCTGTAGTTTTTGTTTAACTCTTATTTGCTAGATTTTTTGAATGAGAAAACTATTGGGAAAATCTCATAAGCTTGTATAGAATTGTTAATTGATTGCATGATTACAAAGAGTAGCTTTATTACTATGGAACTACACAAAAATATACAATTTCCTGCGAATTTGAGGCGGTAACTTTTTTTTGAAGAGAAACAAGAAAATGTTTGATTAAGCAATTGGATGCTCAATGTGGTTCTATAAACATCAAGATGAGGGTGTTTGTATTATGTATAGATGTGTCTTAGCGTCAAAAACCTAGTTTTTTTATGAAATTTATTTATTTTTTTTTTGTTCATAAATGGCAAAAAAATGATTGCAAATTAATGAGACACTGCTGGCGCCATTGAATGCAATTTTGTATTCTTCTGGGGATTTTTAAATTGAATTTTATGACCACAACAATATTTTTCCGTATTAAATGTAATATATCTACATATATAAGATCTTGACAATAAGTATTTTTGCCATATTACCAAATTAGATTTGCAGATGTTTTTCAACTACTACTTATGGAAGTGAAGATTGTTTTTTGCGTTTGAAATCTTTTAAGACTACAGTAATCGAGTGGAGGCGCTCAAGTAATTTGATGGCTTAACTCAACTTTGGATATGTCTTTAACTTGTTATTCATTCATTCATATTCCATGAATCTAAAAAAGAAATCCGCTACCACCTACTCAAAATTATCTCATTGAAGAAAATATATATAATAAAAACATCGAAGCCCAAAAAGAGCTGATTTATACAATACTATATGTAAAATGCCAAAAATTGTTTTTCTGTTCTCCATTTTTTAAATAGAAATATATAGAGGAACCTCTACATTGTCATTTATTGGTGTCCATTATTGGACATTGGGTTTTTTATGCCTTCAAACTTTACTTTATGTGCTTTACAAAATGAGAAGCTTGAAATCAAATAATAATCGGACGAGAAATTGTATATTTCAACAAATTGAAATAAAATGTAATCATTCATGTCGCTTCATAAGAAAATGTCTCCACATAAAATCCGCTATCTTATTCATGTTGAATCTGTTCATAATAAAAAGTAATAATGTTATGAAGCGGCAAGAAACAAAAAAAAAGTTCAAAGTACTCGTTTGTTAATCGAGGGACTTCAGCGCATTTTTTTTGCAGCGATCAGCAATCGATTAAATATAAAGTTATATTAAATATTTTAAATTTTGAAAACCTCTTAATTTTAAAAACGTCTTATTAACTATGTCTGGTTTCAGATATCTCAGAGCTTATCCAGCCAGCCAGCTGAACAAAGTGAATGCAATAGCGTCATTTTTTGCAAAGATGCGCTAAAAATCGACATACACACCGTGCTTCTTGAAATGTCTTGTGACCCGTTTTGACTGTCACAATCGTAGTAAAAAGTTTCATTATTAACTTGAATTGAAAGATTTAGTGGATGCTTAAGAAGTGATGAGGAAGAAAGAAACATGTGTATGCTATTTTTTTTCTAATATTAAAAAAATATATGTATATATTATAGTAATCGTAGGTGGAATAGAGAACGGCATGTAAAAAATCACACAAACCAAAATAAACATGAAAAGGTGAAAATTTTCCTCTCTCATTCTTTATTCTTCTGACTAAATACTTGTGTTTCAATTTTTTTTTTTTTTTTTTTAAAAAAAAAAATTTGAAAAAATAAGAAAATTGAAAAGAAATGAGTGACATATGGGCAATTCTTTGGATAAGTTGAATTTTAAAAAGTCGATTGCAATTCTTACTCTACTTGAGTTGTTTTGAATTCCAAAAAACCGTTAAATTTGATTCCGATTTTTCATTGAAAAATTATATTTATTTATTTTCCTTTCTTTTTATGTTTTGAAACGTAATCGTTATTTGCGAATCATCATTATTTGATAACCTTAAAAAAGTAAAGGCTGTAAATAAAGCTTTGCAATAGTTTTTCAATTTCATAATAACGGTTTTTTTAAATTCAAATTTTTTGAAGCGCTTTGGAAAATTACTGTCACCCGAAAAATTATGTAAAAAATTAAAATTTCAAGCAAATTAAACATATTTAGGTTAAAGTTTAAATACAGTTAGATAGATATTCAAAAATTCTATCTACCTGTATATTTACTATATTTATTACGTGTTCAGTTTTTCTAAAATTTTGATTCTTCGGATGAAAATTCCATTTTGGGTGACAGTAATTTTGACAAAAAAGTTGAAATATCTATAAAATTAGACATTTTAAACATGACTTAATAGCAAAATATGATCGTTTTAATGATTATACATTGAACTAGCTATTAAAACTAAGCTTATTAATGGAAAAATATTGAGAAAAATTGATTCTTCCGAAATTTTTGAAAAAAAATCATCCAAAGAATTGCCCATATGCTGTGTATGAGAATGAAACTTTTAGAATAGAATAAAAAGTATATAAATTGTTTCTGAATGAAAACTTGCAGATTTCCCTTTTTTTGTTAAAAAAAAATATTTTATGGCCATAAAATTAGAGACTCATGAAATAATAGCTTTCTTTTGGTTCATTATGTTATTTTCTTTGATAAGTTATGTATTTTACATAAAACTTTTTTATTTATTTATTTATCTTTTAGTTCCGATTATTTGCAAATCGATATTTGAAACTATATTGCTCTCAAGAAGATATGTGATGCTTATAAAAATAATATTGATGATGTATCATATAATGTGATTCAATTTTTAAAAAGATTTTCTTCAAGCTTGATTTGTTAATATTTTTTGTCAAAAAAGTTGTGAATCGTGTTTAATTCAAGTGGTGATTTTAATGATTTGGAATTCAATATAAAATTTTCATTTTTTATTGTCCTCTGGATGATTAAATGCACAAATTATACACATTTTTTAAGTCTCAAAAAATCAACATTTTCTTTGAAATTTCTACATTTTCATAACTTTTTGATTAGGTATCAAAAATTTTATGACTAAACTAAAAAAAGATATATGGAAGTAAAGTTTTGTTTATGCTACTGAATTTCAAAAGAGAGAAAAAAATCATTGATTGATGCTAATAAATGCTGAGACATGATACATTTTTCTCGCTTCGCTTACCATTTGGTTTCTTCAGTGTGATGTTATGCTTATATCATCGTTAGCTTATACTTCTAACACAATCATATCAAATATCAATTTGCATAAGTAATGATCAACTGATTATTACACTTGATTTTTCAGCTCTTATTGCTTTTTTCGATTGCGTAACTTTTTATTCGTTTAATTTGTGATAAAAGAATGAAAGATAGGTTGTTGATATAACTTAGGTCTCTAAATTTAAAATCTTAATTAATTTCTATAATTTCATCAAAGAAGAAATTTCAATCAGAAATTTCTTAATGACTATCTTGATAAAGTTGGCTGAAGAAATTAAAAATATGAACATATATATTAAGATAATCCAAAAGCTATTTTAAATACATTAATGCTTACTACATTGAGTGCATGTTTGATGAAGCACAACACTTGAGAATGCCAAAAAAAAAAGAAAAAGAAAAAAAAATTCTCAAGAGCATTTTTGGACAGATATTCAAAACGCTACAACGTAGAAGATTTGAAACACTCAACATTTGGAGATATATAGAAAACAACATGTTTCAGTAATATGATGGCGGTAATATGATTATTATGTAAAATAATCTCCAAAATGATGGAGAATGAGAGCGAATGTCTTGGATAAACTTGAGTTAGAGAAACTGGAATATGGATTAAAAGAGCATAATAAACAAAATAAATTTTCTTTTCCTTCTTCCAACTAGTGGAATTTGCATATTTTATACATATAAACACATTTTTATTTACTTGAATCCGACTAATTTTAATTTCGTAAATTGAGAGATGTAGAAGAAGAAAATTGAATGATTTTTATCCAAGTTTGTCGTTCTAAGAAATATTTTTATTTTCGGTCAGTTTTTTTTTTCGATTTATCAAAACAAAAAAATCTTATTTCAATTTTTGTTTAACATATACCATCTATTTAAGTAATTTACATTATTAGCAAATTATTCATTTTAATTTTTTAAAACAAGCTTATAGTTTCGCTTTTCCAGTCGATACCTTTGATCTAAATGAAGATTATTGATTTATGAATCATTAGACATTTTAGACAAAACTTTTTTTACAGAAGCAACAACTATTGAAATTTATACGAATACTTTTATTATTAGTTTGAATGATTTTTATACAAAAATAATAATTACATCAGAATCTTTATTTAATCTATATATTAAGGGGCCGTTCACTTATTACGTAACGCGAAAATTGGGGTTTTTTACCCCCCCCCCCCCCCCCTCCGTAACGTTTTTAACAAAAGAATCAGGTGCGAGAACAATAGACCGTAACAAACTCTCGACCCCCCCCCCCCACCCTCAGAGCGTTACGTAATAAGTGAACGGCCCCTAATAGTTTAAACTCAATCACACTTCATTCAAAATTAACTTTATACTGTGATGATATAAGCTTAGTCACATCTGCAGCAACACCATTAATCTTAAAGAGACTTTTGGAAGAAGATTTATCGAGAATCGCGATTTGGTTAAAATTCCATTCATTATTTCCTAATGCAAGTAAAACAAAATATCTACTATTCCATAACAAAATGCGACATGAAAACTTCTATGAAAGGGCATTGAACATCAGATTTAATGGATGCATTATTGAAAGAGTAGAACATACTAGACTATTAGGATTAGAGATTGATGAAACTCTCTCATTTTCTTATCATATTTATCAATTGCAAAAGAAAATAGTCGCGTTCATGTTTGCACTAAAGCGTATTCGACAATTAATCTCTGACAAAACGGCATTAGTACTCTATCATTCATGCATACATTCTAGACTTTCATACATGAATGCTATTTGGGAGCCAATCCCAAAATACTTAATGGATTCACTTGAGATCATACAAAGGAAAGCTTTACGAATTGTTTTGTGCAAAGACAGAGATGTAGATCATTCCGAACTGTATTCTGAGAAAATTTTGCCTGTATCAGCACAATGTAGACTTTCCTCTGCTATTCTTACATTCAAAATGATAAATAATACTGCAAAAATTAATTTTCCCATGCAATACATGAATCAAAGACATGAGTACGCCACCAGAAATGCAAATGATATCATAATTCCGCATACACATACACAATTAGGTGCTAATAATTTTTTCATCCGTGCGTTTAGAAATTTTAATACGATTCCTTTAGCGATAAAAAGATTTTCAAGTCTGAACATTTTTAAAACTAGATATAGAGAATATTTATATATTCAACAATTGTGGCGTGTAAATCAAAATACTTAATTAATTCTTAAATTTAATTTTTAGTGAATTTCGCTTCTATCGTTACTATTGTGATAATATATTACACAGTTTTTTCTTTAAAAAACTAAAATATAAATTTGAATCAAATAAAAAAAAAAAAAAAAAAAAAAAAAAAGAATATATTTCAATGTCACGCAGCCCTGATTTCTCGCCCCTCATTGAACTTAACTGATTGGGAAAATCATTCATGCAATAAAAATTTCTACTTCTTCATTGACTTCGTTTCTACCCGCACCCGCATTGCTATGATGATTTACATTCACTAAAATGTTCTATAGATGAGAATTTATTAAAAATGCAAAATTTCGTTGTGCATTCGTTAGGAACGGATGAGGACTGTGATGATGGTGGTTTGATATTATTTGTGTAGGAAATAAAAATTTATTTCCTGCTATTGAACTCTTATCAATAAAACGAGACTAAGAACTTGCCAACTTTCAATTCAAACGATTAAATAAATGAATTTCTCATCATTTATATTGAATTTAATTTCATTCAATTATATCGAATCGTATATTTGTGTGGGAAACTAATATTCGTATAAAGCTAAGAGTAGACGAAAAGACAACAATAACGAAAAAAGAGAGTAAGTAAACTATGTTCACAATTCCAGAAAGAGGGTCAGTAAATTAAAAAAAAATTAAAATTAAATTGCGAAAAGGAAGAGGCACGGCACGTCAAAGAATAGAGACAAGCAATAAATTCCTTAATTGTTACGACAAAAAATCTTTTCAAAATTATATCAAAATCAAAAATTAATACTTAATCGGATTTTTTATTTTTATTATAATTGATATTCACGAAATAAAAATTAATAATTGATTGCTTTTTAGTTAGACATTCTTTATCTTAATTCAATATTCGAATCTCTTTTTAATTTCTTTTGCATGTTGATATTTCTTGCAAAAGGTAATAAAAAATTATCGAAACAGACTGGATTAAATTTTCATTCATATATTTAAAAAAAAAAAAAAAAAAAAAAATATTTTATGATCTCTGTGAGCTTAAGATTTTAAAAATTAATGAATTTTTATGCTTTTGTTGAGGGAAATATGAACCAACTTTGCTCATGTGCAAAATTTAAATTTTTCATTTGCTGATTTTTATGATAATATAAATGAGATTTAGTTTATTTTGGAATAGTCTTATAATTTTCGAATAATTTATGACAGCAAAAATGGACTTTTATACCACTTCCTTACATTTAAAGATATTTAAATTGAAAAAAAAAGATAAAGTTTTGACGGATTTTGACTAAAGATATTGTATTTATCTGTGCTTATGATTCCTTTCTGCACTTTCACATTCAAAAGTTCTTGTACATATGTATATAAAAGAGTAATTCATCTGGTTGTTAATTTACTTAATATAATCTCAAATTTGGGATAGTCACTAAAGTTTATATTGCTTTATTCAAATAAAAAAAAAGTTAAATGTTCAAAGTTGAGAACAATTATCGCAATTGAGCTCATCGTATTCAATCCTTTTGTTTTTGATCGACGAAGCAGAAAGTATTTAAAAATAAAATTTATTTCAAATTTTTGAAGCAATCGTTGTGCTTGGTAATCAGCAGAGAAAAAATAATTTTCTATTAAGATATCACTAAAAAATAGAATAAATAAATGCAAAAATTTCCAAAAATTAATCGAACAAGAAATTAATAACATTTTGTCACATTACTTAAATCTGTATGTTACCTAGTGAAATAGCTTGACATAATATATCAGAAGTAAACAATTTTTATTGCTTTTGTATTGTGTGAGTGGGTTTAAGTGTTAGTTGAAAAGTATGAATGAATGTGAAATAGAGAGGAGAGACAAATACAGCAAAAGAAGCTCCCGCAATGTTTAACTTAGCATTTTAGAGACAATAGGGCACAATTTTGGAATCTAATTTTTAATCATTTTAAAGTTTTTACAAAAAAGAAATCATTTTTTAATTTAATTCATTAAATTTTCAAATCCTTTCGATGTTGAAGATGTTTAAACGATCAGGTGACGGGAAATGAGTAAGCGACTTACAATGAGTGCTGAAATTCCGAGCAATATTTAACAAGTTTTGTTGTTGTAAAGTTACTCTCTCAATTTATTCAATGTGGTTTCGCTCTTACTTGACCATATATCATCAGTTATATTTATTTTTTTATTTAACGCTTCAAGGGGTTCGTATTGTAAAATTGCTCAACTCATCGATTAGTTTAAATAATCAAATTTTATCTTAATAAAATGAATCGATGTTCAGTTTATTAATTCTAAGTTTCAAGAAAATAATTAATATGAATATATTTTTTTAAAATAAAAACTCTCATTATTACTTTTTAGTTCAATAAAAAAAGACTACATGTATGGAAAGAAATTATGATGAAATTAAAAATTTTATTTTATAAAAAAAAAATTGGAAAAATAGGACAAATATTAAATAAATCTGTCAAGCTCTTGCAAATCACATTAAGAATTGATTGCTCCACATAGTAGTGGTGAATAAAAGGAATAACAATAAAATGTGTGTAAGTATGGTTAAAAACACGTAGAAAAAATCCCGTTAGTACAGAAATGAAAAGATCGCCACATTGCGCAATGTTGTTGTTCTTTTTTCTCTTTCTCTCATGTTCCTTCAGTTTTTATCACCTTTTATGACTTTTCTTTGTTATTTATTATATTTTGTTTTCGTTTAATTTTTCAAATTTTTTTACCTTTTGCAAAACTCAATGGAAGAAAAGGAGAGAAAGATAGCATTGCCCTACTAACAGACCTATCAAAAATTAAATGAAAAAGAAGAAAATAATAAAAGTTAAGATATAGGACAAATTCAAATTGATCGCTTGCGTTTTTTTGCACATTCATGGATGCATCAAAAAATGCTGCGTTGCCAAAGTTTTATTGTCTAATGTATTATAGAAATAGTTTAATTTTGATTTATTCACAGGAATAATAATCGTGAAACTGAAAAAATTCATTAATCAAGAAAATCTTCTACCATAAGATAGTAACATGCTTTTAGTCTGGGGAGAAATAAAAATTTAAATTAAAATTTTATTACGAATGAAAATGCTTTCGGCAAAATTTATTGGCTAATTTTTCTCACTCATCTTTTTTCGTCTCACAACTCACAAAAAATATTTTTTAGCGCATTTTTGAAAACTTATTTTCAAAAAGGTAGTTCAATCATACACTTTTTCGTTCGGCTGCAAAACTATCTTTTGATCTAGACATTTTGAACAACTTAACTAACAAACTTTTAATTTTTTAATATAAAAATACGTGGGTGCATTCAGAAATTTGAAAAATAACGTAAAACTATTTTTGCATTGAGTTTAAACTTTTTATAGAAACGCATTAAGATTAGAGAAACAGCGCAATCAAAAATGCGCTGAAGTCCCTCGATATAAAACACGAGGACTTTTGTAATTTTTTTTTCTCTTGTGAATAAATGTTTATTCTCTCATCTTTGTGACTCATTCATATGTTATCAACAGAATTTCATATTTTCTGTATGTCCAACTAATAAAACATGTGCCTGCGACTCGTATCTGTTTATTAGCTATTCTAAATTCTTAAACTGTTGTAGAAATCTTAAAAATTCAATGTCTTCATACTGATGTATCATGATATTTAAAATAAAATTAGTACTGGACATGAGAGACTCAAAAGTATAAAAGAATTATAAATTAAAGTTGAATTAAATTGTTTTTACATTAAAATGTATTTTCTGTCATACAATAGAAACATTAATCTAGATTATAAAAATTTTCGTTTTACTTTTTCGTCTGCAAGTATTTATTGTTTTGAAAATTAAGTTTGAAAAAGATTAAAATCAAAATATATATTTAAGGAGAGATTTAAGTAAAATTATTGTGAGGTGTACTTTTTATATTAATAAAATATCTTTTCACACTTTCAAGCAAGTAATAATAATAATAATAATAATAATATATAATATGAAAAGATGAGATGTGTTTGAGCACAAGAAAGAGAAAAATATTACCAGTGTGCCTCTCATCTAAGAATAGTGTATTTAAGTTGTTGATGGATTCATTTACATTTTCACACAAAAATCTATGTCAGAAAAATGTTTTCTTTCCTCTTATTATTAATATTATTATTTTTTTTTTTGCTTTATTTCTACTGCTTATATTAATTTTTTTAAGAGTGAATGAGAAAGAGGAAATTATGAAACGTGGAGGAAAGGAAAATAATATCTTCCAGTTGTGAATGATCTGGAATCGTGCAAATGTAAAAAAGAAAAAAAAAAATGTTAGCAGCAAATAGTCTAAAAATACTTTTTGAAATGATTTTTTCTTCTCGTCTATCATTTTTGCGTTTTCTGCATAAACATTCTCAAGACAGCCAGCGAATGAAGATAGTAGCAGTTAATGTCTGACGTCAGTATTCATTTAATCATACTTTGAAGAGAGTAAATCATTTGATTTCTAACTTAAATAAATGATTAGACAACGCAAAAGAAATTATTGCGAATGAACTTTCTTTGAAGACACAAATTACAGCTGTATCTGTGGGGAAGTAAATTTTGCATGCCGTTTTGTTTACATTACAAGCAATTTTTAGTAATTCAAATAATTTTAACTTTATATCAGCATTATACAGATGCATGAATAATTAAGTTATTTTGACATGATAACCTTGCTACAAAAAATCATATCCATCAGATATCGAAAGTATTAATAATCAAAATGATAAAAAAAATATGCGAATGTTTCTCGAAAAATTCAAGAGAAAGGAATTAAAACTTCTTGAATTCAGATTTCAACGTTAAGTGCTTGTATGGTATGTTATTCTTATAAGGAACACACTCTGTGTATTGTATGACATCATGATTCTTCCAATCGCGCTCTTTTTTGTTTACAAATTTAATATTTAAATTCATGTTCATTCCGATTTAAGTATTCTTCTTTCCCCTACTTTTGTGCGGTATATTTTCCTTCATTCTTCATATATACAGAAAAAAACAGTTCTATATTTGGACTAAATGTTTTTCGGAAGAGATTAAACTCGAAATTTTTTGAAAATTTAAGAAGATTGTTTAAAAAATTGTTGTAGTAACCAAAATAGATTAGTTTCAATCACATGATCTTGTATTACTTTTGTGCTAAAAATAACAAATTGTAATAATTAGTAATAAGAGCGTCGATAACTTTTAATTTAAAAATCTCAAATGTTGATACACCTACGCAATTTTGATTTAAATCTTCAGAATGTCTTCGAATCATACTTATGAAGTTCTGGTGAGATTTCATGCCACACCTGTTTTTAAAGTGATAAAAAAGAAAGAAGAATTTTTATAATGATGAAGAAAATTGAAAATTAGTTTTCATGACATTCAATACTGGTTTGTTTGTCATGCAGAGTGTTTTTATGAATGAGAAAAATGCAAATGAGCATCGTTTTTCAACAGAAAAAAAAGATGTATATGAAGAAATATTTTTATTATATTTATGTCGCCTCAATATGAGAATCGTTGAAATATTCTGTGCAAATGTTTTCTTTTCTCAAAATAATAAATTCTTTCTTAGGCTGTGCGATTCTTTGAAGAAGGTTAACGTTTAACAAGTTGTCAATATTGCATTTTCCTGTCTTTTTTTATATGACCAACAAAGAGTAAAAAAACGTGTGAATGACAAAACTCGTTTATGATAATGACAAAAAAGGCGATATGTCAGTTGATAGAGAAAGAAGAAACGCATTGATTGAATATTTAAAGTATAGGGATGATCATCAATCTGTTTTGAATCTGAATTTCAGAATATCTGATTTTCAAATTATTATAATAATTTAAATTTAATTATTTTAAATAAATAAATATGATAAAACTTTTAAAGCTTAGTTTTTTGTGACAAATCTCATTTGTTTTATTCACAAATTTTTTATTTATCTATAGTTTGATTTTGAAAGTTTGAAATACAAGCATTTTTTTAATATCATTGCAAAAATTGATTGAAAATTTTAAAGAAATTTTACCGTTATTTTTCTAATTCATAAACTTAACAAATATAAAGTTTAAAAATGTGTAACTGAAATATTCAACAAATCATGAAATAAAAAAGGATTCAAGTATATTCTTTTCGACAAGATTAAATGAAATATCAACAGATGTCATGCTAACGCTTAAAGGGGTTTTTATATGATTTGAAGCTTTCAAGGCAGCAGTAACAAGCATTAAAAGCCTTCTTCGTGTCACATATTGCTAAGGAGTCATTTCAAGGGCTTCCTAATGTATCAGGAATGAATGTCAAAAGTAAGAGCTGCATTTGCTCGTGGGTACAAAAAAAATATATATAAGAGTTAAAATTGATCAAACAAAAAAGAGTGAGCAAAATTGTGTTGGTGGACATTAAGGTCTCACGACTTCTCTCAACTAAGATGAATTAATGGATAATTTAATAATAATAAATCAAGTACGATTAAAATCATGAATCTATTGGTTTGACAGCAGCTGGTTATTTATGCATTAAGATGCTGCATTCAGCAGCTGAAACATTTTTTTTTTTTTTTTTTTTGCAAAATGTTGAATTAATTTTCTTGATGAAATGGACAAATTTCTCTTTCTTATTCATCTTAAAATTCAGATTATGTAAAGACATTGATTCATGAGTTTCAATTAATTTCATGTTATTCTTATTTCGATTGCTAGGAACGACAATTTTTATTTCATACAAATAATACGAACATGAAAGAAAAATCAATCTGAAATTAGCTTTAATCCAGTAATCCATATTAATTTATATCTTTAAGCAATAATATCTTTTAAATCTAAATTTAATTTTGCTTTTATCAATAAATTATTTTCAATAAAAATCGTAAGTTTTTCTATTCCTAGATAAAGTTTTCTTAATGGAAATTTGGAGAATTGTGATACTTATTTGTAAAAGTATTCAAAACAATTAATTTCAGCAAAACAATTAATTTAATTTCAAAATATTTGAGTTTTAAAATTTGCTAAAAATAAAAAATTTATGGTAAAAAAATTGAAATTCGTACAAAACCAAAACTCGTACGAACAAATCTACAATTTTTTTTTTACAATTTTTAGACTTGAAAAAATTGCCTTTAAACTCAAGATTGACCATATGTTAAGATCTTATGATTTTGCTCATGCACTCTACTTTCCAATTAAATTATGTAAGTCAAGTCATAAATTAGCACTGCTTATACAAAAAAAATCCACCTCATTCCAAATATTGAAATTCGTACAGAAGAAATATTGAAATTCGTACAAAATTTCAATAGTAGGCGGTGCGGTGAAGAATTTTAATTGTTTTTGTGTAAAAAAATTAAATAAATTAATTTTAAAGCATGAATAAGCTGCTCAGAATGAATAAAAACCTCCTCAAATGAAAATACTGCAAGAATATTAATTTTTTCTCAAGTTTCGGATGCAAAAATCGTGAGTGCTTGTTGTACGAATTTCAATATTTGAAATAAAGTGGATTATTGCTTTATGCTGCACAAATTGCTCTTTTCAAGTTCGAATAAAAAAATTTGGAGGACAAGCAAAGTCGTAGGAAAAATTTGGGAAATCAGCAATGCTTCCAATAAAAGTTACAGGACTTTAAAAAAAATTTTTCGTTTTGAACGAATTTCAATATTTTTTACCCTAATGTGTTTTCATACTTTTTACAGTGATCTTATTGCATTTAGCGCTAATTTTATTTTGTTTTCATTTCATTACGTTTATGTCTTCTTTCAATAACGAGTATGTATGTTGAAAAATGTAGTGAGTACTTAATAAATAGCTTTCGATAGTACATGCGATTTACTTGCAGCTCAAATTATTGCACTTGTCGTATGTGTATTCATATTCTACGGCCTGACGTTGCTTGTGATGAAATCTAAAATAAAAAGACGTTGAGTGCTAGTTGCTGCCTTTTTATTAACCTTGACTTGCATACATGAATGTTACATATTCATATGAAAAGCAAGCGGCAATGTGCGCGCGACAATTAATCGGCTTGATATACATAATAAAAGATCAATACTAATAGAAGAAAGAGGAATAAAATGAATTCTACAGTCATTGGTGATGAGAGTCTTGTTTAAATGTTCATTTTAATAAAATTGAATTTGCATCCTACATATCTCATAAAACTCTGGTAAAAATTTAAAGCAGTGGCATTTACAATATTTTTACAAAAAAGTCAACAATGATAAAATCTTTTGTGATGATTATCCGCATTTTTATTTTTATTTCTATATATTAGCTGATGATAAAATTATATTTCTGTAGACATAATTTATTTATATAACCTCCTCATCATATTTCTTTTAGCTCCTCCATCAAAGTTGATGATCGAGTTTTTTTTGCTCTGTGTATGATTTCTGATAATTTTATCACGAAGAAATTTTATTTTATTTCATTCCTATACCATTTTAAATTAGTAGACAGTCATAAATAAAATGAGACAAGAAATCATGTCATGTTACACATATATGCATATGTTGTCACAATCGATTTATCATGTACAAATGATGCTTTTTTATTTTAATATTTTATTTTATGTATTGTGTTACTCAATATATGTGTGGATACTTCATAAACAATTTTTAATTATTTTCTTGAATGGCTGTCACACTCTCGCAAAAGTTGGAGTGTAAAATGATATGATATTTCAAATTTTGATTCTTATTGATTGCTTTGACAAACAGCTTTGACTAACAAAAAAAAAAAAAAAAAAAAAAAAATCTGAATTCTCTTGATAAGGATGATTTTTGAAATTAAGGTACTTATTCACTTACTTAATTTATTATAAAAACAACAAGCCCATCCATTGTGTACATTTCTTAAAGAAAGACAAAAAATAGCTCTCCTATTTATACACGGACAAGTTATATTGTCGCCATTTATAAACTTCAAATCTGATTTCTATGACAATATGTGAATAAATTGATTCTCTTTAAAGCTTTTCTGTCTTGTGGGCAAACACATTGAATAATATTAAGTCAAATTTCCATCGAGTTATGGAAACATAGACTATAAACTATTGTTGTTGTTTATTATGATCTTTTTTTTGGATTAGAAATCTCAATTGTATTTCAATTTCTGCTACACCTACAAATATTTACCATGTTGGATGTAATTATCAATGACAATTAATTGTATCAGATTTTAATTCACCTATTTAAAACTATTGTTCTAAAATAAGATGGAATCTGACAATAAAATACTTGAAAATAAAGATGAAGAGAGGAACTTGATATATGATTAACATAAGAAAACGTTAAAGTGATGATTCATAAAATTTAGAATACTAAAAAAACTCTTGTGTATTAATATATTTATTTTTTGTCAAAAGTACAAATTACGACAACAATGATGTTAAGTTAAACATTTGTTCATCTAATAACTCGAAGCCTACAGTCACATATGGTAATATATTTAATATTTGACGAATTTCATTAAAATGACGAATAAATAGAAATGAAGTAATCTGATCTCAACAATACTATTTTGAGTTTCAAGCTGCTAATTAAAATTTATACTGCTTTGGTATTCTCTAAAAAATATCGTCTCCATAAACGACATCCTCATTTAGAATTTTGAAAAAATAAAAACGATTGTGATATTTTGTTATTATTAAGGATTTAATTTCTATTTTATTTATCTATTTTCTTAACATTAATAATAATAATAAAGTTTTTAAAAAATTTACAATCTTAAAAAATGAAAATGAAGTGATAACTATATAATCCACTCTTTTCAATATTGTCAACGGAACTCGTTTTCATAATTACAATGATTGTCTTTGTATCTTTTGGCTTAGGATGATTTTTCAACTTAATTATGTTAATTAATGTAGTTTTTAAAGTCTCAGCATAAAATTAAGTTTCTCCTTACACAATTCATTCATTATGATTTGCCTTTTGTTTTATGATGATAGAATTGTTTTCATTATGTATGCATATAAAGATTTTAATGCTTTAATTTTAATTTTTAATTGCGTAATATATGGTTATACTTAGTGGAATAGAGATTTTATGTTGTTTTGATAAGTTAAGTTAATAAGGTTATTGTAATTAATTGATTGCTCAAAAGTCAATATTAATTATTGATAAGCTATAAAATAATTAACATTGAACAATTTCGTTAATAAAGATAAACAATCTAAGAATATAAAAATGTTTAAATTATATAAGGAAACTGAAAATTAAATGCGGAACTTTACTGATTTTCTTCTTTCTGCAAAATATCATAATAAAGTTTTACTTTCTCGCCATATTTTTTTAAATGCTTTCTTTGAAGTGTTGAATTAAAATTATTGGTAATTACTCCATCAGTCAGCATCAGTCAAATAGAAAAAGTATTTTTTTAAAATAAAATTTTAAATGTTGAGCAAGTTAAACCCAAGGCGTAAACACTTGGGTTTTTTGGGATTAATCATTAATTCTAAAATTTTTTTGATTTAATATATTAAAGAAAAAATAGTAGTGTTTACGCCTTGGATGAACCTGCATTTTAATTATTCCTTAAAAATTGTGCTTTCCATATCATTTAAAAAATATTTTTGGATTTTAAATGAAGCGCTGAATTTTTGTTCAACTGTATTCATTGTTTCATAAATCTTCTTTTCCATTGTCATTATAAATAGCCAGGAATTTTGCTTGATGATTCACGTGCAATGGAAAATTTGCAATAAAATTTTCAATTAAAAACCTTCATAACTTTATATTTTTTTAAAAAAAAAATTAATGAAGCATTCAAATTTTTTAAAGAAGATTTATACTTCTTTAAAATCAAATATTTAATAAAAGCTTGAGAAAACTTAATTTCTCTTCATACACAGATGATGCATAAATACTAAATAAAATTTTAGTTTGGACAAGAACTAAATATGCATATTCAAAAACTATTTATATTCTTACTTTTTCTGTTTTGATTATTATGAGTAAAATACTTTATTTATTCTTTTTATAGAAATTGCCAGAGTAAGAGCTTCATTATTTCAAATAAATGGTGTACGAAAAGAACCACTTCAACTTCCAGAACCAGACGGAGAAACAGTGACACTAAATGAAAAAGTATATGTACCAGTAAAAGAACATCCAGATGTAAGTACTTTTATAAATTTTTTCTGAAATTTACTATCATAGTTTATGAAAATTAAAACAAATTGAGTCAATCCATCAATGAACGGATTTTGTTTATTATTTTTTTCTTTCATTTAAAAACTTTCGAGAACGTAATCCTGATTCTAATATTTTGCTATTTTGTTAAATAAGGTAAATGTATTTAAATCAGGAAATTTATATTTAAAAAAAATTACGACTTTTCACATCTTTTTTCTCAACATATTCTTCAAAATCTTGATTTTTTTAACGGCTATAAGTGATTCATTCGTATTAGGATAAAATAAATTATTAATTAATTATCGAGAAAAATAAAATATGTAGAAAGGCGATTTAGATGAAAATTATATATAAAAAAGAATTTTTGAACAATTTAATTAAATTTCTACCATTTTTCATTTGTTTAGCTAAAATAAATTTTGCAGTCATTATGTTTATATACAAACATATCTAGACATTTTTCTTTAACATCATTCATACATCTCAAGCTTACTTCCCTTTTTCTTATTTTTTAATGCAATATACAAGTTATTCATAGAAACAAGACGAATTTAGATCATTATGGTAACAGATACAAGATGCTAGTTTCATTGACATGATTTTGCTCAATGTATACTTTTT
Source organism: Chironomus striatipennis (assembly GCA_026123125.1). Classification (NCBI taxonomy): domain Eukaryota; kingdom Metazoa; phylum Arthropoda; class Insecta; order Diptera; family Chironomidae; genus Chironomus; species Chironomus striatipennis. Next base: position 24,197,926 of record CM047393.1, read on the forward strand.
GCCTTTTATTTCTTTATTACAACGGAAATGATGCGCTCTTAATTATCTGCCTTAGCTATTTTTTTTTTTCTTTCCATTAAACTTTACTTAGAATGAAATTCTTAATATGAATATCGTATTTTGATCGTATTGGATTGACTTCTTAGATTGACCTTTTTGTCATGATAATTATAAGCGTGATATATCCATTGATACACATGATTCGTGACGGTAATTTATACCAATATAATTTTTTGTCAAATAATTCGTAGGATAAGATACTTAATTAGATTAAAAATTTTCGACCGAGAAGAAAAAAAAAAAATAAAAAATTTTAAAGAAAACTTTCACGAAATAAATTTGTATAAAAAATTTCAAATAGGCAGAAAATAAATTCTAATTGTATATAATTTGAATTTCTCTTTAACTTTGTTGCAATCTGTAATTGAAGATAGTTAAATTTTATACTAAACTAGATTTTAAATATAGAAAAGATGCATTTTTATTTTCGTAATCTAAAATGCAAAACTTCTCATTAAATTTTATTGAATTATTATTTAAATTTTATGATTAATGATAGGTAGCGACACAACATCAAATCTTATCCCAATTTTTCTATTCCTGCTGCTTTAATTAATATCTTCTCAGTTTTTCATTTAAACCTTATTTTTGACAACGAAGATTTACAGTGATTTTTTCTGATTTTGCTTAAAAATTATACCGTGGATTTTTTTTTTATTATTCATAAAGTTTGACATTTACATTAAGCTTAGTGTGTTTTCTTGCATAATTTCAGCATCGTTATGACCTTTTTATTTTGAGATTCTCTTTTTTAGCGCATTTTTGAAAACTTGTTTTCAAAAAGGAAGCTCAATCATGCACTTTGATCGTTCGTTCGGGTCCCAATTATCTTTTGATCTAGACTTCGTAGCAAGCTCGGAATTGTTTTAATAGCTTCGTTATATCGAGTTATTGGGAGCAAATGTTTTAATAGCTTCGTTATATCGAGTTATTGGGAGCAAATGCAAATTACAGTCTTAAAGTTGAATTTAAACACCTTAATTAATTAATTTTTAATTTCACAAAGAAAAATAAACAACACACTACTGCAACTTCAGGTGGTAGAAATTTCAAATTTTTTTTTACCGTTGACTTTTGAAAATTTTTTGACCGTTATTTTGATTTATATTTTTGTTCCGTTTTGATTAATATTAGTTTGTTCGTGATTAAAGCACACATTTCATGCAAAGTGAATAACAGAAAAATGAAATTGAAGGATTTTTGATAGCTCTGTATAACAGCTTTTGGTAAAAAATTATAATGTTTTTGTTATGAATTTTACAAGTATGATTTTTTTTGTTCAGAAAATTGATATACTTTCTTTTCGTTGCTCGGTTACTAATCGCTGCGTCAAAAATGCGCTGAAGTCCCTCGATATAAAACACGATATTATAAAATATTAAGGTTTTAAATCATTATATTGGAAAATGAGAATCATAAAAATAAAAAAAAAAGATTGTAAAATAATTTAACTTGAATAAAAGATATTTGAATTTAAATTTTGGTCTCGGGTCTCGAAAAAAGTCGAGACCTGAAATTCGGGAAAGCCAAGTAATGGCTCTTTCGTAAATCATAACTAAAGATTATTAATTTTTTTGTGTGAGCAAGGTTATATTGATAGCCGTAGTTTGATTTCATCGACATATATTTCGCATTCTTTAAAAGGCATAAAATATTCAGGACGCATAGTAAAAGTCAATGTAATGCAGTTAAATTATGATGAATCGCCGTATCCATAGTGTTACACTGTACTACTTATTAACTTACTTTATGATGACATATTTAGTATCTCAATTGGCATTATTTCAATTCTATACATGAGTGTCTTCTACGATTTCTAATAAATTGATTTTATATGGAATGATTCATTACAATTTATACCAATCAGTTACTAAAGATAATAATTCTTATCAAACTACTTCAAATTTACAACCAATCAGTAAGCGTCGACTTAACTAGAGCTTAATTTTCTTATCGAAAACCAACAAAAAAAAACTAAGGAAGTTTTATCGGTAGCTTCTGAGGGCGTAAAATATTGTATTGATTTTTGTTACTTTATTTACTAAGGCTTGATATTTATTTGTGTTATATGTTTATTCTGATTTTTGTGTAAGCGATTATAAATCAAAAATGATTGTTTAAAAAACCACAAAAATATTTTGGTTTTTACACGCTTTTTTATCGTTAAAACGCGATTTTTAGTTTTTTTTAAAACGAAAAAAATATTTGCTTCATCGTCAAAGAATTTATAAGATTTAAAGCTTTATTTAATAGAGCTAAAAACTATTGTAATAATGTCAATTTGAAGTTTTATTTTTTATGTTTTAAAAAGATTTATCAACTTTCAAGAGAAATTTTCAAAACATATAAAAATTAGAAAATAAAACTTTGATTTTATTTTTCAGCAGATGAGTAAAAGTACTCATGATGATCATGATCATGATGCTGTTTTATGTTTTTAGTAGTGTAAGATGAGAGAAGAATACGAAATGAAAAATAAGAAAAACAATTTTTATCTTGAATTTTTTCTTTTCCCTTCTCGTATGTTGTAAAAATAAACAGAATTATTTATTGCTGTAGCACACAATGTAGTGTCTTGTAGTTCGTTAAAGAATTACAAATGAAATATAGTGTATATTATATGAATGGTCTTTAAGCCACTCTGATTCCTATTCGTTTTTCATTCAGTTGAACTTTCTTAAATTTGTTAAAGAATCATGAAAATAGACTAAATAAAAAACAAAATTTACAGCTAGAAAAGAAGAAACTTTTTTGATTGTCTAGGAAAAATTCATTTTCTTCTGTATTTTTGATTGGATATATAGCATACAATAAAAGTTTTTTTTTTATTTACATCTAATTCAATCGATCTGAAAAGCGATTTTATATTTCAAGCTAGCTACCATATGGTCGATAACATTAAATAACAAAACTCAATTGATTTACTATTTTTTTGTATGATGAATTTAGGCTATGATTTTTTTTCGAATTTTATTATTATAGCAACAAAAAATGACAAATTCTATTCTTTTAAGTTTCTGTCTACATATTTTTTCGATTTAATTTTTTTTAAGGTGTGTTTCAAACTTTTTTGAATGCTGTTACTATTCTTAGTCTTGTGTGCTCTGTGTTATCTCATATTTGTATTGTTCTTTTTAATAAATGAAAATATTTGTTTCAATGTCTTTTCAAGAAAGAAACTTAACTTTTAATTTTTAATGCTCTTTCGACTTTTTTCAGACTCAAAAACATAAAAGTCGCGTGCATTGAATAAAAGAAGTTTTTTAAGCATTAGATTAAGAAAGAACAGATTATTTTTAAACATTTTAATCTAGATTTGTTTTGTGAGGTTGATCAAATATAGTAACTGCTTGACAATAATAGTGCTTTTGATTTTCAAACACATTAATTTTTTCAACTTTCAAGAGTTGTCTTTTATAGAAAAATAAGATTGAGCGAGCATAAAGTTGATACATTTATGATTATAGAGTAATTTTTTCCATAAATACTGACTCTGACTGAATGAATAAATAATTCACGTGACTCACTTATAAGACACTAAACATGCTGTTAAAGGCAGACTCGAATGTCTTAGTTTGCAAAATAACGATTCAAGTGAATTTTTATGTAAAAAAATCTGAGAAACTTTATTTTCTTCAACAATGAAGCTAAATTAAACAATAGTACTGTGGCAAATTAAGTAACAATTTTTTTCTCTTGTTATCTTAATTCCGTCTTACATTACTCCTCCAAATAGCTTTAGTGCTTAAAATGCACACGGGAAGTGACGGAATGTAATTTTCTTTAAATGTGTGCAGTAAATCGAACAAGAAATAGGTCATGTCTGAGGAAGAAATATCTAATGTATTTTTAAATTTAGAACTATACACTTCTGTAAAGAGAAAAAATTTCCTTTACATATTCCTACTTACATCTCTAGAAACATATTTTTCACTTCAAATGACATCAGTTTGACGACATTGTTCAATCTACGGGAACATAAAGTCTATTTTAAAACTTCTTACATTATGATTATGCGGCGCTACTTTTCTAAAAATTGATAATTCAAATTTCAAATTATTATTGTTATTATTTTTTTTTTTTATTTTAATTTATTCATTCACAATAAGTATTTTTTTTTTTTTTAAGATTTATCAAGTAATTTTACAATGTAAATGAATTATATGCAATTTGTTTTATTCACGGTGTATCTCCATGACAATTATAATAGGTCTCGGCCGAAAAAAAGTTATATTTTAAAAATCATTAAAAATCTTGATTAATTTAATATGATTCATGAATGCGATGCACCACACAGTAAGATTGAACATTTTTACAACTTCTGTTTGATATTGAGCTTTTAACTTCTCGTAATTATTGATTTTTTCGCAATTTTTAATATTTTTTGCAATATTTTGTTGTTGTAAAAAACAAAGGAAAAATTCAAATTTTTTCCGTTAAAATAAGAAATTTTCATTGAAAATCATAAATTTATCCATTATTCGAGTATTTTTTGATTGTTTTACATATATTGCAATGTACATAATTGAAAAATGAACTAATCTGTGTATAATTCATTCATTAACAATTTGTTTTCACAGAGAAATAAAAAAATTTTCGAAAATTTTCAAACATAAGTAACAAATTTTCAGCATCAGTAACGCAGAATTTTTTGGATTTTATACTTTAATTAAAGCATTATATTATGCAATTAGCACATTGAAATATGCATTTTTAATATTTCTATAAGATTTGATACAGAAACATTTATAAAAATGTCTAGGAAAAGATAAAAATGATAAAAACTCTCCGTTACTGATGCTGAATTGAAAAACGACCAAGCCCAATAAAATGTAATAATTGTGTTTTGACTGCGCTCGAACAAGTTCAAGAGATGAAAATTTTAAAATATAATTATGCGAGACAAATTTATGCAAACTACTTGTATGGCGTTGTATGTATTTTCAATAAAATTTATAATGCCTAATTGGTTTTAGGAACTTTTCTTGGAAATAATTACATAATTAATTTATTGTTTTTTATTTTAGTATTTGATTACTCGATTAAAACTTCATTTGCTGTTATGTCAAATTTAAAATCAGTTGATTGTTGAGAATAAATTTTTTATTCAGAAAATTGTCATTCTTGAGTCCCTTTCGATTCAAAGATGATTATTTAAAAAGTGCAAGCTACGGCAATTAAATGTTTTCTTTTTTAATTTTCTTTAAGCATTTCTTAAACTCTTAAACGAATCTCCTCACAGTTAACGCCACACAACCTGAATATAAATTTGCAATTTAATTCGAAAATTTTGAATACTAATGTTAAAAAAAATTGTGGACGGTTGAATATACATATTATAGTAAATCGGCCTCATTTTATTTTAAGTATAGGCTTTGGTCAATTATGCAATTTTGATACCAATATTTATGTGATAGACATTCATTATTAAAATGAACGCATTTAGTTAATTTACAGGTATATTGCTGGTAACGGTAATCTAGCGAAACATGAAGTGTGCGGTGGCGTGGTTTACACTTTCATTTTATGTTGTGCAGATGCTATATGTTAATTGATATATCTGAAAAAGTTTTTTTCTTCTCATTATTCATGATCTATTGAAGTTATTTTTAAAATTTTAATTTTTTTTTTTTTAATAACATATTTTCTAAAAGAGCAAATGATGTGTGGACTTCAATGAAAAATTTACAATAAATAAATGTAAAGCATAGATCATTCATTTTTATTATAGCTGTGATAATGTGATTGCATGCAGTACAAATGCAACTGAACAGAAAAGTGCTTGTAATGCAATTTCTCACCCACGTACATTTTTTTATCAAGATGAATCTGTGTTTTCGTTTTGAGCTGATGATTTAAGACATGTTGTAGCAAGTGTGCTTGTTTTGAGATTTTCATTTCATTATTTATTGAATACTATTCATGCTAACAGGAAAGAATTGAAATTTTTATGTCATATTCTAATCAAATTTGTTGAATAAAAAAATTTGTAAGATGACAGATATGGAAATATTTATCTGTGTAAATTTACTATTTTGGCTACCAATCAATTAATCATTCTTTAATTATCAAATTAGAAACAACTTTAATTTATGAGAAAATTATTAATGGCACAGTTTATGAAAGAACAATGAAGCGGTAAATTAAGCATTTAAATGATTCTGCTTCTGTTGTATCTAGCAACTAATCATAAACTATTCTTCTTTTGTATTATTGAGAATCGCAATTATTATTCATTTTTATTGATTTTATTTACTTGAATTTGTCTTGCACGCATATTTGGCATTTTAGGATCGAGATTTCGAGAAAGCCTAACAATAATATAATAAAATAAAATAAAATAAAATGCATTAAAATGATATTTTAAATAAATATTCCAGTGGATTCTAGTTTATTGTGAATAGATCTATTACTAAATATGGTGATACGATTGTAAAGTGCAAGTGTTGGAAATGATCTCATTGTTTAATTCATCAACATTACACTATTGCCGTAAATATGATGATGAAATTCATCAAAAATTAAAATTCTTTTTCCTCTCTTGTTTGCAAGTATGTGAGCGTTTAATTTGCATTCAATAATGGAAGTCGATTTTTTTTTTTTTTTTATTTCTAAAGCGGTTTATACTGTGTACTCTCTATTTGGCACTTAATGAAGTTTCGAGATTTTAAACATCTCTTCTAAATATAGGTAAGCGAATAAACTGCGCACATGTTAATACAGTAGCGAACAAAAGTATTTGGCCAAGCACATATTTTGCTCTAACTTTTCAACGGAACCATAAAAACTTATGAATTTTTCTCCACTTATAGTTAAAGTTATTACATTTATGATAATTAACACATTAATTATCATTTCGTGGAAATTTTTGTAGTTTGAGGTTAAAAACCATTTTCATATGTAACAAAAGTATTTGGCCAGAAAGTTAGTAAGAATTTTTTAGACCCTTACATAAGTTTTAATTTTTTTTCTGATGTTTTTCTTAATGAAGATATAATTTATGAATTTTAGAGATAAAAATATTTAATGTTTGATAGAGAATTTCATGAAAAACCGAAGATTAAAAATGTCTGTCCAAAACAAAGGTTTTAACCCTATTTCTCGATGTAACTAAGATAATTCTTAAAGTAATCTTCAGATTCATAATCTACTCATTAATACCTTTATTTTGATATATAACATGTCATATTTGAAGTCAATTTTCTTGTTTGAACTTACAATTTCATCTTCATCTTCATGGCCATTTTGTATCAATGGTGACATTTGAAGGTCTTTAAAACCTTACAACAGTTCTTAAAAAATCTAATCTTATCGTTATTCAATAGATATTTTGCTACAGATTATTTTGATATATAATACATGTATATTACTGTGCTGACTATACAACTATAGAAGATAAAATATATCATGAACGCAAATTTGAAAATTTGTATGAAAGCTTCAAACTAATTTAATAGCACTATATTTTATCTTCTATAGTTGCATATTCAGCACAGTAATATACATGTATTATATATCAAAATAATCTGTAGCAAAATATCTATTAAATAACGATAAGATTAGATTTTTTAAGAACTGTTGTAAGGTTTTAAAGACCTTCAAATGTCACCATTGATACAAAATGGCCATGAAGATGAAGATGAAATTGTAAGTTCAAACAAGAAAATTGACTTCAAATATGACATGTTATATATCAAAATAAAGGTATTAATGAGTAGATTATGAATCTGAAGATTACTTTAAGAATTATCTTAGTTACATCGAGAAATAGGGTTAAAACCTTTGTTTTGGACAGACATTTTTAATCTTCGGTTTTTCATAAAATTCTCTATCAAACATTAAATATTTTTATCTCTAAAATTCATAAATTATATCTTCATTAAGAAAAACATCAGAAAAAAAATTAAAACTTATGTAAGGGTCTAAAAAATTCTTACTAACTTTCTGGCCAAATACTTTTGTTACATATGAAAATGGTTTTTAACCTCAAACTACAAAAATTTCCACGAAATGATAATTAATGTGTTAATTATCATAAATGTAATAACTTTAACTATAAGTGGTGAAAATTTCATAAGTTTTTATGGTTCCGTTGAAAAGTTAGAGCAAAATATGTGCTTGGCCAAATACTTTTGTTCGCTACTGTATGTAGGCAGTTAATATATCGTAATGATCAAAATTATGATGCGATAATCTAAGATAATTGATGGTGACTCAATAATCATTTGTTGTTGACAAATACAGCAATTCTTTGACTTTGTTTGTAAAGGTTTTAAGTTTTATTTTTGATGGAATTTTATTAGCATTATGATAATGTTTAAATGACACTAAATAATTTTTATTTGATTACGTATATTAATTGACCATTAATAGACCTTAAATCAAGCCTCAATCCTTTAAAAATAACATTTCGGTTGATGCTGTCCCTAATAGACAAAGAGTACGTTGAGAGCATACTCAGATTTTGGGTGAGCATACTCTATTGAGCATACTTTTTCATAGAGAAATTGATACCACTACTTTACCCTAAAAATGCACACATAAGAGTGGCGTTATATGAGCACACTGTGAGCATACTTTTGTAAACAAATTTTTTTCATTTATAAGTGCTCACAAGAGTACATAAAGAGTATGCTCTTCTGAGCATGCTTGACTGAGCACATTTTAAGTATACTCTTGCGAGCTTCTTTAAAAAAAATTATTTTTTTTTCTCCCACCACCCCCCCGGTGGGGGGATATTTTTCCTTTAGATCTGTAATTGTGAAGTATATAATTATTTGCTGTAATTAGAAGAAAATGTTAAAGTTTGAAATTTTCCGCTCATGCCGAGATTCGAACCCATGACCGCTGAAGGATTGTTGACACCAACTCGCTATCCTCTGCTCTACCAAAGTACTTTTTGATGTAATTATATTTTGGCAAAAAGCATAATATAAACTATTATGAAATACAAAGGAGTATAACTTAGTCTAAAATATTATTTAAATAGGAATTGGCGAATAAAATAATTATTCATCATTTTAATATAAAATATTTTCGGTTTTTATATACTTCACAAGAGGAGTTTTCATTAGAAAGTATGCTCTGAGTACATGGTTTGTTTTCAAAATTTTGAGCATGTTTTTTTCTTGAAATTTAAATTAAGGGCAATTCTTTTTTCAAAAAAATAAATAAATAAATAAATAAATAAACATTATTTTCTTAAATGATTAAATTTTGTGTTATTAAATCATTTTTATTTTTGTTTTTTTTTTAATTAGTTTCACTTGTATTGGTTTCACTTGTATATTTTTTCAAAAAAAATATTTTATAGCTTAATAATTAAAGCCTCTTAACATATCCTTTATTTGACTTTCAAAATTTGTATTATTTTTTTTTTAATTTTGCATGTGAAATTATTAAATGAAAAGAAAGAGTAACATTTTCTCACTTTTTATATCATTTAAAAAAAATGTGAGAAATTTGAAAAAAAAAAAAAATCAAAAATGGAAAAATTTCAAATTTTTTTTGAAAAATTCTTATTGATGATTGATGATTAGTAAAAAAATTTCAGCTTTTTTTCAAAGATACAAAAGCTAAAATTTGCATTTATTTAAAAAGGGTTTTTAAAATTATTCTATATCTTAAAACATATAAAACATACAGATATTATAAATATCTAGGTTTTTTGTAAAAAAATTAAAATTCTGAAAGCAAAAATGTTTAATTTTTTGCATATTTTTTTAAATATGAAAAATATAAAATAGACGCAAGTTTTTGAAAATTCAATTAGGGGCCGTTCACAAAGTACGTTACGCAAAAAAATGACTTTTTAGACACCCCCTCCCTCCTTGTTACGCTTTTTGTATAAAAATTCTTTTGTTTTATTTAATCTGTTACAAAATCTTAGACCCCCCTCCCCCCTAAAAAGCGAACGTACTAAGTGAACAGCCCCTTAGATAAGAAATTATTTTTTAATATTTTTTTACTGTTTATATTCTTTCTCATCATTTTATCATTTTTTTAATTAATCCTTGGTTTTACAATAAAAAATCAGGATACATTTACACTTTAAATTTATATCATATCATATATGCTTAAGCACATTGTAGATAAAAGTGATAAGTCAAGCAGATATGCTTAAAGTATACTAAAGAGTATGCTCAATCAGTATGCTTAAGTGAGTGTACTATGAATGTACTCAAGAGTGTACATATTGATCATACTTAACTGATCACTTTTCAGTCAAAAATGATAAGTCATGAAGATGTGCTCAAAGTATGCTCAAGAGTATGCTCATTAAGTAGACTCCAGTGAGCGTACTCTGTATGTACTCAAGAGTGTATATAATGAGCATACTTAGCTGAGCACGTTTCAGTTAAAAATGATAATTCATTAAGATGTGCTCAAAGTTTGCTCAAAAGTATGCTCATTAAGTATACTCTAGTGAGCGTACTCTGAATGTACTCAAAAATGTACATAACGAGCATGCTTAACTGAGCACGTTTCGATCAAAAGTGATAAGCTATGAAGATGTGCTCAAAGTATGCTCAAGAGTATGTTCATTAAGTAGACTCCAGTGAGCGTACTCTGTATGTACTCAAGAGTGTATATAATGAGCATACTTAGCTGAGCACGTTTCAGTTAAAAATGATAATTCATTAAGATGTGCTCAAAGTTTGCTCAAAAGTATGCTCATTAAGTATACTCTAGTGAGCGTACTCTGAATGTACTCAAAAATGTACATAACGAGCATGCTTAACTGAGCACGTTTCGATCAAAAGTGATAAGCTATGAAGATGTGCTCAAAGTATGCTCAAGAGTATGCTCATCCAGTATACTTCAGTGAGCACATACGAAGTATGCTCCCAATGTACTTAAGAGCGTACATATTGAGTACACTTAGGTGAGCATACTCTCAGCATAATAAAGTATGCTCAAGATGTACTCAAGAGCACATTCACTGAGCATACTCACGAGAGCACATTGAAATATTTCATGTTTTATGAAAGTGTACTTAGAGTATAATCAAGAGCATGCTCAAGCAGCATACTCATCTGAGTACATCATATTGATGTGCTCATAGTGTACTCACGAGAGCATACTCAAGTGAGCACATTGTTGTTTTAGACCTGAGCATACTCTCTATGTGCTCTATTTTGTGAGCATGCTCTTTGTCTATTAGGGTGTCTGCAATAAAATTCACAGTATTTGTTTGATCATTTCCTGTGTTAATTTTCATTTAAAAGTGCATTAGTTATAAATTAAGAGACTGTATGAGATTTTAATGTTTGTGTCAAAAGCAGAGTTTCAATACCTTTTCAAAGATGATTATTTCACTGGAAGATTTATGAACTTCATGAGCAAACAAATTAAATGCTTTGGCGCAATTTACATTTCTTTTATGATTTCTTTACCGAAAAATACACATAAAATTTATTGCAATTTTTAAAGTGTATAAAGTGAATATAAAATATAATAATTAATGACACAAGTTTTTATATATATTTTTTTCATTTTCTTGAAATTAGAAATGAATGAATGAGTGTGTGAAGCTAAATATAAGCTTGAAAATTATTTGTTTTCATTTCATTTTCTAATGCTATGACAATAATTTTTTCATGTGTGTGCATTTATCTCATTCATTGGTACGAATAATTTGTCTGTAAATGAAAAGAGAAAAAATCTATGCATAATTTATGAATGAACTAAAAGCAAAATTAGAAAAAAAAAATCAATGCAATTTGTTTTAAAGAGAGAGTAATGAGTTTTGCAAGGCTGCTAATTTAAGAGTGATTGATTAAGATTATATGCAACCTGTTTAAATGCTGCATTTGAGTTGTCATTCAACTTTTGGACAAGTTTATAATGATTGAAAAAACTTGGCGATTGTGTCAAATTAATTAGTTATGAGTTTCCAAATCAAAGGAATTTAAAGATCAAGAAAGAATCTTTCTTAAGTTTTGTTTAAACATGTGTTTAAATTCTTATAAAGACTTAAAATTAAAAATTTAAATTCATCAGATACATCAAAACATGTCTCATAAATTTTATGATCGCTGATTTTATCATCAAATATGCATTTATAAATAAAATCGTACAGAAACAAATTATTCCGATTAACTTTATGTTCAGTAAAATGTCGAGACAATTGACGCCAATCTTCTTGAAGTATATATTTCATCAATGAAGTGTAATAATCATTCCAGTACTCATTGATCAATGAAAACATTCCGCTCAAGATCAAACCACAATGATTAGAAAAATATTTACTAAAATAACTTTTTCGTGATTTTTATAAAATTCTGACTTTTAACGTCATCCTTTTAATTTAGTAATTGAACTAAATTTATACTTTTTAAGGATTGTCACGATTTTTATTTTTATTAATTTGTAATTTTTGATGAGTTTAAATTTTGCATTTTTCAAATTTCATCTCATTATTATTATTTTTATTATATATAAATATATATATTTTTTTTGTTATGATTTTCGCTCTGAATTTCAAAATAAATCACGGCAAGAAAACATGCATAAATATTTTCATCTTATAAAACTGACGACTGACTTATAAACTTTTAAAAGAAAATCGTGATCTTTATAAGTTGCAACACGTGTCTCATATTGAGATCATTTAAGTCTTAAAGCATGCATTCTGGAAAATGATATCACTTTTGCCGATTGAATCATTCCTTATTGACAGAATTTGGATTTCATAATTATATTCACGAGTGTACAATTAAGAATCATTTAGTAATTACATTTTTCTAATGAATATGTTTAGGAAGGAGAATTTATTAATGCAGAACCTTTCATAGAATAAAAAATAAGTAACAGAAAATTACTTGACCGCTATAGGCTATAAAACAATCAATCCAACACGTTGTAAGCATTTTTGATTCATTGTGCCTTAATTACAATGCAGTGCATTCAATGAGATTTTTCCCTAGCTGATATGAATAGGATTTTTATGCAAGTTGTTCAATAGAAAAACTGAGAAAAATAAAAAATATGCAAATTTTCATTGTCTTGCTTAATGTCGTCATCAATAGAGATCAACCACTGATTTATAGATGATAAAATTTTTCCTTGTAAAAAATCTTTTAAACTCATTAAAAAAAAAAAAAAAATGACAAAGTCGCTGTTAAAATGTTTTTTATATTTTTAGTTAATTAGAAAAGAATTTGAAAAATTTATTTGTGAAGATTTATTTGTTTTAACCTTACGAACAAATCATAAAAAAAATAAGATCAATTTTTTCTCAAACAGTATTTTATTCACATTAAAATAACTCAATTAAACTTACCATATTGTGCATAACTATTTCTCACTTAATTAAACTCAGTACGTAGTTACTTTTTCAATTGCTTTTAAGTGCATATAGCTGTTATATGTCAATTTGTTAAAGCAAATTTTTAATGTTTACGAAGATGCCGCCACATAAAAAGCTTCGAGTCATACAAGTTTGTTAACTTTAGTATCGAATTGCAAATATATTTTCATCTCATAATACCAAGTATCAGTAAATCGACTACAGCTGTTTTCTATTTAATATTAAAATGTTTTAAGGTCAAATGCCACTATATGCATTCAATTTTAATTTTTTTTTCTCATAAAAAGATTATTTGCACTTTTTCTTTATTCATTTCAAATATGCATTTTATATTTACTCAAAATTTATTATATATTGCATTTAATTGTTTGCCTTTCGGCTTTCAATGTGATATGAGAAAATATTACTGTGGTGGCGGTAAGTCACAAAACAAGAGTGTTTAAAAAATTTTATTTATTAAAACAAAAAAAAAAAAAAACAATAAAGTCTTTTAAAAAACAAAAGCAAAAAAGTCAAGGCTTTGCGTGCTTGTTATTTGATTATATATTTAATGCGACACAACGAAATGCATAAATTTGTTACAGTAAATTTGTTTTAAAGAGATTAGCATCACTTACTGAATGAATGTCTTTGCAGCCGTATTTTGTTATTTAGTTTGTAGTGGAAAAAAGATGTTGCGCAATTGATTATATCAATTACACCTTTCTGCAAATTTTATGCAACTTTTAATTTTTTTTAAGTAGTAGGCTATGATGCACATTTATTTTTAACATTTGATTATTCATAGATTTTTTTAAATGATTCGATTTCTTTGGTTTTTTTACTTTCAGTTTAACTTTGTAGGAAGAATATTGGGACCAAGAGGTATGACAGCAAAACAATTAGAACAAGAGACAGGATGTAAGTAGATATTTGCTTGAAAAGCTTGAATCAAAATTAATTATAATTACAATCATTCATTTTACACAGGTAAAATAATGGTACGAGGTAAAGGATCAATGAGAGATAAAAAGAAGGTAAGAATTGAATGAAATACTAAAATACATAAACTAAATAAAAATGTGACGTAAAAATCAAATTCTTAAGATTTATTGGACAATTTACTTTTAAACGGTAGCTTTTTAATCGCATACTGCAGTCAAATTTATTTATTTTCATTTTTATCGTTCTTTTTATACGTGCTCCATACGCGAAATAATTTTTAAAAGTCAATCTACTGGATAAATAGAACAAGAACAAATACATGACATTATGTGCTCACACAGATCTGTCAAAAAGATCATTTAAATTGTTTTGTCTTAAGTCAGTAAACACATTCATTACAGTAAATTCATTTTTGCTATATGATAAATTAATATTTAAATTTTTTTGTCATCATTCATTCTTTTATAAGTTTTATAAAATAATAATTTTGATGCAAAAGTGACACATTTATATTTGATCTTGTCTACCGTTTCTCATTATGATTTTTGCTGTATATTTTATATTTTATAGATTTTTCATTACTCGGTTATTTTTTTTTTTAAACATTCTGAACTAAATTCATTGACATTGTAAAGTCCGTGGCGTAACAAATACAGTTGATTTAAAAGTTTCAGCATTTTTTTTTTTAAAAATTCGAATTAATCATGGTAATAGCTATATTGTTACCATCAACGCTTTGCTTTGCTGCATTCAGTATATATGTCAGAGAAACAATGAATTTTTTTTTCTTTTTATTTTCGAAAATAATTTTAGCGACTCATTTAATGATTTTCCATTGTCAAATTAGCCCATCAAATCTGCATACTCATACATACATATAACATTTCATGACTTTTGTATTTATTTTACTTTATTTATATTATAAATCCACATTTTAGCGCGATTTTTCAACTCAATGCTCACGTTTTATTTTCAAATTTTTGATTAAATTGGTTTGTAGTTTAATCGTCGGTGATGAACATGATACCTAATTGATTTGAAGAGCTTTTAAACTTTAAATTTAATTTTGAAAAAAAAAAAAATCAAATAACATTTTTTTAAAATAATTATAACATAAGCTGACATAAGCATTTGAGCTTTTAAAAGCTGTACAAAAAAAAAAAATCATTATTATTATAGTTATTATTATATGTAATGACATAAAAATATCATTTCAATATCATTTGACACCTTAAAATATATTTTTATGTTTGATTGTAAAAAAATGTCACAACATTTCATTAACAACTCCACAGACGAAGTAATTTTGTTCTTTACATTTCTGAGATCAGTGTGACAACCTAAAAAAATATTTTTTATTACCAATCTCATTTTCATTATGGAAGATTGAAAATAATAAAAATTTGAGATGTCATTAGGTAAAATTAATTGTCGAAAGAGTCATAAAAATGAGAAATTTACG
Organism: Chironomus striatipennis; assembly: GCA_026123125.1. Classification (NCBI taxonomy): domain Eukaryota; kingdom Metazoa; phylum Arthropoda; class Insecta; order Diptera; family Chironomidae; genus Chironomus; species Chironomus striatipennis. The sequence goes on from CM047393.1 coordinate 24,213,684, forward strand.
TGTAGATAGGGACGCAATGACAAAACTTGGCAAATGTGTTTAGGAATATACTAACCGTATTTACTTTATGTCAAGGTTTGAACACTCTCTCATCATACTTGTTTTTACAAGTTCATAACTTATCTAATGAAAAATATTTGATTTTGTCATTTTTAAGAAATTTATTCGCTTTTTTCTTTTTTTTACTACATGAGTTAAATGTGAAATGAACCACAAGCATGTACCAGAATAATGATTAAAAATTCTTACTGCTATGTTTGTCACACAACATAACATATTAATGATATTCAACAAGATTTATAATTCAATTTAAGCGAAAGATGATATTTTCATATACGATTTTATACACAAGTTTGTAGGTTTTTCTTCATGGATTTTCCATTTTCTTGACTCTCAAAATGACTGTCCGTAAATTTTTTATTTAATAAGTCCACACCACATAAAGTCTAAAAGAGAATAAAAAGATTTTTTTTCGTCTGCTTCATCATTCGGAGAGATTTATTGACTTTTATATTTATGATGATGTTAGCTCAAATGAATTGGTAGGAAAATAGAAGTAGCAAAAAGTAATCAGTACTCATAAAAAATGTTTTGTGTGCATGAGGTGTTATTTAACATAGAAGTAAATCGTTCGACTCTTTTATCTTTTTATAAAATTAGTCATTTTTGCATGATGAAGTTACAAATATGTTGTAGATCTCACGAACCGTAAAATTACACAAAAATAATTCATCTTATTACGATGAAAAATGTGTAGATTTTTTTTTCTTCTTTTTTTACAATTTGTGAATGAGATTCCTACGATAATGAACATTAAATTGTATCTCATTTTGTCTTGAATAATATGCATAGTCTGAAAACAATAAAGTGAGACAAGTATATTTTTTTAGGAAGATTTCAAGAAGATTTATTATTTCACAAACTTATGTATGAAGGCGCGAAAAATGTTTCCTTTATTTTATTTTATTTTCCTCTCAATGTTTTCTTCTAACGGAAAATTCTTCCGTCTTCTTTTTCCTATTACTACAATACAGGTTGAAAAATAAGAACTGAAGAACTTGTACATGAAAACATAATGGGTTTCTTTGTCTTCATAAAAAATCTTAATAGAAAGGAATTTGATCGTTTTGAAAATAAAATTGCATTGGCATGCGCGAAATTATTCAAAATTGATGTGAAACACACTCCATGTAGACAGACATGACGAATTCTTCTTCACTGAACTACAAGTTTCAAAAGTTATTAATTTCTTCTTCGCAATTTTTTTTACTTCTCCTTTATTGCATGTGATGATTAATTACGTCTTTTTGTGAGCATTTGCAATTTTGTATTCAACACATCCTGCAATTAATTGCAGCGTTTCAATTGTTAAATATGTGAAAAAAATATTATTTTTTTTTTTTATATTTTGCGGTTAAATAAATGATGTCAAAATGAATTAGTCATACCTGTGAACTGTGGCTGTCAGTGTTGCTTGTCGGGTTATACATTTAAAGGTTTATAATCGCCCACGTAAATTTTACAAACAAATTGTCTAAAGAAAAATTATTTGAAGATGAAAAACATTTTCATATTTTTATACAAACTTGTTTTTTCATTTGAATTTTTAAAAAATTTCAAGAATTTGATTTTTTGAATCGAAACTATTTAATTGGAAAAATTCTAATACAACTCTTGTCATTTAATTCTTAGGAAGATGCAAATCGTGGAAAGCCAAACTGGGAGCATTTAGCTGATGATTTGCATGTGCTTATCACAGTTGAAGATACAGATAATCGTGCTAAACTTAAACTTCAGCGTGCTGTTGAAGAGGTTCAAAAGCTTTTGGTGCCAGTAAGTTTCTTAATTCTCAATATAAATTAATTGGCATTTAATGATCTAAATGTAATTAATAGCAAGCAGAAGGTGAAGATGAATTGAAGAAGAGGCAATTAATGGAGTTGGCCATAATTAATGGAACATATAGAGATTCAAGTACAAAGGCAGCAGCTGCTGGTAAGTATTTGTAAACTTATTTGCTGTGTTTTACATTTTTTCACTTTTTTTTATTTATTTGTATTTATCTACAGCATGCGAGGAAGAATGGCGTAGATTGGCTCAATCAGCAGCAGAAACTCGTCTTTTATCACCAGGAATGCAGCAAATACCAAATCAGATGCGCGCAACACAAGGGACACCATTGGGTAGTATTTTCCAAACTGATGCGAATCTTCTAGCATATGTACATAAGTTACATTCAGAACCTACATTTACAGGTGCGCCACTTATTCTTTCACCGCGTATGTCTGTACCAACGACAGGTGCTAGTCTCCTCTCCAGTCAACCAACACTCGATCATTCAGGTTTAATATATGCCGCAGCTCCTTTCACCGATTACACAAATTATGCAGCACTTGCAGCAGCTGGAAATCCTCTTTTAACAGACTATGCTGATCACACTGGTGGGTTATTTGCTCGATAAGAGTCTTATTTTTTTTATTATTTCATTTTATTGACAACATTTTACTTTATCTTCTAAAACAATTTAATAATAACTTAGTTCTTACATTACTATTTTTTATTTTTTATTATTATTAAACATCACAAAATTTTATTACAAAAACATGAAAATTTTTGAAAAAAAGAAAAATAAGAAAATTTAGATTAAATTTAAAGAAAATAACAAACGATTGACTAAAGCAGCAAAACAATTGAATTTTACGAAAAGAGATGAACAAGATTTCGAAGAAAATGAACATTAATTCATAATAACAATAAATTGTAATGATAAATAACAAAAGATCGTAGAAGCTTATATTAAGGGTTTTTGATAATGGGAAATTTTCTTCATAAAATAAAAAATCGTGTAAATATAAATCAAATACATTCTAGCATAATAATGAGTGCTGATGTATGTTCTAAAGCTAAATGCTTAAAAACTTAACAAAAGAATGAAATACGATATAATCTTAATACTAATCTACAGTTTTACCGCTTAGATGTCTATTAAAAATAAGAATATCAAATTAACTGAACAATTGAATGTCTCCAATTAATTACATCCTCACTTGGTAAGGACATACAGAATTTAATGCACCGTCGTCATATGCATGTTGCATTTTACTGTCTATTGAAATTTTAGAATAATTTTTATGCAGCAGAATTCCTTTCTGCTTTCTATTCTACTTTATGTATCACTTAACATCACTTTAATAACTTAGCATTACTTTATTAAAATCATATATAATTTATATTGTCTCATAATATTTTTCCTTGAAATGGTTTACTGTTCATTTCATATTTCTTTTTGTTCGGTCGTGTTAATTGCTTTCTTAGGAAGGAAAAAGAAAAGAAAAATGAAATGAAAAGCGAAGGAAAATATTTTTATATTTATACGAAAAACTTCTTAATGAAAATAAGAAATTTAACGAAATGATTCTGTTTTTGATGATTATTATTATGCTAAAGATTGAATTATTTCTGGCAAATGTAGCAACTTGCGAGGGTTCTTCAGTTTTAAGTTTGAATATACAATTTTTGATTGTTTTAAACAGTTACAATACTCGACTCAAAAATTAAAACTTTGAGATAATGATCAATCATTGTATGGAATCGAAACCGCGGTTAATTTAGATGTCAGTAACTGTCAGCAAATTGAATTATTGAATAAAACTCGGTTTATTGTGTTTAATAAATTCAATTATTAGCATCTTCATCTTTAGCATACAGAATCATCTCATACAAGAAGTTTCAATAAAGCAGTATTATGGATAGAAAAAAATTGGAATAATTGAACAGAGACATGAGATTATGATACTAATGCATGCATGTATTTTTTTATGTTACTTAAATGTTTGATCCAAAAACGCATTATGGGACAAATTTTGTTTGGTTGTATTTCGTAAAAGAATTGTCATGTTTTGTTACGTCTTTCTTTTTGTAATTTTATTTTTCTGTATTCTCATTTTGCTTAATGTTTTAGACGAAAATATAATGTTCTGTGAATAACACAAAGAACTAAAAGTGAAAAAATTTTTAAAGTAATTCAACGAGTTTTAAATGCTTTAAGTTCTGACAAAAATAGTTTCATAATTTTGCTTATGAATTTTAGTTTTTTCCAAGTTTTTTTAAATTTGTCTTGTTGAAAATCTTAATTTCTAGGTAATTTTATTTATAAACCTTTAAAAACGAAAAAAGCATTTATCTTTCACTTTTTAAGAAAGAAAAGATTTTCATAAAAGAAGATTTATTTATATTAAATTTATTAATAATCTAATTAACAAAAGCTAAATTAAGCTTCAGTTTGAATGAATACAAAAGGGAAAAATGAAAGCAAATTCCATAACACAAAGTTACAATGTTTTGACTAGTAGTAGTAAGTAGCCACTTTTCTTATTCCTACACTAATTTAATGTATGCTAAAGTTTAAGGCAATTATTTTAATTTATTTTATTGTTATTTGGATAAAATTTAACAGATAAGTTATGAGCATTGCCATCAATTCTGAACAACTTTTTATTCTCTTAATTATTTATTTTCGTCAAGAAAAAAAGAAAAAAATGTTCAGTTTTTCAAAAAATTAAAATATATAAAAACAGAAGGAAGAAAATCCATCACCGAAAAAAAAAAAAAATGATAAAAATTATTTATAAATATTTTAGATTGCCTTAATTACACTATAAATTTGAATTTACATCTTCGTTGGAAAAATGATTGTGGCGTTAAAAACATGAGAGAGAGGAATTAATGCTTTATGTCTCAGTCAGAAGATTTAGATGGAAGAAAATTTATTTTCGTCTTTCATTTTTCCCTCTTGAGAAATGAAATCTCATCATTTGGAACAAGAAAGCAAAGCTATGTCCAATTGATTATCTTGATTCTTAACTAACACCTTATGTATGTTTTTTTATTAAAAGTTTCCAACTCATCTAACTGCCGAATTATGGATATATACTTACTTTAATTTAGTTTATGTTACATCAAATGTATTTAATGAATTTTAAATTATCTTTATTTCTACTTTAAAATGTAAAAAAATTATGTTTTATGTTTTTTTGGTATTTTTTTTTTTTTTTGTTATTTTGCAGTTGGTCGATATACATTGCATGCTGGCTCCGTGTTTTAAATTTATTTTGATTAGTTTTTAAAAATTGGTTTCATTTTTTTAAAGCAACAAAAAAATCGCCATACATCCATGATTGAAAATTTTTTGTAAATTAATTTGCTAATAATCTTTAACGGACCATAAAAGAGCTTTTAATTAAGTTTATGCGCTAATTCAAGTAAATCTCATTTTCGAAATACCGTTTAGGAAGATAGAACCAAATTCATATACAAACAATTTTCAATTTTATACACATCATATGAGATAGGAATTAAAAAATTATTTTAAATTAAATTAAATATTATATTTTTTATATAAGAGACATCACACAAAAATTCCGTGAGAAATTAGAAAAATTTCGCACATTTGAAAGAAATGAAAAAAATGTAAAGTATACAATTTGCTGTACAAAAACTAATAATTCTGTACACTTTTCACTTCATATGTCTCCTGTACAGTAATGTATGAAAAAAAAAATCCTTAAAAATATAATAAGTTGGATAAAATTCACATTCAAAATATTATTATGGAACTACGCACTATTTGGGTTTTATAATTGCCTTCCCTATATTCAGCATCTTACATCATTTCTTTTTTTCTAAAATTATGACTTCATGAATATTATATTACAACTTTTATGTTTTCCTTAGAAATATTTTTATTATAGTTACTTTATAAATGTATAAATGAAAATTTTAAACGGAAAATATCCAGGAAAAACAATTTTTATTTTATGAATTCGAAACCATTTACAAAGAAATGGACATTAAACATTATTATTGCCGTAATAATACTTAAAATATAAATTTAAATTGTATATAATTCGGAAAATCCAACACTTTTTAATATTTTAGAAAATTTGTAAATTAGTGATACAAAGAAATAACTTTTTCTTACAAAACAATCATTTTTGAAATGATTGAAAATTTTTTACTCCGTACTTTTGTACTAATAAGTTGGTGTTGGACATCATTTGCTCTCCTTTAAAAGTATAAAAATAGAAATTTTTCAACACTTTTGGGTTGTTACGTGTAGTTCAATTTAGCTAAACATTTCAAGTGTTGGATTAGGATATGGGGCAATAATTGCAGTTTTCATATTTATTTACTAAAAAATTAAACGAAAACCAAATTTTCCGTCCATAGTTTCTTTTTGGCATATTTTTGCCATTTGCAATATTTTTAATTATGATTTTGTTAATCACAAAGTATTTTTTTTTTTAAATTAATGTTTTTGATTTTTCATCACATTGTACAACTAGTCATTTTTGATTTTTTTTTTAAATCAGTACCTTTTATGGTTTCAATTAAGAACTTAATTTCTGAGTTTATTTATTCTAAAATTGTTTTGGGATTTCGCTGAAAGCATTGCAACTTTCTATTTTATATCTTTTATAAGTTTTTTTTACACAAACATGACATTTTAGGTAATTTCACATTACATTTATTTTAAAAACGCTTTCACCGTCCAAATTATAGAATTCAAGGACTCAATAATGAGATTCTAAGTCCATAGAGCAAATAAACATCCAAAAATACTTACTGAAAATGATAATTTTGTTTTCAAATCAAGTGTACATTTTAAGAATAGAACAAGCCTTTTCAAATCATCACAATGCCATAATAATATTTAGTAAAGAAGTGAAAATTTTCGTTCATTTAATGAACATAACTGAAGGTTTTCATACAAAACAAATCAAGCAAGTGTCATGTTAAAAAATTATAAATTTAGTTTTAAGTTAGCAAAAGTTTATGGAAATGGAACAATAGTTAGCTCTTGACATCTATTATATAAAATCAATTTTTTAGAAACAAAAGTTTCATGACCAAAAACATGTAAATGTAGCAAACTATTCTTCCAAAATCAATAACTGATTATTTATAAATATAAAAAAATATCATAATTTAAGGAAATAGTTATTAAGGATTATAAAAATTGTAAGATGTACGATCAAATCATATATTTTTAAATATTTGTTAAGGAATCAAAAATGTGAAAAATTTAAGCAAACTTTAAAACAATTTCTATTGCGCGCACTTTATATTGAAATTTAAAAATTCATCAAAATATGAAGAAAATTGTTTTCATCTCGCAACAAAGAATTTTCTTTGAGAAAAATTTAAAAATGTTTACTTTTACAAGTTTTTAATAATTTTTTTATTTCTATTCTCTTCTTTTTCTTCCTCTATTTTAGTAGGTGCATTAAAAACACAACGACGATTTGTCAGTCGAGAGCATCCATATCAAAGGGCCGGAGCACTGTCATAAAGATTTTCATGAAAAGTTTCTCTCACGTTGAATTAGTTTAAATGAAAGTTCTTCCTTATTAACATATACATACAAACAAACATACCTACAAAAACAAAATGAAAGAGTTCAATATTTTATTTCATCGTCATCGACAATCAGAAACAAAAGTTTAATAGAACAAAATTGAAAATATATTTTTCATTCTTTGCAACAAAAAAAAAAAAAAAAAAAAGTACGAATTAATAGATTGGTGGTGCTGCCCTTTGCTCATAATGACTCAAATATGTGTTTTGCCGAAGGTTAGTTTCCTTTTTCTCAATTAATTTTCATTTATTATTATTTTTATTTATTATTTAATTTCCAAAATCGTCAATTGGTTACGATAATAACTTTACTCTCGTTATAATCTTCGTTGTATCATGTACATATAAATGCTTAGGAACTATAATTTATATTTTTGTAGTAAATTTCTTCTTTGAATTTTCTATTGTCATTTCTTTGTTGAAATTTACTTTCGAATTTATTTAATTTTTTTTTATTTTATTTTATTCTGAAAAGGAAAGTTGACATTTTCTTTTAAAAGAATTTTGAGTGTTTCTAGTAAAAAAATGATTATTTTGTATCATGTTGTTGTGGTCATTCTCATGAAAATTTCTCACTTACTTTCCATCCAATTCATTGGATGAATTGCTTCCTCTACATAATTAAAATGAGAAATTTTTTCATGAAATGTGTGTTTATTATTATAATTATTTTAATTTATTATTTTTAATTTGAAATTTAGTTAGTTGAATTATTATTACTTTTTATCGTTAAATATACAGCAAACTTTTTAAAAATGGACATTTTTCACTTTTCCATTAGTTTTCTTTACTTTTTTTTTAAAAGTTTTTTCACAAAGAAAGTTACCGTAGTTTTAAAACTAACTTTAATTATTTAAAGTCTCAATTTCATAAACATATTTTAATGATAATTTTGAATTTATCAACTTTATTTATCCCCTTTCACGAGACACTGTCAATTTGCATTTAGACTAAAATTATAAAAATTTCCATCTGTAAACTCTAAAAAACAGTGTTTTGACATTTTTCTGATTCTTTAAAATCATTCATGAAAAAGGGGCTGTTAATGGGTTGTTTCTCGCAAAAAAAGAAAATTACAATAATTTATAATTTACACAGAAATGATGTATTCCAATTTTTCATAAGATTGCTTTAAAATCTAACATTTTTCTCGTAATTTTTAAAGATTTACAAAAATATTGTTGACTTGTGCCTGTTGCGAAAGAAATCAATAGAAATTATTTCAAAAAATTCATAAAATAAAACAAATAAAAATTGCAGCAAATTGAGTTTGAAAAGGACAATTTATGTTAAAGATTAAGAACAAATATGAGTTAGGCTCTTAAAAATTATACTGATGTGAACAATTATTCTTATTCATAAAAGATATTTAAAGTTAAAGAATAAATTCCTTTGCATATTGAATATCAATAATTGAAAATTAAGAAAATCAATTTTATTTTTGCTTACTTTTGTGCAAAAATATTTTGCAGTTTATTCGTGATTGGAATTCAACTTTTTGACGATTTTATTTTAAGACAAAAAATAGTACTCAAGTGCCATTACATTCTCAAATTACATTAATAAATTTCATGATATACATTAAAAAAAAAAATGCCAATTATACCAAAAAAAATATGCAGGAAAATGAAAATCATGAACAAACCAAACATGAATTTGACTGCAGAAAATTTAATTTCTCAAAACTTAAGCATTGATAAATTGAAGCCATTTTCAGTTAAAGCTTCTACTTCAAATTATTATTCAGTGAAAGTGTTGAAGTTAAAAAAATAATTTGATACTTGATATATTAAATGTAATAATTTTAATTTGCTACTTTTACGATTATTTTAATGATTATAAATATAATTATTTGAATCATATCTTTTTATTCGTTGAAAAAACCTGAAGAAAAAATTCTCAATAAAAATCTATTTATAGAAAATTTTTCAGAAAAAAAAAACAATAAATTGAAGTTTTCATTCAAGTTTTAATTTAATTTTTTTATTGTTCTTTTAACACAAGTAATGTGCTTATATTAATAATAACTTTTCTTTTAATAATCTCTAGATCTATTAAAATTAAATTTCAATATTTTTAAATTAATTTATTAATAATAATTCAAAAAAAAGAATAAAATAAAATAACAACACTGAATAATGATAACAATAGTTATGATGCAAAACTGATAATTAATCAACTAATTTACTATCTTCAAGAAATGTCTTTCTCTAACAATCTTAAAACATAAAGACGAAAATACTTACACAAACAATATCTAATGGAACTAATCGCAATGTTCTAATAAAAGAACATTTAATTTTTTCTAATTGAATTTGCTTGCCATAATGAATGTCTTGAATAACTTCATTCTAAAATTGTATCTGTTCTGCACAAACTTAACCACAGGCAAAACATACTTTATAAAAACTTCGTTAACGCTAAACTAACAGAAAGGATTTTAATAATCATGTGACATTAATTATATATAGTATCTAATATAAATCAACAAAATCTAAAGTTTAATAGAACAAGAAGAAACAGCTGTAAATTATGAGCACAAGTTAACAAAAAAAAAAAAAAAAAAATACTATGTTGCATTTTGATAACTGAACGAATTCTAACTCAATTAATCTTTTATGAGAACATTGTATGTAGATCCTTGGACGTTTGTCAAGGAGAAGTTTACAAAAATCCACAAATGTTCATACGTGTCCTTTGTTCTTAAATTATTAAAAAGCTTTCTCCGGTGTTTTGGGGGTTCAATTTATGTCCAAATTAAGAATTAATTCTTTTACTTCTCTCTCTTACTCTTTTCCTGCATCCTCCACATAATTTTTTACACATTTGTCTTTGTCATTAAAGTACAGTTGACGATATTATTTATATTTATTTTATTATTATTTTTTTTTTATAATTTACATTAATTACTGCAAATGAATTTATTAAAAATTTTCAAATACGAAAATTTATAGATTCATTAAATTTGGACCATTTTAATATATTTTGGAATGTCACTTGTAAATATTGATTGTCCTTAAATTATTTGTTTAACATACATTTTTGTATTTTTTTAATCCTTAAAAACTGATGGCATTTTCTAAAATATATTTAAATGTTCTAAAAATAGATAAATAGGAATTTAAAGACAAATTTTTTCACAGTTATTAATTTTTTGTTACTTGAAAAGAAACTCAGTTGGAAGAATAGGCAAAAATTCTTTTTAGTAATCAAGAAAAAAGAAAGAAAAAAAAAAAAAAAATTTAAGAAAGTAATTTTTGTAACTAATCATATTTTATTAACTTTTTATTATCTTATATGCTTAATTAAGTTTCCTTTATCTATCCGCACTTTTGTAAGCACAAAAAAACTCATTTTATGCAACAATTTCAGTTCTTTGTCGCATGTTAAATACATTTTTGTCTACCTTTGGCACTCAAATGTTTTGCATCAAAGCATATAATTATTTTATTTATAGATGAACAAATCCATATCAAACATATCAATAGCTATTATACTTCATTTACGACTAATTTACCTTCTTAAAAAATAAATAAAAGAATGCTTTTAATAATTTTGCCTAATTTTCTTTATTTTATCTTCCTACATCTTAATTAAGAACATTAAATTTAATAACTTTGGAAAAAAAAATTCAATTCTTCCTTTCCATTTTTTGTTGCAATCATAAGACCGACGACAAATCCTCAGATAACAATAAATCATGTGAGATAAACTGAAGGATTTTTCCCTAATTTTAATACCACTTAAAAAAATGTTATAAAAAATTGATAGTTATTTATTATTTAATATTTCGTAACAAGCTGGCTAATCAAGAATCGATAGCATTAAAAAATTTGGAAAAGCACTCAGGTGGAACCAAAATTTAACTGCTATGCAAATACATTTTATATCTTTTGAAATATTTATAGTTAGTCAATTCCTCTTTTATGATTGAATCTGAATCTGAGCTGTATCTTTCTTATGATTGCATCCAAAGAAATCACTGCAGTATTTTAATAATTTAGAATCAAATTTATTAATAATAATAATTTAATATACATTTATTACAAAATTAATTAATCAGTGAATGTTTTTTTCTCTCTCTAATTTACAGCACTAACATCTAAAAACAAAAAATATGTATTTAATTCGTATGTATCTTTATTGCTCTTTTATTTACTACATCCAGCCATCTCTAAAACAAATCGTCACGTTCATTTACTACTACCACTACTACTACTACTTAAAATAATATAAATATATTATATTATCAAATTAACAACGGTGCCATGGTAGAATGAAAATATATAATTTTTTTAAAACACAAAAAAAATCCTGTTAACAAAATTTATACATAAAAAAATCTCTGATGATAACTTTAAACGTGTAAGGAAAGCAAGTGTTTTGATTGATTGATTCGTAACTTAACTCATAAGTTAAAATAACTCCAATTTAACAACGCACAAGAGGAGCTGATAGTTAGCGATGGTGATGCCTGAGAGCAGAAAGTTTTCTTAATAGCATTAGATTAATTGAAATTAAACAACAACAAAAAAAAAGAAAATTTATTTATATCCATTAAAAAGAATTAATTGAAGATTTATGTATTCATATTATTGAAAATTTACATTTGATAGTTTGTTCATGTATCTTTTCTTAACAAAGTCTTAATGAATTTATTAAATGAAATGAAAGGAAGATGAATTGATTGTAAATGTATTTTAGCCACCATAAGTAGAATGATAGCACAATTGTAATCTATGTTTAATTCACAAATTTTCGTTAATTTATCCGATTAATTGCTAAAATGCATTCATAATAATTTACAGAAAAGCACATTTCAATCAATGCACAACAATTAAATTTCATTCATTACTGTAATGAAAATTTATACAATTTTTTTTTACTTTTAATTTAGTTTACTAATTTAATGCAAAATTTACTTAAATGTTAAAACATACAAAAAAAAAAAAATACAAACTGGACAACAACAATTTTGATGTTATCAAATTTCATTCAATTTATGCATACACCATCAATACATTATGGATTAATAATAAATTAATGAAGAAAATATAAGCATGAGAGGTAATGTTTAAAATAATAACAAGAAGAGGATGTTTCCTTGACATCAATATTCATGGTTTTCAGATTAAAAAAAAAATATTCTAAGAATCTCAAAATACCTAGATTGTAAATATCTTTGTATATCAGTTTTATCCATCATAATTGGGATAAGTTGGTCTTTGAAATTTGATTTGAAATCAATTAAGTTTGAATAAATTACCAATATTGATATCTAATATCCAATAACATTAAATTTATGCTCCATAAAATTCACAATTCACATGCTTTGAATTTTGTGAAATTTTATTGAGTTTATTTTTTTGTTTGTAAGAAATTGACAGCATGTGGATTTTTAGATAGTTTTCAAAAATCATTGCACGTACATAATCTGAATCTGAAAGAAAGATCTGAACATACTGCTGGAAATTTGTCAATTTTTCCTCTTCATTTTACCATAAAAATATTTAATAATAAATTAAATGCAATAAGATTTTCTAGTGTTATAAAAATTCTATTAATTAATTAGTTGTTTTAAAATATTTTGAATTGATTGTTTTCTTCTTCCTGATTTTTTTTTCTATGTAAAAATGAAATTATAATCAAAAACCTACAACACAAAATGTGCCTTAGTAATTAATAATTATCGTAAATATTAAATAAAGAATACCCAATTAAAATAATAAGCAATGACTAAACAAAGGATGAAAATAAAAAATAATAAAAAAGTTGGTTTAATTTAAATTAAATTTCCTTATTCAATTCAAATGGAAGTTAATCTATCGAGATCTGAATTTAAGTAATCTGAAGAATCTTTTTTAAATTATAAAATTTATATTTATAATACTCATTTCCCTTTATAATGTTTCATTGTTCTTTTCGTCATTGAACAACTAATGCAAAAATATTAAATTCGGACATTTGAAAATATTTAATCCATGCCACATGAATTTTTGCTACAGTATTAAGAGTAATATGAAAAAAGAAGAATAAAATCTAACAAAATAGATATATTAGGGATTTTTGGAAGTGCCATGAACTCGTTAGATTTTTATTGCTGGGAAGCCTTGCATTATCAATTTTAAGCTGGATAAACATTTTTAACCTTGTTTTTACGCTGAATACCTTGTGCATTGCTGAACAGCTTAACATTAAATTTACCTAAAAATATTTCTGGAAAAAAAATAAAAGAATTAAGAATTGAAAATGCAGAAATAATAATAACATTTACATCCTTGCTAAATAATACAGAAGCTATTTTAATTAATAATATTAATTCTATCCTTAAAAGGAAAAGGAATTAATTGTTTTAACCGCCTTTCCTTTTATTTCCTGACAATAAATATTTTGAGAATCTTAAATTTACTTAAGTTGTGGATCAAAAAAAATTTTTTTTTTTGCTAATTTAACAAACAATCCATCCACTAAAGTGAAAAAAGAAAAAATCAACAAATTATTTGATTTTAAAAAGTACTTATAAGATATTAGATGTATTCTTTTGAGAGTTAAATTTATTTTTCAAGTGGATGAAAATTTTTTTTGAATCTTGACTTTTGCTTAAGATGAATGAAATCATTTTAATAGATTATTATAAAAACTTTAAAAATTCAAAGAAGGCAAAATTTTCATCCACAAGAAAACTTATTTTGTGTATTTTAATGAAAAAGATTTCTTCCATTATAAGTGTCTTCTTAACTTTTTTTCATACCCAAAAAAATGTGCAATTGAATAAAAAAAATATTAATTTGTTAACAAAAAAAGAATTAAAAATCTACACCATTATAATTTATAAAATTTATATATCTTAATTTTTTGGATAACAATTGCTATTAGATTTAATTTAATAATAATATTTCACATTGTTTAATTTTTTTTAAAAAAACAAAGAAACAAAAATTAATTCTAAATTAATTAATGCAATTTCTCTCCTGTCATATTACTTTCTATTATCGTAGAGCAAGAATCAAATATTAATATGAGATTCTAAAATTATCTTCATATTTTATTATCTTATGAATTTAGTTTAATTCAATTAATGCTTATAACTAAAACAAAGAAATAATACTCTTTATCCTTTCGTTAATAAACATTTGGTTTAATTTGCTTTGAAAAATGAAATACATAATTAAAATATATATTTAAATTAATTCTTCTATGTTTTATTTCTCTTCTTTAAGTGTGAACTTTTTTTTCTTTAAAAATAAAAAAATTAAAAGTTAAATAACTCATTTGTAATTTTTTCTTAACAGATTAGAGTACTAATAACTTACCTTTATTAATGCTTAATTTATATTAAAAAAAACTTATTTTCAGATTTTTTTAAGCGCTTTTGTTTTAGGACTCTTGGTACCTAAGTATAAAGAAACTGTTGCAATAATCTATTTTACGCGATCGACATCAAAATTTCATGTTCTTTAGAAAATATTGATTTTTTTTTTTTACTAAAAACTTAAAGTTTTGAAATTGCTCAAATATTTGGAGATATTTTAGTATTTGGAAATAGTTTTTTATGTTTCATCATTATGTTTAAAAATTCTCGCTTATCTTTCAAGCTTTTTTATATCCGCAATTTTTTACTGAAAGCCTCAGCGATATCACAAAATATTTTTGGTGATAATTTATTTACAGCCGCATTTTTGCAACAAAATTCTTTTTAATTTCAAAAAACGAATCACAGACATTTACAAGTCAACTCATAATTTAGTTGTTCATCTTTTGATAGAAATTTATGCTGCTTGATAATTTTGATTTTACTTATATTTGAAAATAATTTAATGTAAAATAAAGATATCAGTGGAATATTAGTTAGAATTATTATTAATCTCAAATTTCTGCAAATAAATTGTGGATCGTTGCATTCGATATCTTTTGAATAATTACAGCACGACTGGTAGGTATTATATAGTCCATAATCAATCTAAAAATTTAAATTCAGAAATAAATAAAATTTGATAATTGTGGAAAAAAATCAAGATCTTACCATATCGAAAGTTCGACAACATCCAAAACTTTCTTCAATCCAAGAAAATATCCAATGTAAAATTTTAATTCTTCCAGCTATTGTTCTCATGTTGCTGATGTCATTAATTAAAATTTTACTTATTCTTTCAGTCCATCCAAAAGTTGTAAGTATCATGCAGAAAGTACACAAAATTATTACAATATCGACTGCAAGAATGGCATTTAATGCCTTTGGAGAAAAATAGTCTTTGCAGTAATCGTCGAGAACAAAAGAAGTCACAATCAAGCATCCATAAACAAAGCAGAAGATTCCAAAAGTATTTAATTCATCGGATGCTTTCCAAACTAAATATCCTCCAAATAACAACAAAACTGTGGCAACAAGTTCCACTGCAAATATCGTTACTTGATAAAAATTGCTGATAACTTTTTTCATTTTTATACATATATTTATTTTTAATGTGCTCACAACACTAAAACAGATCAATAACTAAAGTTGTAAACTTTAATGCTGACGACACGACGTTAAGGGGCCGTTCACTTATTACGTAACGCTCTGAGGGGGGGGGGGGGGGGCGAGAGTTTGTTACGGTCTATTTTTCTCGCACCTGATTCTTTTGTTAAAAACGTTACGGAGGGGGGGGGGGGGTAAAAAACCCGAATTTTTGCGTTACGTAATAAGTGAACGGCCCCTAATACGTTAATACTAAAGTATTAAACGAGTATCTTATCAATGTAATTTTAATTATTATACATATTACACAGTTGCTTACTATTTCTTAACATTTTAAAATACATTTCTTCTACAGTCTTGATAAATACGAATTGAAACTCTTTATTATTAATCTCCAAAAGACTTTTTAGTTTTAATAATTTCGCCATCACCGATGACATCGCCAGAAATTTGCAAAATTTTAAAACTAGATTTTGTTTGAAAATATTTTGTCAAAGACTATTACGATTTAAAGGTTATTGTTATTACGATTTGCCTAAAATTTATCATTTTTTTTAAAAAAAAAAAACTTTGTAAACGCCTGATGATGCTATCAGTGATGGTGAAATAAGAAAGGAATGGTGAATATTAGTAATAAAAAGTTTTCATTCTTAATTTTTAATGCCTCCTACATTAATTTTCAAATCAATTAATAGTTAAACTAAGTCGATTATGTACAAAGAATTCTTAATCAAGTTTTCAAATTGTCTTTAAAAAAAAGTATTGAGTAGCACTTTGCAATTCGAGGAACTAAAATTGACTGAAAAATGTTTTCTAGCTAACTGCAAGAGCCGATTATATGAAATTTAATATGTATGTATGCTTATGCATAAGTATTTTTTTTTTTTAACTTGACAACATTTTTTGCTGTTACTGATTTTTCTTTTTGTCATCCTAGTCCGTTAGAACTTAATGAATACTTCAAAAAGATGTGCTTAGATTCGCGTATATTAATTATAGTCAAAATAAAAATAAATCTTGTTTATTAAAACTTTATTTGAGTTTATTATTTAATTCAATTTAAAAATTGGACATTTACCACAAACCTTAAACTTTAATCATGAAATAAAACTAATTTGAGAAGTATTTAGGTAGTAAAAATAATATCCATATAATAAAAATTTACCATCCTGATGTAGTATTTGCCAATCGTCGCATACGTCTTGTATTTCTATCTTGATCACGGATTTTCTTTTCCATTTCAGCGTCAGTAAGTGTTTCAAGGAACGGTGACCATGTATCAGCTTCGGATGGTGCACGAAATGGAACTTCAACAGTTGAAAGTTGAGATTCACTGAATGCATATGTCCTTTGATGCCATGATAATTGACCACGAATTGAATATGCGATTGCCGTTACGAATTCACCTCCAAGACCAAGTTCAGCACAAAGTTTAATTGCAAATTCTTCTGGATTGTTATCTCTTTCAGACATGTCCCATTCAATTTGATCAACTAATGATGTGTTACCAACATGAATATTTAATTTAATTATAACACGTTGATCACAATTCTCTTCAATAATTGATTCTGTTGGATAAGCTTCAATTTGTTGTCGAATTGCTGTTGAAATAGCTGGAACAAATGGAACTGGATTTAAATCTAAATCATCGCATAAAATTTCAGCAAATTGTTCGGGCGAAATCGTGCTTTCATGCTTATTCCATGTAAATGTATCTCGTAATTTTTGTCCTTCAAGTTCCATATCTAGTCTGATTGGTACAAGACATTCTGACTGTGATGCATTTTCAAATATAGCTGATGGATCAGTGTCATCAAAGCACATAGGAAATGTACGCACTTTTTTATTATATACTCGATTACGATTGATCGGTGTAGCTTGTGGAACAGCATCTAAATGTGATGAGTTTGGCATTGTTGGCATCCATGGAGCCTGCTTTTTAGACTTGTTACTTTCACGAGGTACCATAGATTCAGACGAATGAACTGCAACTGCTTTATACTTTTCATCATTTCCATCAATAACATCTTGTACTTCCGTTGCTCTTAATAAAGATACAGAACTTGCAAACAAGTGATTACTAATTCCACTTTCAATTAACTTTTTCCTTTCTTCATTTGTAAGATTTCTTCTGTGCATTCCAGGATATTTTTTGTATAAAGATCCTCGACATAGTCGCAAGTAGTTTCCGACCTAAAAGTGCAAGTATAACAATCAATTAGCGAATTTAAAGCATTAATTTGTGATTCACGAATGTTCAAAAACATAAAAATTTAATTTTAAAGACGCCGACATTCGAAAAATTTTGATTTCATCAAATTATATGCTTACCTCTGATCCTATACAATAAAATTCACCTCCTTCCTCAACTTGGAAGCTAATTGGTTTATCTCCATACGTTCTTACTGCCATGATTATAGAAATAGTCTGATTTATTAATAAATTAAAAAAAATGTAACAAAATTCGTGTTATTTTAATTTGTTTATGATGGTGTTTGTGAATGTTTGTTGTACTTTTGTTTTTGAATGTATGTGTGTGTTATTTTGAGAAATTCAAATTTAATGTATGTAACTGTTTTTTTTTATTTATTTATCTACCTATGCAAAAACATTATAATGCAATCAGAGTAAGACATAGTTCGATTCAATATTGACTGTGTCTTAACTTTAATTCAATTGATTGACACAAGAAAAATGCAAAAACAATTCTAAAAAAAAATTAATTAACAATTAAAAAATTTTTAAAATTGAACTGAACTGAAATGAACTTTTTCTAAACGTTTAGCCCCTCGATTTTCATGGATTTAAATTTCTCAAAGACGTTTATTTTAACTTCCACGTTAGGTAAATAAAATTTTATTTTTATTTTTAGTTTTTTATTAATTTTAACATGCTTGCAAGGATTTCAAAACATTTACCTTTTAAACTGATTGTTTTTTAAGGGAATATATATTGTTTTAAGGTTTCATGGCTGAAACTGAATTGACAGTGCCATAAATCAACTTAGGTAAGAGCAATAAACATTCCCAGAAGTTCAATTCTTATTCTTCAATACCTTAAACAAGATTACCGTTTGAAAAGATAAAACAGAAGTAAAAGCAAAAGTATTTAAATTTTTAAGACAAAAAAAAAGACCTGCTCGGTGAAAATTTAATAAGCGACACGATACCTTTTTATACTTTTTTATGCAGATTGTTTTCCTTGAATAAAATTTCGATTGCTTTTTACTTCCTTTAACATGCGAGGATTTTTTTATTGCATTTAAAAATTTAGTAAAGTTTACAATACATATTGTCAGTATGACAAAAAGAAAATTTCTAATCCACAATGATTCATTCAAGTATCTTGTTTTCGGAAGAATAAAAGTCAAGATTACGTATATCATATTTTTGCATTCCCGTGAAAACTTATGTGGGGTATCAACAGGCGAAAGCTAAAAGTTCTGAAAACAAAAATATTTTAGAGAGAAAAAATCGATTTTTATGCTCTTCGTAAATTTT
This sequence comes from Chironomus striatipennis, assembly GCA_026123125.1. Lineage (NCBI taxonomy): Eukaryota > Metazoa > Arthropoda > Insecta > Diptera > Chironomidae > Chironomus > Chironomus striatipennis. Next base: position 24,233,058 of record CM047393.1, read on the forward strand.
TCATTAAACACATTTTCTTCTTCTTTACTGTTCTTAGCAATTAGAATCATAGTCATGTTAAGGAGAAAATTTCCATTTTCATTTTGTCTATGTTGCTTCATATCTTACCAATTTTTAAAATTTTTTTGTATTTTTACTTTTACAATATATCCATCAGTGCAGTATTTTATAAATGGTTCATTAAGGAACAACAAGCATGTGCTTGATGTTAAAAATGCGTTTATAAAAGAATTTAGAATGAATTTTCAAACTTAATGTTAAACGTTCATGCTTTTATGTATGATACTTTTTGAAGGTGCGGAAATGAGAGGAGATCTCATTTTTATGGCTTTATGCCGTCAATTAAATGAAGGAGAGAAAAAAATATATAAATTTGCAATTAACAAGATGAGATGTTAGAAAAAGGAGCTAAAAACATATTCATCGGATGTTTGAGCTTCATGGCAAATTTCATTAAGCTTCGACAAATGATGTAAAACCAAGAAAATGAAATTTAATTTGCTGGCAAAAATATTTTTGGGCACTTCTTTGCAACCGTTGGCAAATTCAATTAAAATTTATTGCGGACAGGCGATGCTAAAAGTAAATTGCTCTGTAATGGTCATTAAATTATAATAGAATTGTGTGCAAGCTTTCGTTCACAAACACAGGAGAGAATTTTTCATATATTTTTTTTGAGTGTACGCCATGCATTGAATGTTAATTACACCACATGTGTTGTGGTTAATTTTTTAAATCCCAAAACTGTTCATTTTTGAGTGAAAAACATGAGAGATATAATGTGTAACATCAGGCGCCTCATTATTTTTTTTTCTTCTGGTATATTTATGAATATTGTGGATGTGTCAACGGAATAGCATGGTAAAGAAGAAAATTTTGGAGAGTACCTCACATGGAGAAAAAAAATGGGAGACTGCTAAAAAGCTTGCTGAAGAAAGAAAAATTATTTTGTGCATTGTTATTAGTTTAACTGCCATTGCATGGATTCAAATATTATTAAGTAACCACATTTAGTTGCATACCCTTTTCCAATTTGTTATTTTACTATCCCTTAATATATTATTCTATAATTATTATTTAGTCTGTTTTCAACTCTCTATCAATTACAAATTATTTTTTATAAAATTATTATTATTAAGCATCTTAATTATCGAATTAAAATCTGTAAATAAAGGGCTTCAAAGAAGACTAAGAATTTAGATCATTTAAAGTTCAATAGCTGCACTAAAATGTATTTGATTGAAGTTGCATTTTCAATTTCCACAATCACGATTATGAGTTCATTAATCCTTTTTTTAAAGAGACTTTCATTTAGTTCTTCATCAACATAAATTATTATGTTTCTTATAGAATGAGAGAAGCAGCAGACAAAGTAAGAGAAGAATTTATACACAGAACTGTGAGAAACTTCAGCTTCGTCAAATGATTGATTATAAACAACTCGAAAATCCCGTTGCATTTTATGGATTGCTCATATCATTCATCATATGAAGTTCTCTCTTATTATTCATACAATGGCAATTTTTTGAATGGTTCTTGATTTGCACAAAGTGCTTTCTATAATAAAATATATGACTAATACAGCCACTTGAATATCAAAGACAAATTGGACACTTGTCTCATTTGTTCATCTTTACGTAAATGGAAGAATGTGATAAAGCACAGCAGAGAAGTTTTGTCGTGAACATACATTTATTTCCAGCAGTTACAAAGAGTTCAAGTTGATCGCGGTAGGAAAATTAAGGTTGCATGCTGTGGATAATTTTTATTTTGCTTTATTATTCTTTATCATAGACAAAAAAAAAGCTACAAAAAAAATTTTGTGATAGGGAACACTTTTGAAAAGCGTCAACATATAAAATAGCATAAAGTTTTCTACTTAACTACAAAAGATTCATGCTTTGATTAAGACACAAAAAAGAACGAGTGTAAAAGCAATAAATCTAATGTCAAAAAACAATCAATGGCTCCCACATTAAATAAAATTCTTGGATTAATTAAAGAATTTTTTCTCTATTTGTAAAAATGATTTTTTTTTTTCTTTATATTTTATCTATTTAGTGTGAAATGGAAGCAGCAACTTGACCATAAAAACATTGAATCGATTTCCAATGTAAAAAAATTTTGTGGGTTTCTTTTGTGAACAATTTTTTATTCTTCTTTTTCTTTTGTGAAGCACTTCCTCTTCTTGTTACTGACCATTATATTACAAATTTATAAAAAAGTGATGATTCTATATATGTGAATTCCAGCATGCCTATACATGTAAATTATTTTGTTGTTTAAATTTATTGAAAAGATTAATTGATTTATGGAAATGGCGATAGAAGTGAAAATTATATAGGTATTGTGGATTATGCATTATTTGTAGAAGAATTATTTGTTGAACAGTGCATTATAGATGCTTTTGATTTATGTAAATCCAATTAACTACAATTGAATTAATTGGATTTTAAAAATATTTTTCAGGAATTTCTTTCTTAATTCCAAATATTTTCAACTTTCCAAATATTCTAATATTTGAAAGAATATTTTATTTTTAATCATTATCATGTTTTGGAAGTTCTTGCAGAAAAAAACAGAAAAACGGAGAAAAACTTATTTAATTTTTAATTACTTTGTTCCTACCTTTTTTTGTGAATCATGTCCAAAACTTCCATAAAAGTTTTTCAATAAAAGTGACAAAAGATAAACATAAAACTACTTGCTCATCAAACTTTTAATCCCCAAGAAGTCGTAAACTTGAAAAAAAACGTAAATAAAAAAGCTGAATATGATAGTTTCGTGTTATGAAGAAGCAAAAGTTGGCGAATGAATAAATTCAAGAGCTTTCGTGACATGAATATTTGAGGTACTTCTTAACTCACTTACTTACTCACCTATTACATCCAATTCAATATGTTTGCCATAATTTCTAAACCTACATATTTTTATTGAATTGAAGGAATTTGATTTTGGACTCAAACTTTTTGTCTCCTAAATGGAAAGTTAAGTAGACGAACTTCTTAATAATTAAAAAGTCAGAGTAAAATTCATGAATTTTTGAACATCTTATAACTTAATTCCATATTGCATTCCTTTCAAAACCTACAGAACAATTCTATATAGCTGTCTATTACCTACATATCTAGCTACAATACTATCAACTTTTTAAAATAAAATATGAAGAAAAAAAATGTTGATGCAACAAATGTCTGGCAAATGTTATGTCTCTTTCTCTTTGCCACTCTTTACGAACGTTTAAATCATTTTGAAGGTGTTGTAGAACATGCAATGTAAATAATTCTCCTTTCAATTTTCAATTACATGGAGAGCAATTTTGTCGTCATTCAAAGAAGCTTCAATGTTGTGCTGGAAACTGTTATGACACATTTAAAACGAGTGCAAGTAGAAGTATAAATAAAATTCAATGTTACAGCAACTTTAAACTCATCCTAAACGCTAGTAAATGCAAATTTGTTATTTCCTTTAGTTTTTTTACTTGCCCTCATCATCGTTGTCGTCTCGCACAAGGAGAATTAATTATAAGTAGTTGACTCCACGAGAGCATAAGATGCGATTTAAAAAAATTAAATATCTTCTCAATGACTAACTAAATACCACTATTAATTGGCTCAATCTTGATAACAGTCTCATAAGACAATTATATTATATCGAATATGTAGGGGAAAGATGGAATAAACAAGAAGAATGATAGACGTAGAATAGTGGATTACGTTAATTGACTAATTATTGTTTTTACGATAGAAGTCAGTAAGTCAGCTTTGATTCCCCTGATTATTAAACTTTTTAGCAAACAATCTAATAATCCTAAAATGTATTTACTTCCTTTTTATCAATAATTCCAGAATCTATTCTGTTTATAGCATTAAGCATTGTTAAGATAGGAAAAACTATGTTCAATAATAATGAGGAGGAATAACGATCATTATGGAGATGCCAGCATGCATTACTTTCACAATAAATTGCATTACTTTAGTAAATCAGTCCATTCTTCAATCAAGTTCCGATTTCAAAGCAGTAATAAAAACCCCTTTTAAAAGTCTTATGGGAATTGAAAGAGAAAACAAGCAGCAATGAACAGCAAATTCTTACGCATTTATTTCTCTTGGGAATCTAGTTGACGTAACGGAAATTGGAATATCACTTCCACAACTATAATTCCCTTTCATATTAAGTCGATTGGTTGATAATGAAGATTTATTCTACTCAAGAATCCTTCCATGCCATTTTGACTCCAATCAATCAATATCTAAATCAAATCATGTTAATGGCTGCGATAATTTTCTATAACGGAAGTTCTGACGCTAATAGAATAGTAAGCATTAACATGTCATTAATAAATTACATATTGGAAGAACTCGTGGTTTGGTCGATTAATGAAATTTATACTGAAAACAAACTGTAAAGTGGATATTCTTAATAGAACTTTCCTCGTATAAATAAAATAGCACAACGTTGTGATGGAACTTCAGTGGGCTTCAACATTAATCAGCTTCATCAACAGTTTGAAAATTCCCTTTCTAGATGTAATGAAGTACAAAGAAAAGAGAGCAAAATTGCTTAGACTATAAACCTCAACACATTACACTTTTATTATCATTTTAAACTATTATACAGCATCAAGCTCTTCTATTATTCAAACATTTACAATATAATTATAATTAATTATTTTAAGAATTTTCATTTTCATGAACTGCTTAAAGTTTAGATATAAAACTTCTATATTGATTTTTATTACTGAATCATTGACTTTAATTATATGTTAGTAGCTTTATGCTTGTCATTTTCAACAAAAATGCGTCTTATTAACAAATTCGAAATCGAATTTCCAACTCTATCTCATTTTTATTCTACGAACAGTTGAGCGAGATAGAATTGTATTTATTACATTACATCACTTCCAAACACTCATGAGTGTACGTATGTATCTAATTCCATTTCGACATAAACATTAAAAATTACTTTTTATGGCATTCTTCCTAATGCTGTGAAGTTAATGATGAAGTGAATGAGAATTAAGTGATGGAATTTGCGTTTCAAGATATGCTTCATGCTATAAAAAATAAAATTATGCTGACAACAAATGAAGAAAGAAGTAACAACAAAACTAATGATGTTGGTTAAAGAAAGATTAAACTGTGTCATATTAATGAAAAATTTTATTATTATTTATTGTCTAAGGAAGTGAAATGAGGTCGGTATTAGGGTCAGTTTAATTAGATATATTTAACTGCTTTCGATTCTCTTGTACTTGTTTTATCTTTTGAAGCTCCTTTTATCATCAATTGTATAATGAAGTAGTTAATAGCTACCCATGCACGTCTGCATGTCAATTTATACTGACTGTTTAAGTTTGCATATTTATGAGGTGATGAAAAATGAAATAATTCTCACTTCCCGTTTTTACACGATGCGTACTTAAAGTAGTCACTAATTTGCATCATTAATATTATCAGTAGCCTTTTTCTCAATTAAATTACTAATTATGTGAAATGCCTTCAAGACACTAATGTAACATATTTATCAGTCAACCTTAAATTTATTTCTCAATTGCTTTATTAAGAATTCATTTCTATACTAACTAGAATATTTATTGGAATGTAAATGTTGACTTGAGTATGAATTATTTTATTGCAGAAACGTGGCTACTTTTTCTTTCCAGTTTTTAGTTGCTTCTAACTAAGTGTTTTATCTGAGTTGTAAATATAACTTATTAATTAATTACTGGAAATTAAATTATAATGATCCAGAATTCAAAAATTTTAAGAAATTAAAATGTGATGTGGGTTCAAAACCACTAAAACTAAACATTTTCTCAAGTTCCCTTTTAATGATTGTTTGAATAATTTATCATCCACACACTCACACAAAATTATGGTCTTTATTTAATTAAAAACTTTACTGTAATTTACAGAAAAAAAGAACGAGCATGAAAAGAAAAAGTTAAATATTAACAAGATAAAAGTAAATATATATGCAGGAGCAAGAATTAAGGTATTCATAAAGGTTGTACTTTTTATAATTAAAATGAGTACTTAGTCTTCATGACAACTTCACATCTACGAAGGTTGATAAAGCAAGTTGATTCCACAAAAGTGCCAATCTTTGAAAATAGCCATCATGCCATGTTTAGTGACGTCTAGTAAGAATTTATTATTCCAACGGTATTTCCTCCTCGCTTTTTATTTTATTCTATGCTTTTTATCGTTTAGCAACGTATATCAAGTGCTAGTTCTATAAGCAAACATTTACATAAAGGATTTTTTTCTCCATTCATCGTATGCGGAATAAAAAGAATGAATGGATATACAACAGTACTTTACACAAGCATATTGTTCTTTTAGTTACCAACGTTTATAACCAAAACGTGACACTCAATATATTTTCCACATCAGCAAGATTGCTTCCTTTTGTGCAGAGTTTTTTTTTTGCTCTAAAACTGCAAAGTAAAAGACTATTGATAAATAATAAAAGAAACATTGAATGATAGAAACTTGAGATGTCTCGAGAACTTTCTTTCCTTTGTGAATAAAGAAGATGCTTAAGCCAATAGAAAAGTCTTAAGCATGTTTTTAAATTGAAAAGTTTGTGAATTTCAAGATCAATAGGAAATAAAAGTTTATGTTTTCCAAAGTTTAAGGATTTAAAAATCGTACAGGTTAAGCAGTTACTCTGCTAGAAATAAATAAGTAAGCAGAATTGCTTATCCTTTAAATACATAATTACATGCTACCAAGCTGCCGAGAGGATTGTTTATGGCCTAAAAAGTCATAAAAACACTTCTGCCAAGTCTTTTTTAATCTAGAACAAATTTTCATTACACACATATTCTGTTGTACATAAATGGAGAGGAAATGATGTTAAGAAAAGATTTAAGCATCAGACTCAATGACCTCTAAAGAGATTAGACATTCATGAATTCACATATGAAACTCATGATGATAACGTCACGCTCTATGGTGAAAAATTACGAAAATTGATTTCTTTAATTTGAAGATGTATTTTAGAGGAATTTCGTCTTGGTTCGTTTTAGGCAGAGTTGAACATCAAAATATTTACAGAATAAATTCTTAGAGATTTTTTTTTTTTTTTTTACTTTTCTGATTTAAAGATTTGTTATGAGATTGAAATTTGAACTAAATTCCATCAAATTCACATCCAACTCTGACTTTTTTTGCACTTTTTCATCGCCAATTGATCTTAAATAAGACAATTTTTTGTTTCTTTCTACAAATGGAATCAACCTACCTTCAATAAAATTCGTTTGGTATTTTCTCTAATCATTTCATAAAAGCAAATGAAACCACGCGAGAGCGTAAAGAATCGACTTTTAAATAAAAAAAGATTTTTTTTTCTTCTTTCCAATTTTTGTGAACTAATCTGATGAACTAAGAAGAAAATAGATAGATATTATGTATGTGGTGAAAAGCACGCGCGTATTTAATAACAAACAATCGAGATCACGTTTCACTCTAGGATTAAATTTGTTTTTCTATTATTTTAACAAAAACAACAAAAATTGAGGTGTTAACGGCCGATGAAAATCGAGAATAGGAAAAATATCAATTGTAGCATTAAGTTTGCTTTTGTCATAGAAAAATTGTCGGAATTTTGTAAAACAGCTTATCTATTGTTGTTTAAGTTTTCTTTGTCGACAATTCGTGAATTTTTAATGAAAAGTTTCAATTAATTTCGGAGGTGTTTTGTAGATTATGTATTAAATCGAAGCATCAAATTGAATATTTGTGGTTCATGACTGTTTATGTAATTCGCGTTCCTAGTAACCAGAAAATTGAAAACGTTCCTGAACTTCAAAAATTATTTGTCGTATTAAATTAGCAACTTCAAATTGATATTCTTGAGAGTAATTTTAAAGTTTTCTAAATTCTAATATTTGTAATGAGACATGAATTGAGTGAAGACAAATGTGAACAGTTATGTGTAACTGTAGAAAGTTTTGATTTTAAATTATTGACAATTTTTAAATTTTCCTATTATGGAAACATTCAAAGATTTTTTTGTCTCATGGCAATTTCATGCCGGCTACAAAATATGGTGGCTATCAAGTTTCAAGGTGTAGACAATTAATGGCAAAATATAAGTTTGAAAAGAGTATTAAAGCTTATAGCCATAAAAAACTCAGCAATAAAAATATTTTTGTATGTACAACAATAAATTTTCAGAACTAAAGCCAAATGAAAAAAAAAAAAATCACCACATAAGCATAAAGTTCGCCAGTATTTAGCATCAATTTCCGTTCTTTTATGAAAAACACCTCAGCAAAAAAGAAAATCCGATTAAAAGCCTAGGCAAAGTGTTTACAAGAAGAAAAATTTATCGCATATAAATGCCTAATCAGATTAAAAATGTAATTTATGGAAGTGAAGGAATTGAGTATTAGCACCCAAAAAGGAAAATAAATACATCAAGTCAATTATCAAAATTGTGAATTAATTTTTTTACCTAAAATAAATTTGAATTTTGACATGGTGTGTTATAGATGCATCTTTATACTATAGATAGTGAGTAGCATTAAGCATGTCATCATTTGAACCTCTTACAAGTGATTTTATTTTATAAATGTCTAAAATATTTTCCAGTTACCTAATAAATATGTAAAAAATTGATCTTTTTAAAAAAAATTTCATGAATATATCGGAAGGAAATAAAATGTGCGTAATTTCATTCTACATGCCATATTTTGTCAACAAAAAGTAATTTAAAAAAGTGTGACCGAGAATAATTTCACAAACCTCAAAATTCAACACCTAGATTTGAATAATTGTCAATTCTAATTTCTTTCGACCAGCATGTCAAGTATAAAATTCATCTACTCAATTTTTTCACCACAATTATATCGCATCTAAAATCTCGTCAAATTACAATAAAGTATGCATCAAAAAGCAATTTACTAAAAAGAATATAAGAACAAATTGTAATTTCTCAAGTTAAATTTATGTATATCTGGATGCAAAAGCATGCCACAGTGAATAAATGAATAAAAAATTTCGTGTCTTTTGTGTATTTTGTTTGATGTAACATGTTACCACATGAATAAATAAATAGAAAGAAAATATAAAAGGGGCCCAAAATAAATGAGACATGCAAATTCCTTTGGGAAATAGCAAAAAAATGTTAGCGACTTAACACATTTGTGAGTGCTTTAAGAATTTAATTTGACGACTGAGATACTCGACTGTTTGAAAAATTACTTTAATGAAAATTTCTTCATGTAATTGATGGCGATTTCAGAAATAAAACTGTTCCAACACTCTGCTTCCTTCACTATATTTCAACTCTAATTAATTAAAGCTTGTTTTTAATTTTCCAACCCTTCCATGATTATTTTCAATTAATTTGCAGTTCTGCTTTATATAACTGTTGTAAAAATCACCACAAAAGCATCCACGTAAGTACATGAGCAATAAGTTTTTTTCCTCTCTGCAATTCTTTTAGCTCATTGTAAAAAGAGCAACAATAATAAGAGCAGCCTCCACACAGGATATAGATATACAATGAAATGCAATTAATTTAATTGAATAAGCATGAACGAATGTGAAATGTTTACTGCACACATTAAGAAAAAATGAATTTACTATAAGTGGAAATTCACATGAGAATTGGAAATTCAATAGATTGTCGAACAGAATTAGGGAAAATAAGGAACATAATCTAGCATTTTTACTTCAAAAACAATGCTTGGTGCATTTTATTATTATAATCAATAATCTATTTTATATTCAATTCCTGAATGAGCATCTCTCTGATCAATAAGATAAACTACTGGTGATTTGCAAACAATCTTTGAAATAGACACAAAAACAGGAAATTTCCATGAAAATCTACCATCAATAAAAGCAAAAAAGGAAACATTTTCTACAATACTTACTTTCATCATGCATAAAACATGAGTATAGAGTAGAGATAAATGGAACATTGAGTTGATTAATAGAAAAAATGTTACCCAAGAGAACTTATTGGGGAGAGCATTAAATGTTTATGAAAAATTGTCGTCTATTAATTTCATTGCATTTGATATTCCATAAAGCATTTTGTTAATAACAATTTTAGGATTTCTGTTTGATTTATTAAAATGACATTAATCAATGCGTAAGCGACAAAACATTCAATAAATCTTCAGAATTAAATTAAATTAGTGTACAAGCTCTACAAATCGGTAGGTTATCTCTTGACATATTTTTTTCCTATCAGAGCTTAATTTAATTTTATGATTAACTGTGGACAAAGATTTCTGCCGCAAAAATGGCATAAAAAAAAGAAATTTAATTTCCATCATTCACAATTCAGTCTGCAAAAGCTGTTCACGTTTAACGAATTAAAAAAAAAATAGGGGATTTTCATATTTTTTATTTTATTTTGCATTTCACAATTTTCATGCAATATATAGAATAAAGTATGAGGAATCACGGCATCAGACGGTACACGAATTGAAAATAATTTTCAACATTTCAAATGCGTCTCGTTGTTGTTGCCTGTTTTTTACTCCTTCATGAACTGAAAATATTTTATTTTTCCTCATAAAGACACAGAAGATTCCGGAGTGAGAAGTAATAAGCGCATGAAAGTCAAATAAATATCAAAGCAGACATTTTTCCACCATAAAGTCTTAATGCACACTCGTGATATTTTTTTTATGTACTTAAGGGAGTAATTTAGTGAGTGGATAAAATCGTTTTTCTCTAATGATGATAGAATACTTTTAATCGGAACAGATGATAAAGGATTACAGTTTGTAACGATTCTCTGGATTTTAATTTAATTTGATGCATCATCACTAAAAGAAGAAAATAAATCGTTTAGGATAATTGCTGGATCTGCAATTACGTAAATAAAGTTTTTAAGTACTGGAATTATTTGGAATAGAAATAAAGTGATAGTTATAATCCTTCACAAACTAAATTCCCCAAACTCAATGAACGAATTTTCAAACTATTAGTTTAATAACATCAAATGTTCAAATCCATCCACATGAGTTTAACTCAATTGAGGAAAATTCTTTTCATCTCATCGAGAAGAACAATAAGTGTTTTATTCAGCACAGGAAAACGTCCTATTCGAATTCTAGTTCTAAATTTGTCTACCTTGACAGTTTGTTGATTGAGTTTGATTGTCATTTATAAAACTAGTGCAATTGCAGTTCCCAATCTAAAACCTTTTAAAGCTTCTCTCTTAAACAAATATAAAAAATTATAGTATGAACTTTTTCAACAAATTTCATACTAGTTTGCTTCCACATTCTGTGTTGAATCGAAATCGGATATTTATAGAAGTGAATTAGCATGGTATATATGAGCAGCTCTATAGCAACACATAGTACTTTCAAATGTTTGCTCTTTTGTGAAGTTCCACTCATTTTCATTATGTACACAAAATAAATATTTGCAAACTCTTTGCGAATAAAAAAATTTCCTATTCAGCTCAATGTTGCTCAACTATTTCATATAATACCATCAACATACAGTCATTGAAATGCAGCGAAGAGGAAAACTCAAATTTGAATTTTGATACATATATAAAGCCATCCATGTTTCGCTGTTTGAGTTTGTGTCATGTTTTTCAGATTATTTTTTGCTGTTGAACTCATCACAATGTGCCAAAATAAAATTGAATAAAGATGGTAAAATTTTTTATAAGGGAATTATTAAAGTCTCGATAACAGTGTGCAGTGAATTTTCGGTGAATATTAGATTTCACACCGTTGTTTTGCTATTGCGATTTATTTCTTATAGTAAATTATATGTGTGTGGCAGACAGGAAATTTGCTTTTTTTCTCCCATTCAGTTTCATACTTTGCAGTTTTGCAGAAAATAATGCTATACCAGATTTAATAATAATAAAATAAAATGCAAAGTTTTTAATCGGGAAAAAGGGTTGAAAATGAATTTTCAATATTTTTTTTATTTATCCTGCCAGACATTTTCTGTCACTAAATTGTAGAATTTTACGAGGAATTAAAGTTTGTTTTGCATATTCGCTTTCATTATTAACTTAACAATGATATTTTTTTGGGGGGAAGTAAAGGAAATTAAAATTCAAATCATTTATAATTTTCTATGAATTTCCTAGTAATTTTCGACATTTTTCGATTATTATTAATATTTACTGTGTTTAAGGAAATTGTGAATATTATATGAACAACATTTTAAGGTGAAAATTGCGTGAAAAAATATTTTGTCATGGAAAAAATATTTGTTGATTTTAATTTTGACATTGAACCTTTGAACCTTGAGTAAAAAAATTGATAAACTGTTCAGTCAATATAATATGAAAGAAGAAAATCTAATTTTAGCAAATATCCAATAATCTTTCAGTAATATTTTTTAAATCATCGTATTGGTAATAAAAAGGAAATTTTTACTTTAATATATTTATGATTCCAGCAGCTATCCATTACAACACTTTTCAACATATATATGTTTAGTTTCATATTACCGCAAAAAAATTTCATAAAAACACTCATAAGTTACATAAAAGATAATCATGACGATCAATCAAGACGTGAAAAAACCGAGAGCAAAACACTTTTTAATTTGCATGTCTGTAGATTTATCAAGATTTTTCTTTTTCTTATGAAAGCAAACAATTAAAATTAATTAATGCAGTCATGATAGATGATTGTGGTGAGATTTACAATGCGAGGTTTTTTAGTATTTTGTTGCGCTGAATTATGTTTCATATTTTATTGAGATGCAGAGCAATTAAGTTATAAATTCATCTACGCGAGTGAGAAAATGAAATAAAACCGGTAGTTTTGCTTATTAGTAGTTAAAACTTAAATGATCTTAGCTTTATTAACAACGATAAAATCGAGAAATTCAAGATTTTTTAATTATTATGTACATTCTTAATTGCTTCTTCAAAGTCAGTATTGCGGTACTTCTTTATTATTGCATTGATAAAACTATGAAATGACCAGCAAAATGTCATTCCACTCGAGATATTTTTGTACACCTTGTCACTTCCCCTTTCAGAAAAATCATGAAATTCACGCTTTGTAGCATTTTCAATGCAGTTTAGCAGTCAACTATCTATTGGCATAATATTCATGAGAAATCTTCAAGCGATTTTAAACAGTCTCACTTTAGTTCTTATTATTATGCTTTTAAAAGTTGAAATTATTCATTTATGCAGTTGCTGTTTAACTTAATGAAACATCTGACGGAGAATTAAGCAGCAAGATTTTAAAGGAATTTTCATTGTGAGATCCTAAAACATCCAGAAATGTCTTAAAGAAGTACAGATTGCCAATACAAACTGATGATTTTATTCAAGATTTCAAACAGTAAATAGTAAAACTCTTGAGAAAGCGAAAATAACAATCAGCGGCATCCAACAACGACATTTATGAGAATGAAAATGAAATTGTTCTGTAAAATCAACAATGCATGACATTAGCACTTTCCTTAATTTCTTTTAACGTGATTTTAATGAAGTAAAAACACATTTGTTGCTTGAGATTTTTTTTCCTTCACAATCACTGATTAGAATCAATGTTGTAAACATTCATTAGAGCAAGTGTGTAGGTAGACAAACCCATTGTTTAGTTTTCATATTCACACCGTTTCACGGCGTGAATATATTGTTTTTACTACACTCTCAAAAACCGTTTTTTGCGTTTTTCTCTTAAAATAAGCATTTTTACGCTTTATACCCTAATTACATAAAAGTTAGGCCTTGGAATTCTCTACAAAATGCCGCAAACCCCGTGAAAATTGGTTGCATTGTTTTCGAGAAAATCGCGAAAAACTGATGGTGTTAGCACTGCATGCACTTTTGTCGGCCAAATTCCGGGAAAACGGAAGCGAGTTAGGACTTCAAATATGGACCAAAATGTGTGTATTGGGCTCATAAGGTGCCACGAAACTTTTGGTAATGATTCATGCAGCGGTTCCGGAGAAATCAACGAAAAACTGAAAAATTATAGCCGATTATTGCATAACACTTTTCCGAAAAACGTAGAATTTTACGTTACGTAAATTTTTCTTTACGTATACGTATTTTTTTACGTAGAGACAGTTTTGTATGAAAATTTATTAATGAATGATTAAATGGCTATAAATGCTTACTGGATCTCATTTTATAGCCATAAATAGTTACTGGATCTCACTTTATGCTTACTGGAACTGACTTTATGGCCATGAATGCTTACTGGATCTTACTTTATGGCCATGAATGCTTAATGGATCTTACTATATGGCCATGAATGCTTACTGGATCTTACTATATGGCCATGAATGCTTACTGGATCTCACTTTATGGCCATGAATGCTTACTGGATCTCACTTTATGGCCATGAATGCTCACTGGATCTTACTTTATGGCCATGAATGCTTACTGGATCTCATTTTATGGCCATGAATGCTTACTGGATCTCACTTTATGGCCATGAATGCTTACTGGATCTCACTTTATGGCCATGAATGCTTACTGGATCTCATTTTATGGCCATGAATGCTTACTGGATCTCACTTTATGGCCATGAATGCTTTCTGGATCTCACTTTATGGCCATGAATGCTTACTGGATCTCACTTTATGGCCATGAATGCTCACTGGATCTTACTTTATGGCCATGAATGCTTACTGGATCTCATTTTATGGCCATGAATGCTTACTGGATCTCACTTTATGGCCATGAATGCTTACTGGATCTCACTTTATGGCCATCAATGCTTACTGGATCTCACTTTATGGCCATGAATGCTTTCTGGATCTCACTTTATGGCCATGAATGCTTACTGGATCTCACTTTATGGCCATGAATGCTCACTGGATCTTACTTTATGGCCATGAATGCTTACTGGATCTCATTTTATGGCCATGAATGCTTACTGGATCTCACTTTATGGCCATGAATGCTTACTGGATCTCACTTTATGGCCATCAATGCTTACTGGATCTCACTTTATGGCCATGAATGCTTACTGGATCTCATTTTATGGCCATGAATGCTTACTGGATCTCATTTTATGGCCATAAATGCTTACTGGATCTAACTTTATGGCCATGAATGTTTACTGGATCTCATTTTATGGCCATGAATGTTTCCTGGATCTCACTTTATGGCCATGAATGCTTACTGGATCTCACTTTATGGCCATGAATGCTTACTGGATCTCATTTTATGGTCTTAAATCCTTACTGGATCTCATTTTATGGTCTTAAATCCTTACTGGATCTCAATTTATGGCCATGAATGCTTACTGGATCTCACTTTATGGCCATGAATGCTTACTGGATCTCATTTTAAGGGCATAAATGCTTGCTAAATCCGAAGATTTACTAATTTAGGATTTTGTAATCTTTGGTTTTAAGTTTTGGTCGGTTTACTAAACGCGGAAAATGTGCTTCAGTCGGTCACGAGTGATCACCGTTATACTAGTATCAAAATATAATTGTTTTATCAAGCGAAAATGAATAATGCTGAGCTATAAATGTTGATGATAGAATTTCAATGCTTTAACATGGAAAATTCATACATTTAAAAGGTTTTAAGCATTGATATTAAATTTTTAATGCTTTAACATGGAAAATATGTGAAATTGAAGGGTGTTAAGCATTGACATTATATTTTCGATGTATTAACATGAGATATATGTGGAATTTAAGGGTTTTGAGCATTGATATTATATTTTCGATGCTTTAACATGAGAAATATGTGGAATTCAAGGGTTCTAAGAGTCGAACGAAACGAAGAGAAGTGAAGTGGAGCTCGACACTCCTGTAATCTATAAAAGTCGAACGGAACGAAGCGAAGCGAAGTGGAGTTCGACATTCCTGTAATCTATAATAGTCGAACGGAACGAAGCGAAGCGAAGTGGAGTTCGACAACCGTGTAATCTATAAAAGTCGAACGGAACGAAGCGAAGCGAAGTGGAGTTCGACACCCCTGTAATCTATAAAAGTCGAACGGAACGAAGCGAAGCGAAGTGGAGTTCGACATTCCTGTAATCTATAAAAGTCGAACGGAACGAAGCGAAGCGAAGTGGAGTTCGACACTCCTGTAATCTATAAAAGTCGAACGGAACGAAGCGAAGCGAAGTGGAGTTCGACACTCCTGTAATCTATAAAAGTCGAACGGAACGAAGCGAAGCGAAGTGGAGTTCGACACCCCTGTAATCTATAAAAATCGAACGGAACGAAGCGAAGCGAAGTGGAGTTCGACACTTCTGTAATCTATAAAAGTCGAACGGAACGAAGCGAAGCGAAGTGGAGTTCGACACTTCTGTAATCTATAAAAGTCGAACGGAACGAAGCGAAGCGAAGTGGAGTTCGACACTCCTGTGATCTATAAAATTTGAACATAGTTTAAACTAGGTTGAGTGAAGCTCACAAATTTTTACATCCTGAACGAAGCGAAGCGAGTGAAGGTGTGAAAATTTTCATAATACGTCCTCAGACTTTGGATTTATAAGGTAAAATGTAAAAGTGTTCGAGCGAAGCTCGAACACATGAAGTTTGAACGTAGTTCAAACTAGGTTGAGCGAAGCTCACAAATTTTTACATCCTGAACGAAGCGAAGCGAGTGAAGGTGTGAAAATTTTCATAATACGTCCTCACACTCAAAGAAAAAAAACTAAAAACTTCTTTTTAGATTGTTTTTATTGACGATTCTAAAAACTTTTTTTAGAATCTAAAAAAAAAGTTTTTAAATTTTAAAATCTAAAAAATAATTTTTTAAATTTTAAAAACAATTTTTTGGACTTTTTTTCATCTTACTTTTTTGAAAACAATAATTCGCAGAAATGACTGATATAAGTATCAGTTTTCTTTCCCATATGTATCCATATAAAATATTTAATATTTTATAATGCACAATTAAGTGCCAAAATTTTTCTAAGTTCTGGAGTCTGTGTATATTTTTCATAAACCAAATCAAATGACCACAAATAAGCTTTAAAGTTGTTAATTATTTATTTTTTATTAAAAAAATATTTTTTCGAAAACTAAAAATATTTTTTTAAAATCTAAAAACTTTTTTTTAAGTTTTTAACGGCTTTTTAAAATTCAAACCAAATCTAAAAACATTTTTTAGAAATCTAAAAAAAATTATTAAGATTAAAATTCAAAAAATGTTTTTAGATTTTTTCATACAAATCTACAAAATGTTTTTACTTTTTTTTCTTGAGTGCAGACTTTGGATTCATAAGGTAAAATGTAAAAGTGTTCGAGTGAAGCTCGAACACATAAAGTTTGAACGTAGTTCAAACTAGGTTGAGTGAAGCTCACAAATTTTTACATCCTGAACGAAACGAAGCGAGTGAAGGTGTGAAAATTTTCATAATACGTCCTCAGACTTTGGATTCATAAGGTAA
The DNA here is from genome assembly GCA_026123125.1 of Chironomus striatipennis. Taxonomy (NCBI): domain Eukaryota; kingdom Metazoa; phylum Arthropoda; class Insecta; order Diptera; family Chironomidae; genus Chironomus; species Chironomus striatipennis. The sequence continues at coordinate 24,250,396 of CM047393.1, forward strand.
AATGTAAAAGAGTTCGAGCGAAGCTCGAACACATAAAGTTTGAACGTAGTTCAAACTAGGTTGAGTGAAGCTCACAAATTTTTACATCCTGAACGAAGCGAAGCGAGTGAAGGTGTGAAAATTTTCATAATACGTCCTCAGACTTTGGATTTATAAGGTAAAATGTAAAAGTGTTCGAGCGAAGCTCGAACACATGAAGTTTGAACGTAGTTCAAACTAGGTTGAGCGAAGCTCACAAATTTTTACATCCTGAACGAAGCGAAACGAGTGAAGGTGTGAAAATTTTCATAATACGTCCTCAGACTTTGGATTCATAAGGTAAAATGTAAAAGTGTTCGAGCGAAGCTCGAACACATAAAGTTTGAACGTAGTTCAAACTAGGTTGAGCGAAGCTCACAAATTTTTACATCCTGAACGAAGCGAAGCGAGTGAAGGTGTGAAAATTTTCATAATACGTCCTCAGACTTTGGATTTATAAGGTAAAATGTAAAAGTGTTCGAGCGAAGCTCGAACACATAAAGTTTGAACGTAGTTCAAACTAGGTTGAGCGAAGCTCACAAATTTTTGCATCCTGAACGAAGCGAAGCGAGTGAAGGTGTGAAAATTTTCATAATACGTCCTCAGACTTTGGATTCATAAGGTAAAATGTAAAAGTGTTCGAGAGAAGCTCGAACACAAAAAGTTTGAACGAAGTATGTAGTACAAGAACACAATGACTGTAAAAGCGTGGGGCGTTCAAAAGAGGTCATCAAAATCAAAGGGTCGCCAAGACAATTACGCCCCACGCTTTTACAGTCATTGTGTTCTTGTACTACATAAAATATTTTAGAAAAATATTTTAGACACTTTTTAGTTAGTTTTATTTTAAAAGCGTGATATTATTTTATTTCCTACTTTTTAGAACAATTTTAACAAAGTTTTTTGGTCATTTTCAAAAAGCGTGTTTTTTAAAAAGTTTTTTTTTATACATTTTTTATCTATCAAAGATAATCATACATAAAAGTCTGATCTACAGAATAGACTGACCGCGGAGCAGCAACTGAAGCGAAGCGGAAGTTGCAAAACTATCGAGACTGTAATGTATGGTAAAGTCTAATCTAAAAAAGATAATCATACATGAAAGTCTGATCTATTGAATAGACTGACCGCGGAGCAGCAACTGGAGCGAAGCGGAAGTTGCAAAACTATCGAGACTGTAATCTATGGTAAAGTCTTATCTAACAAAGATAATCATAAATGAAAAGATCTGATCTACAGAATAGACTGACCGCGGAGCAGCAACTGGAGCGAAGCGGAAGTTGCAAAACTATCGAGACTGTAATGTATGGTAAAGTCTTATCTAACAAAGATAATCATACATAAAAGTCTGATCTACAGAATAGACTGACCGCGGAGCAGCAACTGGAGCGAAGCGGAAGTTGCAAAACTATCGAGACTGTAATCTATGGTAAAGTCTAATCTAAAAAAGATAATCATACATGAAAGTCTGATCTATTGAATAGACTGACCGCGGAGCAGCAACTGGAGCGAAGCGGAAGTTGCAAAACTATCGAGACTGTAATCTATGGTAAAGTCTTATCTAACAAAGATAATCATAAATGAAAAGATCTGATCTACAGAATAGACTGACCGCGGAGCAGCAACTGGAGCGAAGCGGAAGTTGCAAAACTATCGAGACTGTAATCTATGATAAAGTCTGATCTAACAAAAAGATCTACATATATGTAGCTCTGATCTACAGAATAGACTGACCGCGGAGCAGCAACTGGAGCGAAGCGGAAGTAAAAAATAGCGGATATTATTTTATCTCAAGTGTTAATCTGTACTCTGCATTCTGAAATTTTTGCTCTAATCTTCTGTTTTTATCAGTTTTATAACACAGAAAAGATGTTTTCAAATTAATCAGTGTCATTTGGAAACGGTGTGAATATCTCCATGAAGCGTGATCCGCTTCATAACTAGTTTTTATTAGCCTCAGTAATTTTATATATCAATCAAAAATTAATTTATAAATTAAGATTCACACATTTTAAAGTAGCAGCATATTAATGTAATTGTTAATGTAATTTCCTTCCTAACGCTGAAGATCATCAAGAGCAATGTCGTTATTATTCTTAAAGTATTTAGTTATTCACACTTAGATGTGAATTTTTTCTGACAGCAAATGTTAAATGTTCAATTTTCTTTGATATTCAATTAAAATTTTAAATTTGATTCTATTGTATTTCTCCTTTCTCTGTAGATCTCTTCTCAACTATTTCTTCCTTGCTTCGAATGTATAATAAAATTAACAAAATTGTGTTCAAGACTGCCAGTAAGAAGGTGAAGGAATATTTAAACAAAGCTGTGTGAAGTAAGCAATTTCGATTTTAATAAATTATTGGAACTGAATTGTATTGAATTGTCTTACCTCTCACCATAATGATTCAAACAATTTAAAGTAATCAGATCAGAACAAAAACATTTTCTTCATTTCAAGTTTAATTCACTACTGAGTAAAATTTGTTAGTCTCACATGCAATAGAGCGATTTAGTATCTTATCAAAATGAGGACTTTACCTACTTGTTGATAATAGAAATAAAACGTTTATCAAAAGATAAATACTTATAATAAAAACCCAAAATATTATCGCAAGTTAAACAAATCATTTTATTGCAAAACTCATTTTGTATTGCATTGTTAGTCAAGAGATGTGCAACACTTTACACTCTTCTCTACTTTCGTAAATACTTATAGGTAAAATTTTTAAGGGTAGAAAGTACTGGAAAGTACAAATTAAAATCAAAAAATTTGCGAATGCCAAAAATTATGGAAATAATTTTCCATTTCGTGACAAAAAGCAATTAGAATTATAGACGATGTGGGACGAAGTAAATATTTTACAAAGAAAATATAATACCCAAATTATAGTTCCTGTATATATTTCAACAACGGAACTTTCGCTTACTAATCACTATCGTTTTGAATGCACGAATTGCAAAGAATTAAAAAAATAAAAACTATTAGAAAATTGAAATTCAAGGTTGGTTTCTGCAGTAAATAAATTTTACAAATCTTCTTACAATTTTGTTAGTGTGTTGAAAACCATAAATTTTTATAATTTGGCAATGTTGGTAAATTCACTTAATTCAATTAAAATTCAATGCCTCAGGTAATGGTTTTTGGCTCGTCATCATAATTCTCTTTTTTTTTTTGCGATTCAATGAGTTTAATGCCCTTAATGTTTATTATACTATAATACCTTTCTTCTGTGTGGCTTTATTCTGTTTCAGAATATTAAATATGTGACGTTATTTTTTTAACTCTATTCTGATAGGCTACGTAATACGAACATGTGGTTAATTACGCAATATAGAAGCTCCGTAAATTTGGTGAAATTCCACATGCACGCGTTGATAATTAAGCACCTTCTATTATTTCTATAATAAAATTTCTGAGAACTTGTCTGACATTTTAATGACTTATAACAGCTTATAAAAGAAAAACATGCAACATAAAACTTTTTTTTTTTATATTTCAATAATTTGACTGAGAAAAATCCATCTTTATTGAATCATCAAACTTAATTTAAAGGTAAGCAAGTTTGAGGATCACCACTGACACAATCATTAATCCAAAATATTTGACCTGCTTGACATTTGCATTCATTATCCATGAGTTGTTGAGATAAGCATAGTCGGCAGAGGGTGCAATCGTCTGGATGTGGGATCCTTCCTAAAATAATTGATTCAAAAAGATTTTATAAATATTAAGCAACAATCGATAATTGAATATGTACGTACCAAAAAAGATGCCTGCACATGGATTTGGCTTATTAGTGGTCGTAGGTTCAGTTGGAATTTCAGTGCTCGTAGACTGGGTGGAACTTTCTGTTTGGGTCAAAGTAGAGGGATTTTCTGAGAAACTTGAAGTGGTCGTAAACTGGGTGGTGCTTTCAGTTTGATTCAAAGTCGTAGGAATTTCTGTGAAACTTGAGGTGCTTGTGCTTTCAGTATTAGTCAATGTCGAAGGAAATTCTGTGCTACTTGAAGTGGTCACTGATAGAGTGGTGCTTTCTGTTTGGGTCAAAGTAGAGGGAATTTCTGTGAAACTTGTGGTGGTCGTAAACTGGGTGGTGCTTTCAGTTTGATTCAAAGTCGTAGGAATTTCTGTGAAACTTGAGGTGGTCGTAAAATGTGTGGTAGTCTCTGTCGATCTTATAAAACCAGTAGTGGTCTCCCAAACTTGTAATATGCATTCAAGTATATTTTCATCAAAAATTTCATCCTCATAACATGTGAAAATCCTTGGAAGACCTCTAATACATCCAACAAAAAGAGTATTGTCACCCGGATAAGGTCTTGGTGAGAAAAATACCCCGGTACAAATTTCTTCGATATTTATGTCTTCGGAAAAAATTAAACTTTTCGGAATGCATGCATTTTCGAATTGGTTGAAAATTGTATCACTAGGACAGTCTGGATTGCATGACATTAATGCAACAAAAGTGCATAAAATAATTAAAAATGATTGATCTAGAAATAAATTGTTAAGTTTATTAAATAAGGCAAATAAAAATTATCCAAATTAAATGTTCTAGATACTTCAATAACCTCTAAAAAGTTTTAATAAGTTTTAATTTTTACTTTCCTAACCTTTCATAATTTTAAAACGAAGCTCTTAACTAGGAATTTACTGAAGCACTTCCGATTTAAGACTGAATTATTGAATGTCAAATTCAAGCAGTAGTCCTAATCTTATTGCATGATAACTTTTATCTTATCAAAATGTAACACATTGTGGATTAAGTCATACTTAAGTTTCGGTGATTAACTTCTCAGAAATTCGCAATAGTAGCTCAAAAAAATCACGTCAATTGTCCAATCACACTCTTGATGTCATTTTCATTATCTTATCATTACCAAATTAATTTCACGTTTATTTGCTGTATAACACATTTGATTAAGAAGCACGTTGTTTTTTGTTTTGAAATTGAATGTGAGAATAAAATTTTAATTAAATTGAGAGAAAGAGTCTAGATGTCTGTGCTAAAAAGCTCAAACATCCTGCTCAATTTTACATTATATTTCTCTGCTTAACTCTCATTCGTAAAATAACATTCGAGGAATGAAGACCGTTTCTTCATTTTTGTGACTAAAAAAGTGTTAAATTTGAAAAATTATTATAAAAATATCTCAAAAGGTGAAAAATAAAATTATAAAATAAAAAAAAAAAATATTTAAAATAATTTTATTTTTTTTTTTAATTGAAAACTTGAAAAAGTGGATAAAAAAATCAAGAAATTATAAAATTATAAAAAATAGAATCAAGCAAGGTGTTTCATTGTATATTTCAACAGCAGTAGAAGTCAAAAAAAATAAAAGTAAAAAAGAAGTTAAATGTGTAGATGAGAAGATAAAAGAATAAGATCAAAAGAAAAAGAATTAAAAAATTGTGATTGTGTTTGTGTTAAAAAATTCTCAATTCGGCTTTTAAACTGAGCGACATTGATTAAAAGTTTTAAAAGTAAAGTGGATTAATATCCCATTTGATTAAAGACAAAGAATCACAATTTTATTTGGATTAATCGACTATTAACAAAGTAAGCATTAATTTGGTTCTTAAATTTATCGAACACATAGTAATGTGCAAAATTCTATGACTATCATCATTATGATTATCTGAAACAGAAATTCATTATTGTGCATTGAGAATTTAAAATTTTATTCAAGTGATGGGGGTGCAAAATTATTCTTTTGTAATTTAACAAACAAAAACATGAGCACCAACCACATACACTGAAAATATCTTTCATTGTGTAGAGCATATTGCTCTGTTGTACAGAAATAAAATAAACTGAAATTGAGGGATGAATTGGAAGGAAATTTTTTACAACAACCGTCGACGTGAATTCTCTATAGCATGTGCCGGCAAAAAATGAGGGGTGAAAAAATCAATATTTGTTGTTGTATATGACTCATCCTGCGTCGGATTTTCCAGAAATTTTACTATTTTCTTTGTTTCTCGTTTACTACATTTCTAATGAATTTTATGGTTATTTAATGCACATATATTGTGCATATACACACACCTTATTTCTTGTAAAAAGCGTGATTGATCGGACAGTTTTATTTCATTCGTAAAAGTACCGTTGCATTTATGAAAACAATTTTTTTTGTGCATGTCTTACACTTATTTTCGTATTTTCAACATTCAAGTCGATCAATCATTCTCACGGGTTTTTTATTTTACAAAGACTATAATTTAACAAAAAAATTCTACTTAATAAGTAAAATTATTTTTTTTTTCGATTAATTTTCATTCAGTTCTAATAGAAACAGAAGCAAAAATAATGTTCACCGTCTTCACTTGAAAATCTGTTGTGCTTCTTACATCATCGTAAGAAAAAGTACATTCAACAATTGCTCAATTAATTCATCTCTTCTGTTTCCAATATTTTTTTTTTTTTATTGATGATTGAAGGCAAAACATTCATTGCCAAGATTTCTTCTTTCCATTTTCCTTTCATAAACTCAAAGACGAAGAAGTAAGTTTTAATTATTACGACTGGTTCTTATTTTTATTATAGAGTGTGCAATAACTATGAAAATACCTTGAACTATCAATACATGTAATTGGTATAATTTATTGAAATTGCAAAATGTACTAAATGAACATACTCTCTATTATGCTTACATGAATATTATGCAATATCACATAAAACCAACATTAAATGAAAAGATCGTTAGATGTTATAAGGAAAAAATGGCATTTTAAGGCTACAGTACCTTGAAGCTGTTTGGTCTTTGAATCTATTTGATCAAGTTTCTAAGCACAGATTTACGTAAATTAAAACAAATGCTTTTCTAACTTTAATGTCTTCATTATATATTTTTTCTATTTAATTGATTCAAAGAACTTTAAAATTATTATGTTGATACAAGACGGAAAACAAACATTGTGTCAAATGCTAGTGATTTGATAAAGAAAATTTCTAATCAGCATTCATATTAGAAAATGTCTTCATTAAACTTTATAATGCTTTGAATATGTATCTTTATGTCATTAAGCAAATTGACGTTAGAAATTATGCTATAATTACTCTTTATAGGTTGCCTTTTTGATAATATTATGCAAATAAACTTTTGAACAGTTACGATTTATTGATTACATCCAGTTAAAAGATTTCAATTTTATTAAATAGCATAAAATTCATTAAATTACATGACATCATGTATTCAGAAGAAATTTCATCATAGCCATTTATAAAATAGAACAGCTATGTATATAATAAAATCTTTCAGTTGAAGTCACACACATTAATTACGATGGTGCCATTATGTCCACACTTTTGTGCTTTCTTTTTAAGGATACAAAAAAATGATTCAATTCTTTATATTTTCCATATATTCATTAATTCAAAGATTTACAAATAGACAAAAATTGTCATTTTGAATATTTTGAGTCATAATTCATAAAGTAATAAATTATGACTAGAGCAATAAATATTAGTGATTTTTGTAAATACAAAGAATAATAGGCAAAAGAAAGATATTAGAATTGCTATATGCCAATTGCTCATTTTTCATCAAGATAACTCAATGATGTGCATAGTGTGTATTATTGAGACATTTCAAAGTAAATACGGAGGGGTTGTTTTTGTGAAAATCTCTCTAGAGAAAATTCGTTGTGCTTCGTTTGCATAAAATTTTTAAAACATGGAGAAAAAAAATATTCCTAAGCGCAAAATCAAGTGAGACCCTTTTTACTATTAACATTTCTTGTTCATCTCCCCCCGTTGCATGACTGTGAAAATTTTGTACAGGATTTAATGAAAGAGAACCAAGTTGTAAGACAATTTCCACTTTATTGTATTAACATTCTATTTATTTTACTCTTTATATAATAACACAGCAGTAATCGTTATTGAAGCCATGTCTCTAGCAATGAAAAACACTTGTGAAGGGGTTTGTTATTTGCCATTTTCCATCCCAATCTTGTTGTTATAATTCTGTTTATGTATTTTCCAGAAAACTTTTCTTTCTCTTTGATTTAATTGAAAATGAGTAATGGTTTAATTAATGATTGTAATATGAGAATGAATACAGATGGCGATTCATAGATAGACTTTAAATTTCCAAAAAAGATGCCTTAAGGCTCCTTAAGGGTTGCAGAAAATTTAAATTTTATAAATTATTAATGTAATGAAACAGATGATTTACGAAGATTTTATTCAAAATAATTTAAAGCTAAAAGTTCCAAGAGAGCTTAAAGGAATTTAAAACACATTAAGAATTTCATACAATTAATAATTAATTTTCATTATTATTTTATTGAGTAATGAAGGAAATTATGAAAAATTTAGGACTGATAGGATTGTGTCATTTAAGATTGTTTGGCACCAAATACGATCATATTTTTACTGTATAAAAATGCCAAAAACAGAAGTGACAATAAAAAATATCTCACACTCGTGCACAATTATGTCAAATAAATTTGTGCAATAATTTTTTTCAATTAAAAACTTTATTGATGAAGTTTCGACAAATAACTTAATTTTTTGTAAACATTCAAATAAGTTGCCTCAAAGTCTCGTCTTTTGTTGGTTTTTATATCGATGCTTATTTGTAAAAAGTCGCCACAGATAAAAACTTCGATTTCTTCTTTGATTCATTTTTTTGTATTCAATGCCTTAAGAAGAAATGATTTCAGTTAATGGACATTGCCACTTCCATTTAAAAACACAAAATCTTCTATACATATGAAAAGAAATTTATTCTGAAATAAGATGAAGACAAAAGTGTCATACAAAGTTTTTTTTTTTTTAAAAAAAAAAAAGTTTTAAATGTATTGAAAAAACGTTCCATTGAAATTCTTTAGTGCCTTAATCAAAATTGACTACACTAATGAGATTTTTTTTTATACGCATTCATATCACCTGCATGTAGGCGATGTATTTAGTAAAAAACGTTCATTTAATTAAAATTCTTGATACTTCCATTTCTGTTTATTTCATATTTATTCTTATGTTCCTTAGAAACAATTCGTCAGCAATAATAATCTAAAACATGAATTATGATTTTTATTTTTTTATTATGTAATTATGAAAATCATGAATTTAGCTCAATTGCTAATCATGAAATAAAACACCCAAAAATTTAACTCATATGAAAGTGCTTAATCTAAAAAAGCAAATTTGCTTTAGAAATTAGTTCCATTATTTATGAGTATGGATACTTTTACATGTTTGTCATTATATTTTGTTATCATGTGTTGCTTAGGGGTGTCAATTACTTGGGGGTATCAGGACTTGTACAAGTCCCAAATACCCAAGTCCTAAATACCCCAAGTACTTGTACAAATCCCAAGTCCTTAATATTGAACTAAAAAATGACCCTAAAGGTGAAAAAATACTATATTTGGTTCTTTTCATTGACATTTTTAAATAATAGAGCTATTTTAATTCCTAATGTTTTATTTTCAAGTCATTGAACTCTTTTAAATGTAAATTAAAATTGAAATTGTCCATGTACATCAAAAATTCGAAATTTTAATAAAAAAGTTCATTATTTGAAAATTTTAGCTGAATTAGCTCCATTTTAAGTTTTCTGCATGTAAAAAAGACAATAATCTGTTAAAAATTCAATTTTATAAAAAAATCATTAAAAATTTTATCTTAAATAGCTGAAAAATTGCTGAAAATTACTAAATTATTGGATTTGTACAAGTACTTGGGGTAAAAACCCAAGTACTTGGGGTCCCCCAATTCCTTGCCAAATACCCCAAATACCCAAGTACTTGGGATTTGTACTTGACACCCCTAGTGTTGCTATAACCCTTAATGTAGGCGTTCTTAAACTACTCAGTTTACAATTTTTTGTTGTCTTCAATAATTAATTAATGTCATTTGCTTAATGATAGCTGCTTTGTAGGTTGTAGACAATGAAAAGAAATTTTATCATGTGTATCATTAAGAAGAGAAATTGAACAATTTTAGTGGAATGTTCAAAATATTAAAACCATTAATCACTATAGTTATTTTTGTTTACGTTTATTGACTAAGTTTTGCCATAATTTTTAAAAAATCCTTTAATGAAGCTAATGAGCTTTATCGTGAGTCAATTCCTTCAGTATAATTATCTCAATAGTCAATTCTTATTGCATTTATTAATCAACTGAAAGGAAATTAAGAATTACTTATGTTATCGGTCAATATTATTGTTGTTTCCACGCAATTATGTACAAATGCTCTTGATTTTTATTGCAGATTAAAAGGAAATTCATGTTCACAATTTACTGCAGATTTCTGCAGCTATGCTCCTTTCAAGCATTACAATACTTTTTTCATTTCAAATAATGACAGAAATTTCAATTAAAATGTTCATTTATTTGCCATTAAAAGCACTCGCGCTTTGATAATGAATGAATAAAGCAGAAGGAATGTAAAGACAAGTCAATATGAACAAAATATTATGTAAGATTTTCAACATTTTATAACTTAATCGTCCAATTTTTGTTTACGGTTGCCAAATAAACTCGTTTTGCATCCAATGCTGAATTTTTATTCAAGGAATGGACAATTCTTATAAAAAGATGGTCAAGGATTAATTACAGTATTTAATGTTTAAGCAAGATGAGTACGGAATCTGCATCATCCCTTGAATTTAACGATTAATTGCTGTTTAATGGTTTTCAAGCTTTATTTTTTATCACAATTGTCAATACATATCATTCTCCTTCATTTTCCATTCTCCATTGACCATTTTGATTACACATCAGAATGTAATTAATGATAAACGATGGAACAGAAATGAATGAATACACAGTGAAAGTTGAGATGGGTTATTGAGCTCTTTTGCAAAAAAAAAAAAAAAACGGGTTCTCTTAATTTTAATGTGTTATTTGATATATTTATACTCCAATTTTGTATATTATTTCTAGAGATTTTCTGGGTCGAATTAAATTAGCAGTACTGTAATACAATAATGTGCAATGTCATGGTTATTAAATTTACATTATCCAGTACTGTCACTTTAATTCTTTGTCTATGTTCATTGAGCGAAAATAGAACGAAAGGAAATGTGATATTCTCAAATTCACAGAGCATATTTTGAAGAGTCGAAGACATTACCAAGTCATACAACACACGCAATATATACATTTAGAGTTTGAGAAAATTTTGAAGCACATAATCATCCGCCCATTTTAAAATGTGTTAATTAGACAGACTAGTAGATATAATAAGATGATGTTACGTCAAATCTTAAAAGATACGAGAGTAATTGAGGTTTTATAATTTTGAAAAAGACTAATTAAGAGACAAAAGATTCAAAAGGGTTTGTTTGAATAAAATTCTTATGAAACTTGATGTATCCAATTTTGCGACTTTTTATTTTGAATCAAAACCAATAATTAAGGTATGAAAACTAATTTGTCAAACAGGCTTTCCACATTAAAAAAGCAGTTTACATATAATGTTTGAAGTACATGAAAATATGGTTCTCCTAAACTTTATAGTTTGCAGAGAGCAAGAAAAAAATTGAACATTAACGAAATTACAGCCATAAAATAGAAAAATTACATGTGCTTAATAAAATATATGACTGAACTAACTGAATGTGAGACAAAACTAGGAGATTGAACTTTGAAATTTATGGTTTTTGACGGCAGAGAATTTGAAATGAAAAATTTAATGACCAATTATGAATTTTTAATGGAAGGGTTTTTGGGATGTTGAGGTCAATGATTTGACCGTTTTCAAAACAGTGAGATATACTGCTAAAAACTTTAAGACTCTAGTTTCTGAAAAGAATATTATGTCAACCAATAGCAAAATTTAAAGACAGTTTCAATTTTGAATTTGCTGATGAACAAATTTCTTAGTCGCACAATTTTCTGTCAATAAATTGCTGCTTTAAAGAATGAAATAAGGCATATTAGAAAGAATATAAAAAATATTATTTATTCTTTCTTCGCCACGAATGAACCAAAAATAATAAAGAAGAAGCTTTTAGCATCATTGAAAAAAACCTTTTATTTGTTTACTGCTACTTCTTCACCTTCCATATAAAATTACCAACAATATTGTAAAAAGCACTTAATGACACCTTAAAGACTTTTCAATAGGTCGATGTCAGTAGGAGATGAACAAGCAACAAAAGGTTGATAATTTGAGTCACTAATGGGAAATTGTGCGAACATTAAAGTTTATTGCCAAGCATTATATTGAAATATTTGGCACATGGGAATGAATTTTCAATAAGAATTTCTTCTCTATTTGATTTATTGATTTAAAATTGTTGAGAGACATTGAAAAATTCCCAAAAAATTATGTTTAATGAAAATAAGGCTAACTTAATTAAACAATGATTTTTGTTCAAATTCCGTTGCTTTTGTCACAACATTAATAAAATTATATTTCAACTTTTAAAATTTTTACTTTTATTATCCACACTTGAATGAATTTTTTGGGAAATTCAAACCGATTGTTGGAATCAAACCTAGTTAGTAACAATATTAAAATCTTATTCAAACAAATAATGACCAACTCATGCTCTTAATTAACTTAAATAATCTTCCATCTATTCAAGACTAAAATGAATAAAGTTTCTCTTTCATTTTGCTATACAAATTGCATGCAATATGAAAGTGTTATGGCTCATTATATTAATACATAATAAGTAAGAGCAAATTATTGTTTAAAGACCCCCAAAAACTTTATTTGGTTCAATTGGAAAAGTCTTGAATGTTTGGCATTGTAATGCAACGAATATAAAACGATATTAGGTCAAGTTCTGCTGAAAGTTCATAAATTGAAGAAAAAAATGATCTAACTGAGATGTTGATTGATTAATTATTAGCAGTTAGCAAAATTACTAGCGGTTCATGCTTTTTTCAACGCTTGCTATCAAAAATTTATTTCTGTTAATTATTACAAGCAAGATTGTAAATAATAATCAATCAATATTTAAATTGTTTAGAGCTCCACAATCTTAGATCTCAAGAAACGCTATCATTGTTTTAATCTGTGCTGAGCTTTGGCAACTCAAATTCAATACAAATAAAAAAATAAAATAAAAAAATCGTTAGCGAAATAAAAAATTATCAAAAATTATTTAATAAAGGCAAAAAATTAATCCCAACAGTAAAAATTCAAAAGGAAGTAAGAAGAAGTCTTGATGAGCACGTTTCAATAACAGTATGATGCATAAAAATTTAATTTTTATATTTTTATGTAGAAATTTTTCCGTTTACCACAAAACATAAGTTTTAACTTTTATTTACATTTCAATTTAATTGATCAGGAGGCAAAGCTACCGACTGATTTGTAGTTTTTGTTGGATAAAATTTTTACTTTAATTATTTCATGAAATGCTTTAAGTTAACATATAATTTTGAACACATTTTTTCTCACTTTATTAAATGCCGGTTGAAGTGTAGCAAGTTTATCTTTTCATGACTTTCATCTGTGCACATACCTATAAAGAGAATTTTAATGAATAGTCTTTCGAATGTATCTCAATCATTGTAACAAAATAAAAATCAAATTATTTCTAAGTCTTTATGTATACTGGAAATGCAATTAAAGATCTGAAACATACTGCTTATATGATCCAATTTAAGTAATGAATAATCAGCATTTTGAAAATCAATAAAGCGCATTTAAAAGAATTATAATCAGAAGTACAATATGTATGATTTTGTAAGTTCTAAAAAGTCCCTAAATAAATTAATGGATAAAATGTTATCCTATTATGTTTACTCTGCAAAGCCTAGAATTTCATACATAATTAAATATTCAACATGAGATGCTTATTGCAAAATCCAAGAATTATTTTCTTTCATCAAAATTCTAATAGCAGGTGGTATTTAAGAACTTTTGGATTTTTCTTCAATTACTGAGAAGATATTATGATTACTATTCTGATGAAGCAAGTTTGATTTGTGCTGTTCATCAAAAAAATTTAGATTTTTTGAAAATAAAGAATTTTAAAGAATAGAATTAGCTGACTATGAGTCAGCAATAAGTGTCGTGCGATGTGCATACATTGAAATGGAATAGGAAATAATAAAATTGAAAAAGATGAATACAGAAAAAAATTGATTAAGTTATTCTTTCAATACTTTTCAACTGTAAGTTTTAGGAATTTTTCAACTTCCATTTCTTATTTTTTACAATGTAATGACGATGGTTTGGCTACGATAAAGTGAACGGTTCTCTTTTCTAATAAAAGAATGAATTGCCATATTCTTAAGATGTTAAAACTATTGATGCTTTTAACTTAATTAATGGCATGAGAACAAAACATTTTGTCTAAATCCTATTTTTTTATGTTTTTTATTATTCAGGTACTTTTTGCTCCCACGATTTACTCTTAGACTGTTAATGAATATCTTTTTCTCATTCAAAGATTTACTGTCATGTAAATTATAAAATTTCCAGATCTTTTAATTATTACTTATTAATTTTAGTTTGAAGTTGAAATTGGAATATTCGTTCGAAAATTTTCGCAGAATATTCCCAAACAACAAACAGAGGTGGAACTTTATATTAAAATAAACATAAAAATTTAATTCCATATATTCAGTTCCTATTTTATTAGCACATTTACCTCTAGAAAAATTTACATACAAGGTATCAATAATTCTAAGCTATAATTTCAAACACCTTTTACAATCCCTGAATGAACAGAACAATTTAGTTTTCCAATGTATATTTTGGAAATATGGAAAAAAGAGATCTGACTCTACCAGTGAACCATAAAAACATTAAAGAAGTAGGAAAATTGCAAATAATTATACGTCTACACGTATGTTTCAATATCCGAGTGAAGTGAAATCATCGACCTCGTCAGAAACGATAAAGGAAGAAAAATCAAAAACTTATAAACCTTGTTTGCTAATGGTAGAATTGGAACGCGTCTTTCTCAAATTTAAGTACTTCCATAACATGAGTTTTAGTAAACGAACTAAAAATATTCTGCGAAATGAAATTTCAAAAAATGCATATTATTTTATTTTTATTATCTTTTCCTTTATGCTACACAAACATAAAAAAGAATTGTTTAATCCACTTAAAGTTGAGTTTAAAGAAGAAGAATATTTTCCTCAAATTGAAATTATTCACCATCAATATCATGCAAGAGGATGAATAAGATAAAAAAATGGGGAAAAAAAATTTCGGAATCGATGAAGAAAAAGAGAATTTTAAAGGCAGATTAAACGGCACTTCAGGCATAGATGGTAAATATTTTAAGTGTTTATTCCAAGGCAAAATTCAATTTTCTATCTGATTCTGTTGTGTTTGTATGTGTACATTCTGCGTGCAACAATTGACAATGGGGGATGTAAAAATGAAGGGGGAGTATAAGGAAAGGAAATCTAAAAAATCCTTTTCGTCTAGAAGATTGCTGAGTGCGATTCGACAGCATAGACTGAGAAAAGATTGAATGGAATTGAATTTCCTTAAGTGTTGGAATTAGAATAATTGAGAAAATCAAATTCATAACCATTAATAATTCTTTTTGAATGTAGGATCTACCTTTAAAATTCCTCTTATTCTTTAAACCACATTTTGTTACACATGAAGAATTTCATACACATTTAGAAGAGGAAGGAACAGAGAAAATTCCATTTCTGAACATTTTAATTCATGATTCTTGATACTTGAAAGAAAATAACAACTCTGAATGGATATGATAGCATGAAGTAAAGTTCCTCTTCGAGTGCTTCAATAAATAGAAACATATCATCATATTTATGCGAAATGAATGACATGAGATATGTTTATGTATCAAGATACACTTCAATAAAATCAAGTATTTTGCCTAAACAAAAACAAATAATATTTCTCAATTTCGGATTCAATAAACATCTTCGGTTGCCTTCATTCACACACATACTATTTGATAGATTTTCAGGAATGGAGCTTCACATGGATAGCAGTCAAAAAGTCTGTGTACATATACTTGCACAATGATGTTAAAAAAAGAATACAGTTCATCCCTTGTATTTATAAAAATAAATCATGTCATGTTGAATAAATGTCTGGAGGGAATCTTGTTGGTATGGAGATTTGGCAAAAAATAATAAAGTGATGATATTGAGGTGGAATTACTCTAATCTTTTATTTGATTTCAAATTTAATTTAAAATAATTTGTTTGTTTTTCTTCAGAAATGTATTTTACTTAGACATCAGTTCAATGCTTAAAACCTATAATTAAGAATTATACAAGAATTATAAAGCACTCAAAATAAAATAAAACTTGCCACAAATGTACTCATGAATCCCCAAAAATTCCAATATAAGAACCAAAATTACAAGACATCTGATATCATTAATTTAATTTAGCTTTAATTTTTAATTCGACTCCTTTTTCATCCCCAACAGAAGCCCTTTCTTTTTCCATCAAGATTTCGCAATCAAATAAACACAGTATGAGCTCAGTAAATGAAATGCATATAAAATCAATGAGATGTAAAATAATTTGTTTCTCTCCCCTCATGTTCATTGTTTCATTCAGTGTCTCCTCAAAAAAATATTAAATCTATCGAGTCTCTCTGTCTCCATTCTCAAGAAGTTGCAAAGTTTTTATCCATTCAATTATTTTCACATGATATTATCGAGATTATTCGCAAAAACTAAAATAAAAAAGAGAGAAACAAACAAAAAACATGCAGTAAAGTCAATTCAGAAGCAACCACAACGGATGGCAAAACCACAAAAATTTCCTTTACAGCCAAAAAGTTTTCTTCTTCCTTCTCTCATTCATTTTTATTTCACTTTATTTCATCAACAAAATAACACATGAAGAATGAAGCGAAGAGAAAAAGTGCAACTCAAATTTCGGGACAAAAAATCGATTTTTATGTCTTCCTACATTTTTTATGAAACTGCTGTTTGCTGTTCTTGGTTGTTTTGCTGTAGATGTAAATAGCAAAAAAATGTGTATGAAACACATTTGAACCCTCAGTTTTATGATTAGACTTGGAGATGGAGAGATAGAAAATGTATACAGGGGAGAAATACGGCTTGATACATTAAAGAATGAGATGGATACATAGCATAACAGGCTTTAAGTTTCCTTACGAAAATTTGAAAATTTCCTTTTTTAAACAATTTTAATTTGTTGCTCATGATCCTTTGTTCCAGTTAGTAGTAAAGTTCAGTTGACATATGATTACGATTCGATTTTTCTCAATTCTTTTAAAATTGATTAAATCCAAACATGTAACGTTATGGTCCATCACCTTTTACTTTTATTTTTAACATTAATTTCCACTCCACTCAATAACTATAATCGCTCTTGAATCTTCTTTTTTTTCTTTGATATATTCACTTCCTTTTGTTGGAAAACTTTTTCATTTTACTTTAGTACTAAGGATTCTTTCATTCTTTTTGAGTATGTATTGGGTGATTTTTCCTAAATCTTCAAGGATTACAGTTGAATCAATTTTCACACCTTCAAAATAATCTTATTGTGGATATTTTTTGTTCGGAACGAGGATAGTAAAAGTTAAAGGATTTAGAAAAGATTCAGTTACATCTTTAATTAAATAAGACCTTCATCATTATATTTTGAATATTATATAGTTGTATAGTTCAGTTTGAAGTAAGTTTCTTATTCAAAATTTTCATTGCATTTAAATCAAGGCTTCCGCAGATTATAATCTTTAAAAATAAAAGATTATAATCTTTGTATGAAGATTATTTAAAGATTATAATCTCTGTATGAAGATTATAATCTTGAAAAAATCTTTGTATGAAGATTATAATCTTTAATTTTTAAAGATTATAATCTTTGTATGGGATTTTTTAAAGATTATAATCTGCGGAAGCCTTGATTTAAATTGATCAAAAATGTTTTGCAATAAAAATTTTATCAAAATCTATGCACAATATTTGCAAAAACAATTTGAACAGATGTTCAAGTATCATACGATTAAATTACCACTGCAAAATTGCTTTTCAATTTACCTTTTTCTCAGTGATAATTTATTTTAAATTGGTACAATTTTCAATTATTTTCGCTTTTAGTACGATGCTTAATATTGGTAATTAGATTGATTCATTAATAATCTGTTAAGCTTATACAATTTCAATGAATTATTTTAAATTGAATTTTATTTTCTCGAATTCTTTTATTGCTGGATTAAAGCATTTGCTTAAATTTCTTTTATTATTTTCGAAGGATAAGAATTAATTATGTGGATTATAAAACTATTTGCAGAGTTTGATGACTCTAAAGGGCCACAAGCTATTTATTTGTCATTAATTAAATTATTTTACTGGTACTATTAAGTAATTTTCATCATCATTATGAACATTAACTTTTTTAAGTTTATTATGTTGGATAAAATTTATTGAGAGGATTCATTTTTGTCTTTTTTGTATTTCAAGAAGTTATTTCTATTCTGATACCAGTTCTTTAATTTCATTGAAAGAAACTTTTTGGTAAAAATCTCAAGCCATCAATAAAATATGTGATAAAATCAATAAAACTTATAATTGAATTTAATGAAAATATGGTGCATTTTGGATTATTACATAAAAAATTATATAGCATAATCGTCATTTTATTTTCTCATCATTAATTATTTATTTATTATTATTTCATATTTCATTTATCATTAATAATTAAAATTGTAAATGTTTATATTCGTATTCACGTATTAAATTTTTTAAAAATTAATTAAATACTTTTCCAAAATTGGTGCAATTATTATTTTTTTATAAAAAAAGTCTTTAAAATGAAAAAAGTAAAATAAATAAATTTATTTAGTGATTTGTGTGTTTACTCAAAATAAAATGAACATCCATTTAAAAATAATCAATCGTCGTTTTCATAAAAAGTCATGAATTTAGTATTTTCAAGAACGACATTTTCATAAAAATTGTCTCAGTGGCACAAATTTGCATAACAAGCACATAACTCTGTATTTGAATAATTTTCTGAAGTACAACAAGAGCAAAAATAACAAATATAAAATGTAATTCGTTTGCGATTATTATGACTCATTGAAGTTTATTGTTTTCTATTTTCAGAAAAGGAAAAAGAGCCGAAGATAAATCGTACTGAAAATCAACAGCTTGGAGTAAAAATATATTATGAGAATCGAAAAGAGAGGATTCGAGGCAAAAGAGAGAGTGCTAAAAGCTCATATTGTGTACACCATTTATGCATTATTGCTCAATTTTTCTTCATATTCTCAGTTAAACTCTCATTTGTGAACTAACATTCGAGGAATGAAGACCGTTTCTTCATTTTTGTGACTATAAAAGTGTTAAATTTGAAGAATTATTAGAAAAAAATATCTCAAAAGGTGAAAAATTAATTTATAAAATAAAAAAGAAAAAATAAAATAAAATTTTTGTAAACTAAAAAATTGAAAAATCGGATAAAGAATCAAGAAAATTGTTTATTAAATAAAAAAATAGAATCAAGCAAGGTGTTTCATTGTATATTTCAACAGCAGTGGAAGTCAAAATATAAAAGTAAAAGAAGTTAAATGTGTAGATGAGAAGATAAAAGAATAAGATCAAAAGAAAAAGAATTAAAAAATTGTTGTGATTGTGTTTGTGTTAAAAAATTCTCAACTCGGCTTTTAAACTGAGCGACATTAAATAAAAGTTTTTAGAAGTAAAGTGGATTAATATTCCATTTGATTAAATAACCAACCACAATTTTATTTGGATTAATCGACTATTAAGAATGTAAGCATTGATTTGATTTTAAAATTTATCAGACACATAGTAATGTGCAAAATTCTATGACTATCATCATTATGATTATCTGAAACAGAAATTCATTATTGTGCATTGAGAATTTAAAATTTTATTCAAGTGATGGGGGTGCAAAATTATTCTTTTGTAATTTAACAAACAAAAACATGAGCACCAACCACATACGCTCAAAATATCTTTCATTGTGTAGAGCATATTGCTCTGTTGTACAGAAATAAAATGAACTAAAATTGAGGGATGAATGAACAACAGAAAAAAAATTTTTACAACCTCGACGTGAGTTTTCTCATAGTATGTGCCGGCACATTGAGGAAAATAAAATGTTAGGGGAGGGAAAATCAATATTTGTTGTTGTATATGACTCATCTTGCAGTGCATTTTCCTTATTTCTTGAAATGTCTTCATATTTTTGTTTACGATTTCATGCTTATCACAATTTCCCATTACTTACTTTCCATTCAAGTTCATTTTCGTAGAAAATTAATTAATTGTCTTATATTTTTTTATAGCAAGGCATGACTAAATTTCACTGTCACGAATTGCGTGAAATGTCATGTTGATGACATGGTATGACAAATAAAAATCACTCAAAGGAATTAATTTCTTTATTTTGAATTTTATAAATTTAAATGAGATTGCTAGACACAGATAACAACAAGATAGTTCTTTCACCTCCGTTTGCTGTCATTTCATTCTTAAATTCATTTAAATAATATGAAAAAGTTAATGAGGAATTATTCGATAATTATTAACGCATGATGAATTTACACATGTCAAAATTAATTTTTACAATACAAAAAAGTTTGAAATGTTTAAATCAATTCAGATTATTTCCGTAATATCCAAACTTCTAAATATAAATGTTGTACACCTTCAAATACAATTCAATTAATATCACATATGAAATGTGATTTTTATCTATAATTTTGTACAGGTCGCTACTTCCATTAATTCATGAACACATGTGTATAAATGCAACCATTGGAATGGACGTTAAAAAAGAATGCGAAGAAATGAGGTAAAAAAGAAGAATTATTATGAAGAAATGTGCTTGCTTGCAGATCAGAAAAATATCAAAAACCGGTTTGTCAGTTACCGCGCGAGTATCTCCTCTCTATTTTTTTCTTACACAAAATACCCGAAACGCTTAAGTTCATTTACGTTTAATGATTATTTCTCCTCATTTGCTTCTCTTTCCTCTCTCATTCTTAGCCATACGTGCCACTCTTGTTTTACTCCTTCTTTTTCTTTACCTTATTTCATTGTTGATTGCTACTTCTATGAGCAAAACGATATGATAGCTTTAAAAAATGTTTATTGGCGATCGAGCAATAAAATTGCAGTTTCAATCTTTTACATGTTGTTGTTCATTTTTGTCTTCTTTTTCATCTAATGGATTAAAAAACCGTTTAATCTATGGCTTAAGCTTTGTGGTTTATCTCAAGACTAGTTATGTAATAAATGTCAATGACAATCTCACACCATAAGAGATTGAGTTTACTTAACTTTTCACTTAAAAAAATTTCTTAAGTGTGGTTATGAATGAAAATGAGATAAGATAAGAGCTGCTTTAGCTCGAAATAGAAATTTCTTTATTACCAGAAATAAAATAATAAAAAATGTATAGAAAAATTTAAAAAGCTTTTTCAAGTCATTAAAACTACTTTAAAGAAGTTTTAATCTTGTTGAGAAGTTTTCATTAAGGACTATTCACACTTTGTTGCCTTGATAATTTACACTGAAAATATTAATTAACATAATTTCTAAAAAACAGTTAAAAAAAAAACATCTTAATTGATCCTGATCATTTGTGAAAAGTTTACTTGCAAACTTAAACAATGTTCAATAAGATTTTCGCAAACATTTTAATTTCATCTAAAATTCAAAATGAAGAAATTGAAAATAAATATTTTTAAAACTCAAAGATATATCTCAAAAATTAAAATTCTTTTAAATCTTCCGAAAATTTAAGATGAGAAGAAATTTTACCGATTTATATCAAATTTTTTTCAGGCTATTTACGATTCTTCTCAGAAATATTTATAGCATCTTACCTGATCTCATTCAACATTTATAACTTCTTGAAATTTACTCATCTCTCACGTATGAAAAAAGCAAGAACAGCATATAAATTTTTAGCAAAAGAAAAACTAAAACATGTTTATTATGATAAAGATAATAAAAAGACTAATCGACTGAAGTTTATGTATCAGCAAGATTATGGTCGATTCCGTTAAAATTAATAAAAAGCTGCATGTTGTAAATTTGCTAATGCAAAAATCAATTTAGCGATTTCAATTTAAAGTAATAATGAAGAAGAAGTTATAAGGATAATTATAATGAGGAACTAATCCAACAGATCCAGTTATTTCAAATTGCATAATAAGTTTGAGAATGTTAACTTACTGAAATCCAATGAAATAAAACATTTGCATAATCACCAGAGGGTCTTCAGCGGTGTTAATGACATTTTTGCTTAAAAAAAGTTTTGAATATTAAGTCTTAATTTAAAATTCAATTTCCAAAGAACCAATTTAATAAAGTACTTTAACCCCAGAAAGAACATCAACAAAGCATAAAAAAAAGTTTGTGCCAAAAATTTTACAGCAAAAATATTTTCTTTATTTATAAAATTCCCTAAAGAAAAATCAAAAGTAAGGAATGTATATGTACAGCAAAGAAAATGCCGAGAAGAAATAAGTAGTTAAAATAAAACGAGAATGTTTATGACTTCATGGATGTGTGGTTACGGTGTGAAAATAATTTTGCTCAACATCATCAACTGAAAATGTTGTTGGAACAAGAAGCAGAAGGAATTATAAAATATTTATCTATCTTACGTATGAAACGCATACAAAATGTTTTCCATTTCTTTACCAACAGAATGAGAATATTAAAGAATAGGCGTGAAAGGGAAAACCATAATAATAGAGGAAAAGAACTTCTGTTTTATTTTCATTCCGTCTTTTCCGCTTTTATTGTATGTTCTTCAAAAAATGTTCATTGTCATCGTCATTGTCGTCTGTATTTGTATCAGAGTGGAAATTAAAATAAAAGCGAAATCTACAGAGAGATAACTCGCTCATCTACTTACTCTAAAAAAGGAAGAAAGACATATAAATTGTTAGGAGAGATTATGCCACGTTTTTGTATGACAAGATAATGAAAAAATAAAATTCTTCTTTATGCCTTCTTTTTTCATAATGGATTTTTATCACCTGTGTTGCTGTGTGTATATTTTCTTTTACTCCTCTTAAATATTCATAAGAATATTTTAATACATTCACTTTACTCATGAGATACTTTTTTAACAAAGGCATAATCTTAATGTTAGATTTCTTTTGTCTGTATGCTTGTGCGTTCGTTTTAAGATAAATAATTAATTTTGTATCTTAAAGTCATTACACTCTAAAATTCACTCTATTCTAAAATTCTTCAAATTAAAAAATTAACTAATTAATAGCGTTTTATCATCTGAGAGGATGTAGTAGCTTTTAAAACTTGACACCTTATCTTTATGTTTCTCTCCTGTTCTCCGTTCTGCCTTCTTTAGCATTTTCTCTAAATATTCTTATAAATTTTGCTCATAATTGAGATATTCATTGCAGTGCAGCAATAAAATGATGTGTACGAACGTACCCAGGAATTTTTTACTTCTATTTCACTTTTTTATTACACTTCTTACATTTCTTCCATCTGCCATCTCCTTAATCTCACCAAAAAATGCAATGTACATAATCCTTAATGTAAGTGAAAAAAATCGATGATAACTTTTTTCTCTTTGCTGTTTTCATTTTGACCAATCAAGCGGAATGTATTTTTTTATAAAGAATTTCCCATAAAATGATTCAGGGATAAACAGAGCAAAAATAAATATTTGATTAATTTTGATATTCCCCAGTGAAAGATAAAGATAAGAGAGGATAAGAGACAGAAAGAAATCAAAGTTATTAAAATAATCGAAACTTTAAATATAATCTGCAGATTTGGTTTCATCTTTAAGTTTTGAACTTAAAATACTTGCTAAATTTACCTCATTAACACAAAAGGCAAAAAGTTGCCAATAAGTGGATTTAATAAATTAGTATCTACACAATACATACCATAATGTTACTTTCCTTTTCACTTGAACTTACACATAGAGCAAAAAAAAAAAAATAGCAAGAGAAAAAGTTTTTGTTACCATAACACATTCAAGCGGCATCTCAAATGCTCTTAGAGGTGCCACAAGTTGGTTTTTATATCAAAAAGTTAGGCAATAACATCTAAAGCTTCAAATTTGAAACACTGACTAAAATTCAGCGCATGTAATTTTCTTATGAACCTCTGTGAACCTTTTTTTGTGTTTCCAATTTTCATTCTTGATTTTTAGCTACTCAAGAGCAAGACTTTAGATAGGAAATAATTGTGGACAAAGCGAATTTTTTTTTTACATTTTCTTGTCAAAAGATGCACTAAAAGCTTGTCTTACTTACAAGTAAATTGAAAATTTTGTAATGAATATTTTTGAGATATAAATTTTGTCAACCTTACAAGAAAAGTTTGTGGATGCCATAATTTAAACAAAAATTCTCTTCCTCGTCTTTCGTTAAAAAAAAGTAAAAGACAACAAATGTTTCCTTGCCTTAGATACCTCAGCAACACGAAATAAAGGATGTTAAAACTTTTATCCTACAGTTCATCGTACAATATCTTTTTGCAGCTTCCTATAGAATTCATTTTTACGACAGTAAACATCTCCGTAAAGGAAAAAGAAAAATGAAAAAATTCATTCGATATAAAATGTAGATTTTATGAGACCAAGTGACACAATGTTTTATAGCCGACCATAATATATCAGCAAAAAAAAAGAAGAGAAAATAGCAACAGTCATAGATATTTGTTCGAGTTATCTATTTCTTCGAGCACACATACATACATGCATTTGTGCCATAAAATTAAATTAAACCTTAATAGCTCCTCTTCTATATGTTGCCTCAATGTCTCTTTAACCATTTTTGATGTGTTGAGATCTTTAAAAATGTTTAAATAACATGCCTTTCGTGCCTATTTATCATGTAGAGTATTATATGCTTATGATCGTTTAAAAGTAATAAATAATTATAAATAATCTTAATTTTCAAGTAAAGGTCTAGATGTGAAATAAAATCATGATAGATGATGACGAGCACATCATCCTTTTAGGTCAATGATTAACAAAATGCCTCAATTTAGCATAAATGCAAATTTGTGATTTTTATATAAAATTTTTATAATAATGAAAAATATACATATTTCAACATGAAATCTTACAATCAGAAATGAAGTTAATAATTGGAAGTGTCTACATTTCATATTCATTATTAATTCAGAATTTTACCTTCTTCACATTTTCTTCTTGATTCCAAATAATATCTTAATTTATCAAATACAAATAAAATCTATGCAATTTTCTATACAATTAGGTTTTAAGATTTATAAAACCAGAATAAATTAGCATTAATTGAAATTTGAACCGTTTGTTTACTTCCTTAAATAACTTTTTATGTAAAAATGATCAAAATTTTAAGATTTTTTGCTTATCAATTATCAGAAACATGATTGATGCTAAACGTACGCAAAATTTAGATCTGAAAATAACTTCAATGTAGAATTGGGAAGAGGCATAGAGAAGTAATTATTTATAGCACATCGTAAGTAAGGAAAGAATGATTATACATACTATTCACTGTTGTTGGCATTTGTCATCATTATTTGTTCTGATTATTATTATTTTCATGTACATATCTAGTTGTAATTGAAAAATATTCTAGAACCGTAATCAGAACAATTCATTAAATTCCCGTGAAAATGTTGTCTTATTACAAATCTATGATATTCATTTTAAAATGATTTTTTTAATTAACGAAAACCAACTTATTTTAAAATTCTCTAATATGTATGGATCATACTTGAGAATTTTTTTTTATCTCACTGTAATGAAGATAACTCTTTTATGAATATTCAATATCATAATGCAGTTATTTTTAATGATTTTATGATGTTCGTACTCTTATGTTTAAAAAAAATTAATTTTTCATTCTTTCATAACTAATGTGAATAAAAGCATAAAAAGTGTTAGTCATGAATGAGATGAGTGAGAACTTATGTTCTACAAGTCACAATTGAATGTTCTTAAAATTTTCTTCTTCTTATTGTTTAGATGAAAAATTTTATGAGCATGCAATATTCAATTCTTTCACTTTTTTGGATTAATTTTAATCTAGTAAAGTAGAAATACTAATGAATTAAAATCACTTTAGGTAGGTATCACCTTTTTGAGAATTAATGTTAATCAAGAAAAATTTATGAAGCAGTTATTACTTCCTACTTCTTTTATGTTGAATTCTCTTCTAATCTGAACATGATCGAAAAAATCATTTCCATAATATCTATAAGAAATATTTTCACATCTAATCATGAGAAGCCACTTTAAGACCTCATAAAAACTTGATTTAAGCATAGAAAAATAGAAAATTACTTTTATGATCATCACGTCGATGATTATATTTTACACATAATGAATGATTTATGCTTTAAAAATGTAAATAATAAGTAAAAAATTTCTGTTGATCGACATCAAGTTTAATTTTCTTCAAAACATTAGACTGCTTTCTTCATGCATAAAATTGCATTGTTTTAATTTTATTCACTTCTGTTATTGAAATTTCACACTTACACTTGATAATTATGTATCATTTCTTTTAATTAGAAACCATTTAAATAGTCTTAGCACACTTACTTGAAATGAGAATATTGAAATTAATTAACAGCTACGATCAACGATTCTGGTAGTGAAGCATAAGATTTACATATATTACATAGAAATATTGTTCAAACCTTCCATTTTATGTTGCGAAATTATTATGTAGAAGTAGAAATATGAATAAGAGAGCTAACTGCAAAAGAGCGAGGTACTTTTTAGAAAGTCAAAGTGGCATTAAACTGAATTGAAAGGTTTTTAAATTTAACACTTGCAAATACAGACTCATAGTATTTTACATAAGTATTAAGTGTTCTTTCAGCTGTTTTGATAATCTAATTTAAGAGCTATTTACTTAACACATAATTTTATAAAAACTTTTAATTCTATAAGATGATTTAAATAAATTGTATTGAACTCAATACAGGATATCATTAATTAAATGTTTGAATTTACCATGACAAATGACAAAATAAAAGTAAGATGATACGGCCTAGAAAGCAAGCTACGATTATTATTATTATTATTATTATTAAGCAGGTTATTGAGTATGTAACAATTCATTTGAATATTGCAACAATCAATTTATGTTATAGGAAGAAAGAAATATTCAAACTTTTTGAAAGTTTTTTTTTTTTCTTTCTTTCTTTTACTTTTGTGTTTATTCGATAATAACAATGTGATGGATGTAGAAAAATCTCCTATTGTTACTGCACGAAAATAGAAATTTCCATATTTTAAAAGATTTTTTGAATTTTCGGAATTTACATTCCTAGCTTCCTCTTTTAATAAAGCTTCAAAATATTTTCTCGAAAATATTTTTTAAAAAAATATCCACAGTCGATTCCAACAGACAAGAAAATATATTTTTTAAAAAATCGAATTTTAAATTAAAATAATTTTTTGTTTTTATATTTTTTAAAAAATCGAATTATGTTCAAGACGCAACTTTTAAGAAAAAATAACCCATGAAACCAAAATGTTCCATTCATTTTCCTTTGACATCAATGGAAAACCGAATGTACTATCCATAATTTCCATACAAAATTTTGATACATATAAGTAACAAAAATATTACATTCAAGGATAGCTGAAGGAACGCATAAGTTCGAATCTCAAGAAAAATTAGAAATTTTGTTCTAAATTTGATTTTCTCATATACTTCACAAGAGCATTCAGTTAAATTTTGTATGGAAAAATTTATAATACATCAATGGAAAACTCGATCTTCCATATTTTGTTCCATTGCTATGCGACAATATTTTCCTTAGGACGATACATGTATTATACATACGTATCATCCATGGAAGGTTGTTAGGGAATACGTCGATCTTCCATTTGGTTACATGGGAAAACTTAATCCGGAAATGAATATGCAGCGTCATTACCTCCAGAAAGACAAGATGCACAAAATTAAAATTTTCTCAAGAAGATTAAAAAATTTTAAGTCATTATTAATTGCAATATCTTGGAAGAATTCGAAATTCATTTTGATTCAACATAAGTATCTTATCAGTCATCAAGCAGCAGCACTAGGGGAAGAGATTTGTCTTATGGTGCATGAATAAAGTAAAAATGAGAAGCATAAAGTCATTAGCAACTCTTAGTGTAACCCTCTTAACATAATATAGAAGCAATAATAACAACAATAATGGCACAGAAAATAAAGTGCATGGCAATAAAAAACTTTATTTCATAGCGATAATGAGTTTACGATTCGATCTCTCATGGAACATCAGAGAATGTGACAAATTGGATTTTTACTCATGTCTATTTATCTGAGAAGGGTCGCGAGCCTTAATCTCAATATATTTTACCCCTATTTAACTTCAAATTTTTAATGCTCATAGACACAGTTTATATTAGTGTGTGTTGCTAATAATTTTCAATAAACTGTATTGGTATGGTAAACCAAGTTGAATTATCTTTAAAAATATTTTAGAATCTAAAACAGTTATTATAATATGCGTGCATTGCATGAGTGAGTCTTGAGAGAAACATCAACCCCTCTTTATTTATACCCGTTTTTACTATGGCATAAAACAAGCACAAGTAATGAAAAAAATTTTCTTTTGCTAACATTAAGCGCCTGTTAAATTCAACAAAATATTATTAAACTGGGACAAACTGGTTCTCAAGTAAAAAAATTATTTTAAAAATTATTTTAATGTTGTGCACACGAGCCACCCCTGTTTTATACATGACACTTATTTTTTTTACAAGTGAATATTCATTCAGAGCAGGAAAAAATAGGACAAGTTTTAAAGTTACGGAAGTAAAATTTTTCAGAGCATAAAGTTAAATTTCCTTCATAATTTAAATTATTCTTCGATTCTCAGAAAAATTGTGGAAAAAATATTCAAACATTTCCTATAAGCTCGTTATTTATGTATTGTCATTAATTTTTATGATGAGGCCGCTTCTCATGCATAACAGAATTAGATTTTGCTTTTCCATCCCTTTTCTCCCACTGTGATTTCACACATTTTAAATTTATCTATTCTATTTGCAGACATTATAGGACATTATATAAAAATAAGAACCTTTTGAGGTCAAAGTCGATTTTAATTTCATAAAAATTCTTGTTTTTCACTACCATATTACTAGATGAAGAGAAGATATGTTTATGAATAAATGGCGACAAAATTACGATAATTATCAGATTAGCATTAGCTACGTTTATTAAAATGAAATTAAAGATATTTGAAATATGATAAAAATGCAATAAATATGCGAAACATGATAAGACTAGTCATGAGAACCACAAAACAGTAAAAGAATTGGAGAAATTCAATTTTTTTATATTTTATAATATTCTACAGTTCTGAATGTTTTATAAACTAAATCTTATCAGTAAATTGATATTGCTATCAAAAACCTCCCTTGCTACTTTTATTTCCATTTAAGCATTAAATTCTATTTAATCCTCATTTTAAAAACAAATTATGCGTTTCAATTAGTGTTGAAGGAGAAAAGAAAATATTTTCTTATCCTAAAAAAGCCTTGCTTTGTGTCACTTTACTGTGGACAGTTTTGTGAGGAATTGTATTGAAATCCATAAAATGAGAAGAAAAAGTGAAATTCTTAAGGTTTTCCACTGTACGATGATGAAAAACAAAAAGAAGAAAACTATCTTGACAGAGAGAAAAGTTTTAATGAAAAATTCCATTTAACATTTTCCCTCTGAATAGAGTTTTTATCGTTTCCAATCTAAATGCCATCATAGTTTGACGTGAATAAGTAGAGAAGAATGTGTGTGGTATAAGAAAAAAAGGCATGAATGATGACGATGGAATGAGATCAAGATGATTTTTTTTTTTCTTCTATCTTCTTGGTGTTTATTTATTATTGCTGTTCATATTTTTTCTGTGCTATATTTTTTTCACTTAAGAAGTAAGTGAGATGGCTAAAATTAAGGTAGATTTAAGGATGTCAGATAATAAATTAATTTTTAACATCATTAATATCATCAAAAGGGGAGAAAATAGTAAAGTTTGAAAAAAATTTTGTACTTATGATTTTGGAATCATGAAAGAAAGCAAATTGTACAGTTTTTCGACATGAAACGCTTTTGGACTATTTTTATTGGCTTATGATTTGAGTAATGTAGTTAACAATTATATAAATTCTCAAACAAACAAATGACTGCATTTCCTAAAAAATTTATATCATTCCAAATATAAAGTAGGCAGTGGAATTTTCAATAATATTTCAAAACAATTTTTCATTTTTATCAAAAATAATTTTTTACAAATTTAAATATATTTAAATGTCGAGTACCTATTATTAGGACTTATTAAATTACCATTCATCACGTCTGAAAAAATGAGAAATATTGACAAAATAAAAATAATCCTTATATATTTAGAAAAACAAGCGTATGAAAAGAAGAAATGATTTTGGGACTAAAACGGAAGGATTTAATACAGAACTTAATGAAATGTCATTTAGCGAATGAATCTTTTGAAAACAGAAAAAAGAAAATTGTAAAACTTTTTTATTGCTTGGAAGGGATTGGCAAGATATTAATTCCAACATTGTGACTTCTTCTCTTTTATTTCTGTCTTTTTATGAGCAAAAAAGTAGCAAAAAGTAAGATTTATTGTCAAGTAAAAGCCATTGTTGACTTTAAGAAAATAAGGATTAAAAAATTGACCCTCCATATTAAAAAAACTTTACATAACATTTAAATAAGAAATCTTTTGATGTCTATTAGGTAGTCGAATGAACTTGTTTATATTTAAATTAGTTCATTTTAAGCACAAAACATTTAAATCTTTCAAAAAATCATCAAAAGCAAAATTTTCATATGAAGAAAGTTTTCGTATGAATAAAATTGTAAAAAGTACATCCACGATACCATTTTATTAATAAAACATTTAGTAATAGAAAAGTCACTTAATGCTTTTTCGCAGGTTTTTATCTCATTCAATAAATTTTAATAATTTTTCTCCTCTTTCCATTTTTCATTTCAGTTTTCTTTCTTACGGAGAGCAGTAAAAAGAACGTCATAAATCATAACAATATAAAAAGCATCAGCAAAAAAGAACATTCAGATTTCAACGGTTTCGTTTTTGTAAAGATGCATCCTTAAATTTAATTGAATGAATAAAAAATTCTGAGCAAGAAACAATAAAAATGTTGCGGTTATAAATAATCGAATGGTTAGCAATTTGAGGCTTTATTGTATGAAGGTTTTTAAGCCAAAATAGTCAGTGCCATTTAATTAAATTCTCTCGGCTAATCCACACCTAAAAGAGAGAACAAGCATATTTCAAACTTTCACCATTCACTCGATCGAATGTATCGTAATCAAGTGCAATATTGTATGAGAAATAAAAAGGAGGAAAATGCCAGACACGTATAAATATCGTTCTGGCAACGGTCCAATAAAATTATTAATGACCAAACTATTTGCATTGATAATCATATTATCAACCTGTGTGATACATCATGCCTCATCGTATTTAGTTATTATTGATGAACAAACGCCCGCAAATACAATAATTTTTAATGCATCAGTTAATAAACTTGGCTCGGAGCGACACTACAAAATAAATACAGATAAGAATGGCGGTTACGTTCATCGACTCTTTCACATAAATCCTAAAAATGGACAAATAAAATTGCGAAAACAACTCAAATGTGACGGCAGTGAATATCCAAATTTATTTACATTTTATACGGATTCAGTGTCGAATCATTTGAGGACAGTAAATTACTATGGCTTGCCAGTTAGGATTTTTATAAATGGTATAAATTGTAATGATGATGGCAATAATCATGAAATGTATTCTCATTATGAGAGTGAGGACGATGATGATAGTTCGATAATGCCAAGTTTTTTGCGACGTAAAAGAAATTTAGATGAAGATGTGGACAAAGATGATAATAATGCTGAAAGTATTGATATGCAGCAAAGGATATTCCGAGTAAATAATTTTCATCATAATCTTCGAGATTATCCATTCATATTTTCTCATAATGAGACTCATACAGATTACAAGAATTTTCAAGAAGGCGACATTTTATTTGATTCAGTGGAAAATAACTTCCGACGCCACTTGATTCTTAATCGTAAGCGACGATTTGTGATAAAGAATGAGGATAGATTTCATAAAAAAATATCTGATGCAAAACAATGGATTTCCGAAACTTATGCCTCATATGCGATTCATTCAACTGACAAATTTGATAAAATTTGCTTGAAGAAATCACAAGTTATTAATAATTTGAATGCTTTCTTGCCAAAAACAATTCAACAACATTGTAAAGCAACATTCTTGGATGTGAGAGATGAAAGATTCAAAATTGAGAGGCAAAATGGTGATATGGTAGCAAGTCGTGACTTTTGTATTTATGAACCATCTTGGTCAGTTACGATTATATTTTCAACAAAATGCACAAAATCAGAAATTCTTGACGCTGAGCATCGACTTAAAATTATGTATCATCATCAAGAACTAAATGATACAGACATTGCAAAAAGAATTAAACGTGAATTGAAGAATCAAAATCCATCATTTGAGCAACAACATTACATTGCAACTGTCTTAGAAGAACAACTACCAGGAGTTAAAGTAACAACTGTTCAAGCTCGTGATCCTGAAGATTCTCCAGTAGTTTATTCAATGATTTCGCCGTCAGATTCTCGATCTCAAACGATGTTTAAAATTGATTCAAAATCTGGAGTTGTTACTACATCAGCTACATTGGATCGTGAATTAATCAGTATGCATTATTTCCGTGTGATTGCAACTGATGACAGTTATCCACCAAGAACTGGAACAGCCATTCTTCAAATTAATGTTCTAGATTGTAATGATCATCCACCGAAATTTGAGACTGAACAATTTGACACTACAGTAAGTGAAGGAGTATCAGTTGGCACAACAGTTCTTACTTTACGTGCTACAGATCTTGATAGCGGTAAAAATTCTGAAATAGAATATCACATTGATAGTGTGTCGGGTGGTGGATTAACGACAGCTGAACAAGATGCACAGACATTTAAGATTGATGGTCGGACAGGAATTATAACAACACGAAGTCAACTGGATCGTGAAACCTCTGAAATTTACACACTCATTGTGACGACAAATGATCTTGCATCGCCAATAAGTGAGAGAAAAACCGCAACAGCAACTGTTGTTATTCGCATAGCCGACGAAAATGATCATTATCCACAATTTAGTGAGAGACATTATACAGTTGATGTGTCAGAAGACGATTCAAATGGAAATAATGTAATTGCACATATTAAGGCAACGGATGCTGATAAGGGAAACAATGCAGCCATTCGATATTCAATTGTTGGTGGTAATCCGAAATCTGAGTTTGCCATTGACTCTATGAGTGGTGAGGTGACGTTAACAAAACCATTAGATTATGAAACAATGAAGAGCTATAGACTTGTCGTGCGTGCTCAAGATGGTGGAACGCCGCCAAAAACAAATACTACAACATTATCAGTTAATGTAATCGATGCAAATGACAATGCACCAAGATTTTATTCATCACAGATACAAGAAACTGTACTTGAAAGCGTTTCTGTTGGGCATAATATTGTCAGAGTACAAGCATATGATGCTGATGAGGGCGCAAATTCAGAAATTACATATAGCATTACAGAACGTGATGCAAATTTTCCATTTGCTGTTGATACTCGAACTGGACAAATTCATACAACCAAGCCATTAGATAGGGAGGAAAAGCATCGATACTCATTCCAAGTTGTTGCTGTTGATGGTGGAATTCCCCCAAAATCTGGATCTACAACTATTCAAATTACTGTACAGGATGTTAATGATAATAATCCTATGTTTAATCCCAAATATTATGAAGCAATAATTTCAGAAGATCAAAAGCCTGGCACACCAGTTACGACTGTATCAGCAACAGATCCTGATGAAGATTCTCGACTTCACTATGATATCAAGTCTGGAAATTTAAGAAACCGTTTTTCAATATCTACACAAAATGGCCTTGGATTAATTACTATTGCACAACCATTGGATTATAAACTTGAAAAGCGATTTATTTTGACTGTAACGGCCACAGATTCTGGTGGAAAAATTGATACAGCTACAGTCAACATTAATATTACTGATGCAAATAATTTTCCTCCGGTATTCGAAAATGCTCCATATTCAGCATCAGTTCTTGAAGATGCTCCTATAGGAACTACTGTTTTGATCGTCACTGCAACCGATGCTGATGTAGGAATAAATGCACAAATCACATATACTATGTCAAATGATGAGACATCAGCTGGCATGAGTGCAATAGAAACATTTGCAATCAATCCACAAACTGGTGCCATAACAACAAAAAATACATTAGATCGTGAAACAACAAGTGGTTATTCACTAACAGTGACGGCAAAAGATGGTGGAAATCCATCACATAGTGAGACAACTATTGTAGAAATTTCAGTTGTCGATGTTAATGACAATAAGCCAGAATTTAATGCTCCAATTTATCACTCGACAATATCTGAGGATGCGTTAATAGGAACATCTGTTATTCAAGTTTCAGCATCCGATAGAGATGAAGAGGATAATCGATTAATAAAATACATCCTGAGTGATAAAGATGTTAAAGATGGTTCATTTATTATTGATTCATCATCCGGTGTAATAAGAACAAATCGTGGATTAGATCGTGAAACTATTGCTGTTTATCATTTAAATGTCATTGCAGTTGATAAAGGTTCCCCACCATTAAGCTCTACGGTTGAAGTTCAAGTGAAATTAGATGATGTTAATGACTCTCCTCCTACATTCCCATCAGATAGAATGAAATTTTATATTAAGGAAAATTCACCAATAGGAAGTACTGTTGGATTAATTAAAGCTGACGATCCAGACGAAGGAATTAATGCTGAAGTTCATTATGCTATTTTAAGTGGACAAGACGCAAGTTCATTTCATTTAATAACAAAACCTGGAGTAAATGGAGCAAGAATCATTACAAATATAGATCTCGACTATGAATCTCCTCAAAAACGTTTTGAACTTGTCATTCGAGCATCATCACCACCATTAAGAAATGATGTTCATGTAGAAATTCTCGTAACGGATGCAAACGATAATCAACCAGTTTTGAAAGACTTTCACGTCATATTTAATAATTTCCGTGATCATTTTCCAAGCGGAATTATCGGACGTGTGCCTGCGTTCGATGCCGATGTTAATGATAATTTAACATATAGAATCTTGTCGGGAAATAATGCTAATTTGATTAGACTTAATCCAAACACGGGGCAAATAACACTCAGTCCACAACTCAACACAAATGTACCTAAATCTGCAACAATGGAAGTATCTGTAAGCGATGGAATTAATGAAGTTAAAGCTTCAATGCATCTTATCGTAAGGCTTGTTTCTGATGACATGCTTTTTAATTCTGTTACAATTCGATTAAATGAGATGACAGCTGAAGCATTTCTATCACCTCTCTTAAACTACTTTCTTGATGGATTGGCGGCTGTTATTCCATGCCCACGTGAAAATATTTACATGTTTTCAATACTAGAAGATACAGATGTTGTGGCACGTGTCTTGAATATAAGTTTTGCAGCTCGGAGACCTGATGTAGCTCATGAAGAGTTCTATTCCACACAATATCTTAAAGAACGTGTATACTTGAATAGAGCTATTTTAGCACGATTAGCAAATGTTGAAGTTCTTCCATTTGATGATAACTTGTGTGTCCGAGAGCCATGTCTTAACTTTGAGCAATGTCTAACTGTTTCAAAATTCGGAAATGCAACAGATTTCACTCATAGTGACACAGTTTTATTCCGATCAATTCAACCTGTCAACACATTTGCGTGTAATTGTCCAGAAGGATTTACTGGCGGTACAGAAGCATATTTATGTGATACAGAAGTGAATTTGTGCTACTCTGATCCATGTCAAAATGGAGGAACATGTAAGCAAAAGGAAAACGGTTATACATGCTTGTGTAAAAATGATTTTATTGGAAGTAATTGTGAGACGAAATTAAAAGCTGCGCCAACATGCCTCAATGAGATCTGTGAAAGTGGCTATTCATGTTCAAATGCATCACCTTACAGCGACAATTTTAATCTTCCATTCACACCAACTTGTGAATTGAAAGCTCGTTCATTCTCACCAAATTCTTTCCTTACTTTCGACAGCCTCAAACAACGTCATCGATTTAATATTAAACTTAAATTTGCAACAATCAATGACAATGGATTATTATTGTATAATGGACGATATAATGATCTTCATGATTTCATTGCTCTCGAATTGATTGACGGTCGTGCGACATTTTCATTTTCACTAGGTGGTGATAAAATTCAAAAAGTTTTCGTAACACGTAAAAATAAATTGTCAGATGGTGAATGGCATACAGTTGAAATTATATACTTTAATCGTACCGCTACACTCGTTATTGATGAATGTGATGCTGCTCTTGCATTGAGCGGTAATCTTGGCGAAAAATGGTCATGTGCGAATCAAACAACACTTGATTTGGATAAAAAATGTTCTCAATTTGCTGAAAATTGTCACCGTTTGTTGGATCTGACTGGTCCACTTCAAATTGGAGGACTTCCTCGAATTCCAGCACATTTTCAAATCCAATCACAAGATTATGTCGGTTGCATTTCTGATTTAGAAATTGACTACAAATTAATTGATATGAACTCATTTGTTGCTGATAATGGGACAGTTTCTGGATGCCCTGAGAAAAAATCTCTATGCAGCACCAACAGCCCATGTTTCAATGGCGCAACTTGTCATGACGGATGGAATGCATTTACTTGCAAATGTCGTGATAATTTTACTGGAAATGTATGTCAGGAAAATGTTGAATCATCGTGGAGATTTGCTGGCAATGGTTATGTCAGCTTTAATGCAATTGTTAAGCACATTCAGCTTCCATGGTTGAATGCATTGTCAGTTCGTACACGACAGAGAGACGCCTTCCTAATGCAAATAGTTGTTGATCAAAATAGTTCTGCCATTATAAGCTTGAAGAATGGTGTTCTCTATTACACATTTGATTCAGAAACGATGTATTTGCCAGGAAGCTATCTATCAGACGGTGAATGGCATAGAATAGAAATTAAATGGTTGGGAGCTGATATTTCTCTCTCTGTTGATTATGGACAACGAGAAACATTACTACCAACTATGAAGAAAGTTCAAGGATTGTATGCTGGAATAGTTGTTATCGGAAGTCCTGATAAGTCCATTGGTAAGTTCATAATAATAATTTTTATGTTAAATTCCTAATTCTTTTTTTTTAATAGGAAATATTCAAGAATATGATTCACTCGATGGATGTATTCAAGATATTCGCATCGGAACTCATCAATCAATTATTGATCGACCTACTAGAAAAGAAAATGTTGAAAAAG
Organism: Chironomus striatipennis; assembly: GCA_026123125.1. Taxonomy (NCBI): domain Eukaryota; kingdom Metazoa; phylum Arthropoda; class Insecta; order Diptera; family Chironomidae; genus Chironomus; species Chironomus striatipennis. The sequence continues at coordinate 24,287,736 of CM047393.1, forward strand.
GATGTCGATCTCATGCTGAATGCCCCGAAAATTGTCCTATACATTCTGAATGTGTTTTGTTTTGGGATGAAGCTCATTGTGAGTGTAATTCTGGATATGTGGGAAAAGATTGCGTGCCAATCTGCACAGTTGGACCATGTGCTGATGCTGGAATATGCCGTGTTGAAAATAGTTTAAAGAAAGGCTACTTTTGCGAATGTAATAGCACACTTTATTCCGGAGAATATTGCGAAATTCAACAGCAAAAGCCATGTCCAGGAGGATGGTGGGGTGAAAAGAGTTGTGGACCATGTAAATGTGATATTAAGCGCGGTTATCATCCTGATTGTGACAAACAAAATGGTCAATGCCGTTGCCGCGATAATCATTATCAACCTGTTAATGAAACAGCATGTATTCCATGCGATTGCTATTATGAAGGCTCAATTAGTGGATCATGCAATAAAATCACTGGACAATGTGAATGCCGAGAAGGTGTAATTGGACGTCGATGCGATTCTTGTTCAAATTTATATGCGGAAGTTACACCACAAGGATGCGAAGTAGTTTATGATGGTTGTCCAAAATCATTTGCGGCTGGTGTATGGTGGCCAAGAACATCATTTGGTCAATCGTCAATTGAAAATTGTCCTCCAAAATCTCGTGGTAAAGGCATACGTACATGTGATGAAACATCAGGTGGTTGGGGTACTCCCAACATGTTTAATTGCACATCTGATCTATTTTGGGATTTGAGAAGACAATTGTCATCAATGGAGCAAGGAGAATTGCAATTAAATACATTTGTGTCAGTAAAAATGGCAGCCGATCTACAGCATGCAACATCAACAATTGGCGGTAGTAAAAATAAAAAGGCAAAAGACGATAAATTCAAGAAATTCTCACTTGAGAATTCTTTCATGTCACGCAACAGAATGCGAAGTAATGAAATAGACATAGAAACTTATATTGACACTGAACATTTGTTAAAACATGAACAACTTTATGGAGCTGATCTTTTAGTAACAGAAGGAATTCTCCATGAACTTATTGGATATGAAGTCATGCAAAGTGGACTTGATTTAAGTCATAGTCAGGATAAAGATTATATCAAGAATTTAGTTGAATCAGCAAGTATAATTTTGGATGAGAAATATGGCAACGAATGGAAACGATTAAAAGAATTGACAACACGTGGACCAAACGATCTTATTGATGCATTCAATAAATATCTTGTTGTGTTAGCCAGATCACAACATGATACATATACATCACCATTTGAAATAGTTCATAATAATATGGCACTTGGTCTGGATATTGTCACAGCTGAGTCATTATTTGGCTACGAGCCACAATTACTGAATAAGAACCGGAATGGTAAAGCCAATCAGTATACTACAGAAAGTGTCATAATTCCCGACACAAGTGCATTTTTACAACATTCATCCAAGCAACGAGTACCGACAATTTCATTTCCAAAGTATAATAATTACATGCAAGACAAGACGAAATTTGATAGATATTCAAAAGTATTAGTGCCACTTGATATGCTTGGTATTCTTCCACCCGAGAAAGGAGAAGTATCATATGCCATTAAGAATTATCGTGCAATCATTGGATATACACAATATAAAGATATTGGTGAACTATTTCCGATGGTCTTTGATGATACTGTCACACGACGATATGGAGTTGATGTGGAAATTGCTACGTCCGTTTTATCTCTCACAATTCTCGTCCCATCTATGGGAAATGATGATAAGCAGATGGATAGAATAAAGCAAATCGACCAACATTCTGAAAATCGTATTGATGAAAATTTCCCACCCGAAAATATCAAATATCCTGATGATATCAAAATAATTGTACATGATATGACAGACCATGATGATGCCGGTCGAGAAATGAAAATACATGTCAATGGTGATGACATTTTCAATCCAAACTTTGATTCGGCTGAAGATGTTATTATGGGGAAGTTAAATAATGAAGGTTTGTTAGCTTTATATCCCAACAACTCTGAAGAGCAAAAATTTCCGTTATTCAGTTCAAATTTTTGAATTTAAATTATTTGTGTGTTCGAAAAATTTACACACACAAGGAAATATTTTTGGATTAAATCATAAAATTAAATTCATTTTAAAGAATTATCACATGAAAAAGTTAATTATTATGATTTATCTTCAGGCATTCTTTCATTTAAAAACATTAAAATTATGAAATTCAACAAAAATTTCAAAACACAATTCTAAGAAAATTACAAATACATTCATACACTAATACAATTATAAAAAATGAAATTTTATTTGGATAAAATTTAACCACTTTTTCGCTATATTTAACTGCTGATGCTTGCTTGTATTCTTAAAATAATGTTTTTCTATGCATTAATTATCTTGAACATTGAAAAAATTCAGAATTAAGCACAATTTTCAGAGATTTTGTCTCTAAAAATTTAACGGACAAGATGTACTAAAATAAGGAATACTAAAAATTCCTTATTTCAAATTTTGTACTAAAATAAGGAAAACCGTTACGTCTTCAGAGTTGTTGGTTTATATCATTTATTGTATTGATTTATTAACCAAGATTTTTTTTTTACATTAACAGATGAATCTCAGTCTAAGAAACTTATTAAACGTGATATAGTAAATCGTGATTCTAATTCCGATGTTGAAACAATCGAAGACAAAATAACTTATAGATCACTCGGTTCACCTCATCTCTCGCAGCCGATTCGCGTTCAAATGTGGTTAAATATTGAAAAGTTGCGATTTAGTTCTCGTCTCAATCCACAATGTGTAAGATGGCATACATTTTACAATCAATGGACTAGAATCGGATGTCATACTGAGATGCCCGATTATGAAAAAGTGCAAGAAGATGAAAACGGATTGATACTTATTAATTGCACATGCACTCACGTTTCAAGCTATGCTGTATTGATTGATGTCATTGACCCAGAAGATATTCCCGAGCCTTCATTACTTGTGCAAATTACTTCACTTTCTGCATTTGTTGTTTCACTTCCAATTCTATTCTGTGTGATAATTGCATTGGCTTTGTTACGCGGCTTGCAGACAAACTCAAATACAATCCATCAAAATCTCGTTTTCTGTATTTTTATTGCTGAACTGCTGTTCTTCGTGGCATGGCAAGCTCGTAGAAGTTTGGTTGAAAACGATGTAAGTATACTTATCCATATTAATTCCCGTAAAGTTTCATTAAAATATTTTTGCTATATACATTCTATTGTTTTAGTTCCCATGTAAGCTCATAGCAATCGGTTTACATTACACATGGCTTGCTGCATTTGCGTGGACAACAGTCGATTGCATTCATTTGTACAGAATGCTGACAGAAATGCGCGATATTAATCATGGTCCAATGGGATTTTATTTTACTGTTGGATATGGTGTACCAGCTCTTCTTGTCGGACTCTCAGTAGGCGTTCGAGTACACGAATATGGAAACAACATGTTGTGAGTATCTCAACTATATCCTAAGATTTCATTTAATTAAAACATTTATTTTTTTCAGCTGCTGGTTATCAGTCTACGAATCAGTTATTTGGTGGCTTGTAGCTCCTATAGTATCCATGTGTATAGTCAATTTAATGGTTCTCTTCATATCCGTAAAAGCAGCATTTACACTTAAAGATCATGTTCTCGGATTTGGAAATTTGAGAACACTTTTGTGGCTTTCTGTTGTATCACTTCCCTTAATGGGTATCATGTGGGTTCTTTCCATTCTTTCGGCATCAGAAAGCATTGAAATTTATAATCTTGCATTATCAGCATGTGTTCTTGTTCATGCAATTTTCTCAATTATTGGATATTGTATAATCAATAAACGTGTACGAGAAAATCTTCATAATACATTTATGAGATGTATGGGCAAAAAAGTACCACTTCTTGATTCATCTTTGGCTGTAAGTAGCAGCAATTCTGGAAATAGAACTCCTGGATTTAATGGTACTTATGAGACATCAAGAAGAAATATTGGAATAAGTGCATCTAGTACAACATCAAGAAGTACGGCCAAAACAAGCTCTAGTCCTTATAGAAGTGATGGACAATTAAGACATACATCAACATCTACTTCAAACTATAATAGTGATGTTCCATCATTTATGAAAAATTATGAGGGTAAAAAGAAACGACGACATAGAAAAGATTCAGATTCCGGATCTGAAACAGATGGACGAAGTATGGAACTTGCATCTAGTCATTCAAGTGATGATGATGAATCAAGAGCTGGTAAGAGTAGTACGACTAATTCTCATCATCGAAGTAAAGGCATTGTTGCAGCACCTTCATATTTACCAAATATTACTGAGCATGTAGCAACTACACCACCTGAATTGCATGTTGTACAAAGTCCACAATTGTTTCCCAATTCCAAAGGATCAATGAATGGTAGATGGTCAAGTCAAGCACCTGAATCATTTCTTCCTACACCAAACATTGGTCGATGGTCACAAGAGACAGGATCAGACAATGAGATCCATTCACATAAAACAAACTCTCCGAATCCTTTACCAAATCCAGATATAACTGATACCTCATATTTACAGCAACATAAAATTAACTTACCACCTTCAATTTTAGAGAACATACATGAAAACTACATTCCACCAGCAGATCCAGTTATTTATAGTGCTGAACTGTACAAAAAGGAACATTATGAGAATTACCATGAGAATTATCAGACAAATACTCTTCCATATCATCCAAGCGATAAGGAATTTCCAAACAGCTATACAATCGGTCATATGAGAATGGGAGCCTATCCAAACGATAATGGATTTATGTACGAAAAAAGTCGTACTCTAGGATATTTAGGATCAAAGACATCATCGCCATATATGAGTAAAGAAAGAATTGATGGTTATAGTCCACAGTCATTCTCAACATTCAAAACTAATGGAAATGGAAATACCAATATTTATGGAAATATGACAAACACTCAAAGTGTGCAGTCATTGATACGGAATGACTATCAGGTAAAATATCAAATGAAAATTTACAACAGTTTTAATAATTATATTTTATATATTTCCAAACAGAGACAAACTGATTACCATTCTGACAGAAATTCTGAAGGTTCCGATAAAAACAATCCATACAATTATCCATACAATGCTGAAGAAGATCATACAGGCATGAGACAGCATATGCAAGCGCATTATGTCAATGATATAAATAATCCTAGTCCAATAAATATGAGTAGAATGTCATCAAGAAATGGTTCCAGATCAGGATCACCACCGATTCCTCACTTGCCTCATGTATCACAACTTTCAGGCATTAATGATAGTAGCGAGTAAGTTGTATTTGAATAATTTTGGAACTAATGTAATTAAAAATAACTTTTATCACTTTTCTCCAAATTGTGACAATTTTATACTTGATGATATATAAAGATGGTTAATGAGCTGGCAGAAGAAGAACAAACGACATAATGTTTAAATTTTCCGAAATTCTTATTTCTTCAATTCTTTTGAACGTGCTACTTGACATGATAAATTCTCACAAAGAATGATTTTTCTGTTCTTCATCTTCTGCTCCAAGGTAAAACGGACTGATTTGCTTGATAATTTGGAGCATGATGCGTGTTATTTTATTCATTATTATTATTTCTTTCGACAAGTTTTGCTTGATTTTTCCATCCTTTCTTTTAAGGATCAATCAATTCAAGGAATAATTTAGTTTGCATGCAATTTTTTTTAATTGTTTTAAATTTCTTTAATTGTGTACGATTTACAAAATAGAATCTAATCAAAAGTATTTTTTCTAGTTAAATGTAACATTAATGAATCATATTTTTATGTTTAACAGGAGGAGCACAGATGCAGAAACGAGAGTGTAAACAACCAAAGTCCCAATCACCTGTTCATATTTATTAGCTATTAGAGCATGTACATCATTCCATTAAAAATATTTTCATACAAAAAAGCAGATCTGAAAAATTAAAAGACAAAGGACAAAAAAATGACTGATTTTCAAATAATGTCTAGGAATTAAAATTTATTTAATATTTATGAATAATGCATAATTTAGAAATGAAAAATGTAGAAAGATTTTGTAAATTAAATTGGCCATAATACTCATATATTGGAATTTTTATACGAGTTATGAATAAATTTTGAAAAATAATTTCCAAGACACAAACATTACAAAAGATTTTGAAATAAATTTCATTTTATCCAGTGAAGAAAAAAATTTAATATTAAATAATTAGATAATTGTGAATATAAAAGCATGTTGGTTTTAGAAATAATCTCGATATGTACAAAAAATAAAATAAAAAAAATATAATATATTTGAATTTGGTATAAAAATACTATTTTAATAAAAAAGAAAACTGACCATTTAGTAAATATATGCATTTACAATAATTATTGAATAATTATAAAATAAGGATAAAAAAGTAAAATGAAATGAAAAATTTGATCTCATTAAAAAGAAACTTGTATAAAAATGTTTGAATGTAAATTAAATTATGTAAGCCCGATAAAAAAGTTATTTTAGAATATTTAAAATTTAATGAGAAGAAAAATATAAAAATTCGAGTGCCTAAAGAATTTTTTGTCTCCTGAACAATTTTTACAAGTTGGGATTGAGGAAACTGGATTAAAAAGAAAATGTTGAAAAAAAAATTGAAATGCTTTTTAAGAAAAATTTGTTCATTTGAAATTTCGAGCTTCTTAGATAATTTTTATTTACATACAGGGGCGTAGCCAGGAATTTTTTTGAGGGGGGTTTTTGCTACTTTTCGACGTTTTTAATTTATTGATAATACAAAAATAAAAATAAAAAAGTGAAATATATCAATTTCTTCATTTTTGTTTGCGATTTTTTTTTTTTTATTTTTCGGCATCACATACGCAAAATATTTTACTCAATAATGTGTATTTAAAAAGTATGTAAATGTCTAATGTATCTCTTATTTTGTATCATAAAAACTTACTTTCAATAAATAAAAATGAATACCAATGAAAAAATCTACTGATAAAACCTTCGAAATTTTTAAAAACATTTATACATTTTTGCCAATTTTTGCTTGCTTTCAGATTTGAAAATATTAGAACGGATTTGAACATTGTTTAAAAACAATCAACGCTTTTCAATGTTTTTTTTTTTTTTTTTTGTTGAAAAACATTGAATCAACGTAAATCCTTTTATGCTTTTGGATTTATTTCCTTTACTTCTTTTTCAAATTCATTGCTTTTTACTGATAAGCTTGAAATTTGGTTATAAAATATCAAGACTCATTGCTTCAAAAATGAATGCTTTTGTTTCCAGGCAAGATCATTTTCAAATATTAACGGTGATAGAAAAACTAGATAGAACAGTTCGGTGGCGGAATGGATTAGTACTTCGGTACCTAATTATTACAACACCGATCATGGGTTCGAGACTCGATAGAAGAAATTTTTTCAACTGTTGTTTTTTTCGAATCATATCTACTGAAAATGAAGTTCACAGCCTTCCTTTGTAAGCTTACAGACAGTAATGATATCAAAGGGAACCACTCCTTTGATCCCACTGTAAACTTGTAGGTCTTTTGAGTGCTGTGATTTGGCGAATCCTCACTCGTTAAATAATATTAGCTAAGAGACACTTAATAAACGCGAACCTTTGGATCAAACTATTGATCTGTAACAGGTAAAGTTTATTTTTTTTTTTTAATAAAACTAGTAATATTACTTCGTTGTGCTTCAAAACCGCTAAGAAATCCTTCCAATAAAAGACTGAAAAATATTAGAATATCACCAAAAAGCGATTAATTTAAAGTAGGCTTTCTCGAAATCCCGATCCCGAATGATTTTCGGGATCGGGATCGGGATCGGGATTTCCCGGGAAATCCCGGGATTTCCCGAAAGATATTTTTGAAAAATTCATGTGTATTTTATATCCAATTTTAATATTTGAATGAAGTTGATTAATTTTTAAAAGTTTATAGTTTCTTTGAAATATATTTTTGATACAATTTTATTAAAATTAGTCATTAATGGTTGAAAAAAATTAAAAAATTAAAAATTAAATAAAATTGTTCCCAGAATTCCATTTTAATATATACGCTTTAGGAAGCATCATTGATTTAAAGAATTGTTTTCATATTATTATATATAGTCTTAATAATAAAATTTCTTAAACTAAGGTTTCATTTTCAACTCCATTTTCGATAAATTGTCATGGTTAAAAAATCTTTTTCTAAGTTTAAAAGATGTTTTTTTTAAATAAAAAAATATGAATTTCAAAAAATTTTGGTTGATTTAACGAATTTTTAGAACATGAACCAAATAAAGGATCAAATGACATTGAATTTTAATAAAATTGAAAGATAAGGTTTCTTTAAAAATCAGTTTTAAATAAATAGAAAATGGAAAAAAATTGAAAAAAGTTCTTAAAAAAATATTTTACTATGCAAATGGTTCAAGTCGGGATTTTGAATCCCGATCCCGAATATTTTCGGGATCCCGGGATTATTCGGGATCGGGATTTCCCGGGATTTCCCGATCCCGATCCCGATAGCGAGAAAGCCTAATTTAAAGTCGTTTCAATGTCTTAAAATGCAAATAAACTAAAACAAACAAATAAGCCGAGATAGCAACAATGCCTTTAGTTTTTTATTACATAAAATCCTTTTGAAAAAAAAAAATTAAGCAATTTTTTTTAAGTATAGTATTGAGGTAACAAACTTTTTAAAATTTTTGTAAAAATATTTTTTTTTGTTTTCCCGCAAAAATATTTAAAATATATTAAATCTATAAAAACCGTTATAAAAAACAGATGCAGAAATCAATTTTGAAAGAATTTATAAAATAAAATTAAGATGTCAAAAAAAGGGAATTGAGTCACAAAATTACACAATTAGTTAAATTAATTTTTTTGTAATATTATTTAAAAACGAAAAACACAAAATTTCGCAACAATTCGCGGGAATTTAGTAAATGTGAAATTTATCTGTCTCTAATAATAATGGTAATGATGATGATCTGTAAATGCGATAAGATGCGATCTTACGATGAGAAAAAATGTAAATTATTAATTTGGTTTAAAGTTCAAAGTCTAAATGTTAGATTTATTACTATTATATTTATTATTATTTTATTGAAATAATACCAAAATTATCATACGACACTATTTGGTTCATCTTCTCTCGAAGAAGCCTCTGCTTTTGTCTCAGGTTCAGTCCTATTACTAACGAACTTTTTTTTTACCAAACATTGCATCCAAAATAAGAACAGTAAAAATTAGGATTGTAACAACCCATTGTCGAATATTGAGAACATTTCCAAAAAATAGGGAGGAGAATAAAACTGTAAAGAATTTTCTCATAGTAGTCACTAAAGCTAAGGGAAGTGAACCATAACATGAAATCATCGTTGATATAAAGTATTGACCAGCAGTTCCCATCAGTACAGTAATAGCCATAAAGTATCCAACTTCATGGTGTTTATTGCAAAATTGAACAAATCTCCATCCTTCATAGTTAATAAACATCAGTGGAATAAACATTAATGTACTCCATGCATTGACATAACACATGAAATTTAGTGATGTTGGTCTTGATACAGTTCTCATTTTATCTTGTGCAGCTCCGAGACAGCCGTCAAGCAAAAGACTAATCAATATAAGTATATATCCCCATAGAGTTTCTCCTGATGAATTTATTCCGTCTTTGTATATAAATAAACCAACTCCAAGCACGATCATCAAAACGAAGAAATACTTTTGTATTGTGTAAGATTTTCTTACAATCAATACTGCAAAAATCATCACAGGAATCGGTTTGCATGCTAAAAACATATAAAAATAAATAATTTGATAAAAATGTTATAATAAAATTTAATAAAATGTATTTAATCTTGTAGACCGATAAGATGACAAATTCAAGAAATAATCATTTTAATGAATTAAATTAAAATTAATTAAAATGAATTGAGAATTCACATATTGTAAAACAGGTCTTAACGTAATTAGAGTCTCTTATTTTAAAATATAATTTACTGAATAAAAAAAATTACACACCTTTACCAACAACTTGAACTACGTAAGGAATATATTGTATAGCCATATTTGATGTCGTCATAGCCATTAAATAAAACAGAGCCACAAAAATATAGAATTTTTGTGGTGTTTCATTTTTTGGGTGGTCATGTGTCAACATAATTCCTAGAAATGACAAATTTATTATTGGTTAAGATGATTTATTTTTTTTTTCGCATCGAATCAAATCACCTTTTGCAGTTAAAAAGTAAACTAGACATTGAAGAGCTACAAATGCTGTTGGATAAATAAACTTTTCTCCTTCAAAATTATCCTTAAATATTTTTTCTTGATAAACAGCCATGACACTATAGCTTGTAAATATTCCTATTGATATAACAATCAATTTAAATTTTTCAAAAATTGATAACATTTTTGCTAACTTTAACTTAATTTATTCTTGTTATTTAAAGTAAAAATACTCACTTGATGAAATTTATAGTAAAACTGATCATCATAATAAGATCGTGGTAAAATAATAAAATTTTCTCTCATATTTTTTTCTCTCTCATTTAAAATCTCATTTTTCAACAAAAATAAAAATTCGTGTGATAATAACTTGTTATAAATTTTGAATATAATATAAAAATGTTTTTAAATATTCTAATAAACAAATTAAATTAAAAATAAAAAATGAACACACAATACAATGCATGCATAGCTCTCAAAATCTCAGAGAAAGGTATTTCTATATTAATTTCAATTAAAAATTGTACTCTTGTAAAAAAAATATCTCTCAAAAATTAATGCTATGACACAAAAAGAAAAAAAATCCCATTTTTTGTAAATAGGGGATTCAAGATTAAAATTTAAAAAAAAAAATTAGTTTCATCATTTAAGTAATAAAGTAAGCTCAAATTTTTAAAAAATTGTTGAAAGATAAGAAATGCTAAGAAATTTTCATCAAAAATAAAATTAGCTCATGAAACGATTTTTTTTAAATAACAAAATCGAAAGCTTATAAAATCTAAAAAGTTTAAAATAAAAATAAAATACTTAAAAAAATCAAAAATTTAAAAATGAAAATTCTTTGAAAAAATTAAAAAATGAAAAGTTTTGAAAAAATTAAAAAATGAAATATTTTTGAAAAAAAAATTTTGAAAAAATTAAAAATTTTTAAAAAATTTTAAATGAAAAATTCCCAAAAATAACTCGCAATAAAACAACTAAAAAACGAACAAGATATTGGAAAAAAAAATAAAATATTACGTGTAGACCCATCCAATATATTAGTGATATTAGTAATGACTTTATTGTTGGTGACATAGAATTGACTAAATTATCCAAAACTCTTGAAAAACCAAAATTGGTCACACGTAAAGAACTGCAAGACTCACTTGATGAAATTGCGGAAAGCAATGAAGTCAGCCAAATGATCTCTGTTTTAGTGAACGCTTATTCAACGCTCTCAAATGTTGTCTATCAAAATTACCAAAGTTGCAGTAAAATTGCTCAGTCTGTTGATGAAAACAATGTCACCTTCCTTGGAGTAATTGAACAATTAAATGACAACTAAGATAAACTTTCACGTCAGCATCATGATTATGTTAAGTCCAATGAGAATGATAAACCAGAGCTAAAAGTTAAAACAGACATACGTTATTATAAATCTCAAATGATTATTTACCTCAGAAAAGATCATAAGAGATCAAGGCATGTCTTTAAATCGTGCTTATATTACAGAAGCCATTGTTTTGTCGGGATTGAAAAAAATTAATAATGTCAATAAGTACACAAAATATTTATACATACATTTCAGCGATTCATTTACATCAGAACGTCTGATTATGGAAATGATTAAAAACAAAAGTAATGCCAACAACAGTTACAACGTCATATTTTCGCAACCAACATATTATGATATACGGAGGTTGAGTAATATTTGTCACGTTATTCGATTGGATGGTTCAGTTAGCAAAGTATTCCACGGCGATGATGCTATAAAAGTGACATTGAATAAAAAAGATTCAAATGATCCAAATGAAAAGGTAAAAAAAGTTCATGTAAGGAATTATGCAGATTTAGATAAATTGAGAAAGGACATCAAGTCTAAAAACTATAAAATTCCCACGAGAACTTTTTACAACAGTGAATACTGGAGTCAGAAGAATGCTTTACCTGGAAATAAGCGTGGACGTGAAGAAACCGATGTTCAATTATTAAAAAGAAGAAATTCAATTCTCAAGATGATGATACAGTCAGCAATAATGGCGATGTTGATATGCAACATAGTAATGTATTATCATCTGGTTCGGCATCTAAGAATGAGATGTGAAATGACAGTTCACGCATCCTGCCTCTGAAATTAAACAATAAAATTAACATTAATATCGACATACTTGATTACATCAATCAATCAAACAATACAAATAAATTTAAAATTATTACGTGGAACATCCCATCGATAAAAACATTGAATTCATTTCAGAGATTTAAAAATGAGTTATCAGGATTCGTGAGCAAAGAAATTGATGTTATCATATTAACTGAAACGTGGACGAGTACCATTGAAAAATTCAACATATATAAATTAAAAAATTATCAGAACTTCTCTTGTCGTCGTGAAAATTCAAAAGGTGGTGGAGTTATGGTTTATGTTCAATAAGCATATAGCTAATGCAGAAAAGATTGAGTCTCTAAACTACATTGAATATATTTCTTTAATTATTATGTTAAACAATTTGAAATTCTCAATTTTTGCTGTCTATCGTGCCCCAAATGCTTGTACCAACAGTTTCTTTCAAAAACTAGATGAAATAATGAACACCAATGGACAACTCATTATAGCAGGAGACTTGAATATCAATCAGTTGAGAATTGACCGACCTCAACTTATGGATATTTTGAATAATTTTGTTGCAGCAGTCACTAATGAGGCAATCACAAGAAATGCCATCAATCAATGTGTTGATTATTTTGTGGTTAAAGACTTTTCACCAAATATTACAACTGAAACACTCACTTCAAGTCCTTTATGTTCATCAGATCACAATTTACTACTTTCATTAATAAATGTTTCAAAACCAAAAATGAAGACACACACTGTGGTTAGTAAAAATTGTAATTATAATCATCGGAAGGAAGTTTTTAAGTATGATGATGCTATTTTAACTGAACTTTCGGCCGAAGATCATTGTGATTATTTATCTGATAAAATAAGAGAAGCAATAACGCAAAGTTCATCAATTAGAACTATAAAAGTCAAAAGCGATAATCTTGCTCCAAAATGGGCTAACTTTAAATATCACAGACTGGTTAAAAAGTCATCGAACCTGCAAATGAAAATCAATACAATAGAAAAGCTGAATTGACCAACGATTATTTTAAAATCTAAACTAAGTGACTTGCATGACACTGTTAACAATTACTAAAATGAAATATCGAAGAAATTTTACAGTAAAATAATTAGGAACAGTGGCAAATGATAATTCATGTAGTGTCATTAACAATATTCTCGGTAATAGTAAATCTGATTCGGATATGACAATTGTATTTGACAATGACATCATTAATGATATGACGCAAATTGTTGAATTTTTTAACAACCAGTTCAGTTCAATTGCAAATAGTTCATCTTTAAGTCCATTAAGCAAGTAACGAATTCGTTTACAATGGCCTTACAGAAGATGAGAGCATGTATTTTCATCTAGTGGAATATGAGAAGATTGGAAAAATCATTGATGATTTAAATCCGAAAAAAAGCCACTGGAAGTGACGAAATACCTTGCAGAATCATCAAGGAGCTTAAAGATAGTTTGACTGTCCCATTAACTGACTTAATGAACAAAATAATAGAATAATGTCATTATCCTGATTCCTTAAAATATGCCACAATTAAGCCTTTACATAAAAAAGGAGATAAGAATGACATATTAAACTATAGACCTATAGTCTTATTGCCCAAATCTAACGATGTCAATGATAATGAGCAATATGGGTATAAAAAGCAGATTGGAACTGAAGACGCTATTTTAAGATTGACTCACGATGTATCTTTATACCTTGATGTTGGCAATTATGTGATTGTGGTTTTTATGGACCTCTCAGCTGCATTTGACACGCTCAATCCTGATGTTCTGCTTAAAAAACTTTCCTATCTTGGAATACGTAGTCAAGCCAATGATCTCCTAAAATCGTACTTCACCAATCGATCACAAGCTGTAAAAATAGAAAAATTCATTAGTAAAAAGGTCAATTCAGAAATTGCTCGGGGATCTGCTTTATTTAATATTAATTTATGTGATGCTCCTGAAATATCATCCAGCAGAATTAAGTTTACTGATGATAATACAATACACAAAAGAGAATCTAGAAGCAACTTTGATGGATTTAATTAATGACATTAAAGAGATTACAAAACATTTTAATGACAGTGGATTAAAATTAAATTATTCAAAAAGTAAGTTCATGATTATTGGAAGAAGTGACATAACTGAAATCCCGAATGAGATACACGTGAAAAATAATATTAAAATTGAGCGAGTAAGGAGCATTAAATTCTTGGGAGTCATAATTGACGAACGATTTAATTTTAAGGAACATCATGCAAAATTGGTTGAAGAGCTTACCTAATCCGGAAGAGCATTGTTAATCATAAGACATCACTTGCCCAAAGAGTTACTCCTGCAATTCTTTCACGCACTTGTGATGTCTCATTTAAATTATTGTCCATTTCTGATTGTGAAATTTAATCAAGAAATCTTGAGATTTCAAAGAATCCAAAATCGCTGCATTAAGCAAATATTTGGGCTGGATTCTGATCATTCAACATTGGATTTATTTAAATCATATCTTATTGACACACTTCCTGTCATTGGAATTAGCTATGCTTCGTTAATCACAAACATCCAAAAATCATTGGTCCTTGATAGAGAGGAATGATTAAAATTTGAAACTTCTAAGAGTGGAAGAAGATCATCGGGTGATATTGTTTCTCAACGGTTCAGAAACAAGCAGTAAATAGGCACTGACATATCGTATCTTGGCGTAATCCTGTATAATCAGCTTCCGAATGCTCTGAAAAATACAAAAAATCTTAACAAATTTAAACTAGATCTGAAAAATACTTAAATGGAAAAATCGACCTTTTGTTGGATAAAGAACAGCTAAAGACGCGCAGGATAGCAGTCAAGTAACTGTCCTCTCTAATTGACCAGTCCTAGTTTTTGTTGTTTTGTTGACACTTATTTTATTTAAATTTTTTTGAGTATGTAGACACGATTGATCCGGTGAAATATGAATTGGGTTCATCTAAATAGAATAAAATGGAATCATTAGTATGATCTTCATCCTTATATCCTTTACTACTTACAATTCGTTAAATCTGTTCTTGGACAATAATCTTTTGTTGACATTTTGGTTATGCTCGAAAAGTTTCATAAAATAGATGAAATATAGTCTATAATCATGTAAAACGTGAAGAAAGAGTATTAAAAAGTATATTAAAAACATTAAAATCAGTGATTATACCTAAGATTAATAGTTATAATGAAAAAAAATAAATTCTCCAAAATTGTCAAATCAAAATAACTTTATTCGTCCATCAAGTACAAGCTATAGTACGTCTTCAGTTAAACAGCAGCTGGATGATGCAAAAATATCACGGCGAAGAACGTCAATATTAATTTTAAGTTTAATTTCAATAGTAGTATTTCTTTCTATTTTATGTAAGTTTAGCGCAGTTTACGTTTTAAATTTGAAATGTTAGCGTACAAAAATTCAAATCTTGAATGCATTAGCATTTTGACAGTTGATTTTCAAATTTTTAAAAAACCGTTAATTTTAATGAATTTAATAATTCTAAAACGTTAATCAAATCGAATACTATTTTTTGTTTAGATCATCACTCCACATATATTATAATTTATACCAACAACTGCTTTACAGTGTCTACTCTCTCTTTTATCTATTTGATGTAAAATATATATGTGAAATTTAGAAATTGAAAAAATGAGAAAAATTTTGAAAAATTTAAAAATGAGAAAAAAATTTGAAAATTTTAAGAATGAAAAATTTAGAAATTGAAAAATTAAAAGTGAAATACTGAAAAGTTTGAAAAAATTTAAAATTAAGAAAAAATTTAAAATTGAGAAAAATTTTGAAAAATTAAAAAATGAAAAATTCCCAAAAATTAAAAAAATGAGAAAAATTTTGAAAAATGAGAAAAAAATTTTAAAATTTTAAGAATGAAAAATTTAGAAATTGAAAAATAAAAAGTGAAATACTGAAAAGTTTGAAAAAATTTTAAATTAAGAAAAAATTTAAAATTGAGAAAAATTTTGAAAAAATTTAAAAATTTAAAATTGAGAAAAATTTTGAAAAAATTAAAAATTTAAGAAAAAATTTAAAAATTCAAAAGGTAAGAATGATTTTGAAAAATTTGAAAATGAGAGAAATTTTTAAAAATTTTGAAAATGAAAAATTTGAGAAAATTTTTGGAAATTTGAAATTGAGAAAAAATAAAAAATTAGCAAATTAAATAAAAATAAAAAAAAATGAATAAGTTTGAAAAAATTTGTAATAAAATGAAATTCAAAAATTAGCGAGAAATTTCTAAAATTGATGAAAATTTAAAATTTAATAAATAAGAAAATTTAATTTTTTAATAGAAAAATTCAAAATCAAAAAAAATATAAAATCGATGAAAAATTTAATGAAATGAATTATAAGTCTTCAAAAAATTGAAAAATGAAAATGCGAAATGAGAAACGAAATTTAAAAATGAAAATTTAAGAAAATTTCGAAAAATAAAAAAATAAGAAAAGTTAGAAAAAAACTAAAATGAAACAAATTATAAAAAATTTGAAAATGAATAAATTTTTTAAAAATTTAAAAATGAGAAAAAATTTAAAACTCTATTGTTCAATGCAAATAATAGCTTTACGATTTACCGGTTTTTGAAATTCAAAATTTTCCATTAGCGAAAAATTTAAATTTCTGAACACATCCATTATTTTTCAAATTTCTAAACGTACTTATATTTGTTTTGTATGAAAAAATTAAATGTTAATTAATTAAGGTGTATAAAAGAAAAAAATTTAATCCGAAATAACGGTCAAAAAATTTCAAATTTTTTAACGGTTAGAAAAAATTCAAACTTATCATCAGCATAGCTTTGCCCTGCATTGTTTACATATTTTTTTTTAAATATAAAATCGATGAATTAAGCTATTTAATGAGTGTTTTTTGACTTTTCAATATAAACGGCGGGAATAAAAACATTCAATGAAGCTATTAAAACAATTCCGAGCTTGCTACGAAGTCTAGATCAAGAGATAATTGGGACCCGAACGACCGAACGACCGAACGACCGATCAAAGTGCATGATTGAGCTTCCTTTTTGAAAACAAGTTTTCAAAAATGCGTTAAAAATTAAAATGAGGAAATTTTCGGAAATTTAAAAATGAAAAATTTAAGAATAAAAAAATTTCGAAAAATAAAAAAAAAATGAAAAAAGTTAGAAAAAAACTAAATGATTAAATTTTTTAAAAATTTGAAAATGAGAAAAATGTTGAAAAATCAAAAAGCAATTAAAAGAGGAAAATTAAAAAAAAAAAAAAAGATAAAGAAAATTAAAAAATTGAAAATCTTGACTGATAAAATGATAAGAACGCAATAAGAAAACGCGGAGATAGAAGAAATTAAATAACTCACAATAAAAAAACTAAAAAGCGAACAAGATATTGAAAAAAAATAAAACATTAGTTATGGACCCACCCAGCCCACCACATTGATTAATACAAAAAATGAAAATGAATATAAAAAATTTACAGAATTGGAAAAATTGAAAAAAGTTAAAAAAAATTAAACAAATGGAAATTTAATAAACAAACAAAAAAAAAAATGAAAAATACGTTATGTACCTAACCTTAATTTGAGTGTTCAAACCCACAAAAAAAAATTGATAAAGAATCACCCTTCCTTTCGAACGGCACCTCTGAATATGAACTACCTCAACCATACTAGCGTATTACATACATGCACTAGAATGGTATATTAATAGAAAGGGATTCAATGATGGCGCCCGAACATATTGTAATTCACCCATCGAAATTGCAGTTTCAAATCACCATTGGCATCACGTCCCCGAGAGTCGCTTGTAATGCTGTAACACATTATACATGGACATTACGTACGTATCATCTAAGGCTCACGATCCGCGTAACCCTGGCAAAAATCCCGGTACAACTTATCTGGTCCAAATTTTTATTTTATGTTGTTACGGGTATACTAAATTAAAATATAATGAGTACAACCAAAAGCAAGATGGAGATAATAAAAAATGTACTCATTTTTAAATAAAAAAATATTTTAAAGTTTAAAATGACAAAAAAAAATTGAAGCTAATTAAAAAATCTCCAGATTTACCCGTAACAGTAGGAATACTCGTACTTACGACTTTCAAAACTTAAAAAGTATGCTAATATTAATTTTGAAGGCAAAATAAGATCATCCAGGTGCCAAAAAGAAAAATAATGATTATAAAAGAAAAAAAACTTAAATTTCATTTAAGCTTGTCGTAAGATTTTTTAAAAGTTAACAATTTAATAAATAAATATGGAAAAGAAAATGGATGAAATAGACTGATGAAATTTTTTATGATTTAAAACAAGAAAAACGCGAAGATAAAAAATTTAAATAACTCGGAATAAAACAACAGAAAAATGAACAAAATATTGCAATAAATAAAATATTAATTGTGTACCCAACCAGCCCACCACATTAATTAAAGTAAAAAATGGACTCACCACCTTAATCAGGCAGCATGACATGACGAAACACGGTGGAAATTGAAACAACTTCAGGGTATGTGTGTGATAGTTGTGTCATCTCTTGATAAAATGTCCAATGATCCTGTCCTATTGCTTGATCCTTAATTAAGCTTCACTTAGTTTTCCTAGCCTTCTTGTGCAATAAATGCTGCATGACGAGAATGTTATTATTGCATCTTGCTGAGGCACGTTATTGTTCATGCATTTGTTCCGAAAAAAAGTTGGCTTAAATATTAAGCATAACATCCACTACATGTGAAACCTGTAAAAATGAAATGAATTATTTATCAATTTGATTATTCAAAAAATCAAAACATAAACTCTTTTCTTACCAAATGAACGTCATCCTAATTAATATTTTGGAAAGATATATCTGTGAATAAAACAAATAAAAACAAAACAATTAGTAATTTGATTTTGTGGGCCCACTCGCTGAATAATTGAATTTTGCAACCTGAAAAATCAATGAGAAAAATCATTATTAATTAATTAAAAAGAATAAAAAATACTCATTCCTGAACCTGTAAATGAAAAGATAAAAACAAAAACCTGCGAATTATAAAAAAAAATAGAATTAGAAATTTGATTTTAAATGAAACGAGAGAATTGATGCGGGCCCACAACAGTCTAATGATGCAACCTAAAATTCACTGTTAAAAAAGGAAAAAGTTATTAGTTAGTTAAAATAAATTAAATATACTCAGTCATGGACCTGTTTGTGAAAAGAAAAAAATAAAATACTAATCGTGGACCCACCCAGCCCACCCAATTAATTAAAATCAAAACATAAACTTTTTTCTTACCAAATGAACGACATCCTAATTAATATTTTGAAAGGACATATCTGTGAATAAAACAAATAAAAACAAAACAATTAGTAATTTGATTTTGTGGGCCCACTCGCTGAATAATCGAATTTTGCAACCTGAAAAATCACTGAGAAAAATCATTATTAATTAATTAAAGAGAATAAAAAATACTCATTCCTGAACCTGTAAATGAAAAGATAAAAACAAAAACCTGCGAATTACAAAAAAGGAATAGAATTAGTAATTTGATTTGAAATGAAACGAAGGAATAGATGCGGGCCCACAACAGTCTAATGATGCAACCTAAAATTCACTGTTAAAAAAGGAAAAAGTTATTAGTTAGTTAAAATAAATTAAATATACTCAGTCATGGACCTGTTTGTGAAAAGAAAAAAATAAAATACTAAACGTGGACCCACCCAGCCCACCCAATTAATTAAAATCAAAACATAAACTCTTTTCTTACCAAATGAACGTCATCCTAATTAATATTTTGGAAAGATATATCTGTGAATAAAACAAATAAAAACAAAACAATTAGTAATTTGATTTTGTGGGCTCACTCGCTGAATAATCGAATTTTGCAACCTGAAAAATCACTGAGAAAAATCATTATTAATTAATTAAAAATAATAAAAAATACTCATTCCTGAACCTGTAAATGAAAAGATAAAAACAAAAACCTGCGAATTACAAAAAAGGAATAGAATTAGTAATTTGATTTGAAATGAAACGAAGGAATAGATGCGGGCCCACAACAGTCTAATGATGCAACCTAAAATTCACTGTAAAAAAATGAAATAGTTATTAGTCAATTAAAAAGAAACAAAAATACTCAGTAGACTCATGTCGAACAGCGAACCAATTGTTAATTTGACGAGAAGCGGTTTTGGCTTGTGGGGTCAAACTTGAGATGCAACCGAAAACAGTGCTCCGTTATTCAAATTAACTTTCTATGTTCGGAATTGAGAAACTGAAAAATGAAAAAGTGAAAATTGAAAACTTTGAAAAAATAAAAAATTGTGAATAAACTAAAAATGTGAAAAATAAAAAACTGAGGAAAATTTTGAAAATTTGAGAAAATAAGAAATTGAGAAATTGAAAAATCAAAAAATAAAAATTGAAAAATTTGAATGAATTAAAAATATGAAAAATAAAATATTGAGAAAAATTTGAAAATTTTGAAAATTTTAAACATGTAAAATTTTAAAAAAATTTAAAAAATGAGAAAATTTTTACAAAGTTAAAAATTGAGGAAAATTTTTAAAAATTGAGAAATTTTTGAAAAAAAATTAAAAATGAGATAACTTTTGAAAAATTGAAAAACTGAAAAATTTGAAAAAATTTTAAACTAAGAAAAATTTTAAAAATTAAAAATTTAGAAAAAAATTTGAAAATTCAAAAATGAGAATAATTTTGAAAAATTTGAAAATGACGGAAATTTTGAAAAATTTAAAAATAAAAAATTCCCAAAAATTAAAAAATGAGAATAATTTTGAAAAATTTGAAAATGAGAAAAATTTTTGAAAATTTTAAGAATGAAAAATTTCGAATTTGAAAATGAGAAAAAGTTTTGAAAATTTTAAGAATGAAAAATTTCGAATTTGAAAATGAAAAAAAAAAATGAAAATTTGAAAACATTAAAAATTAAGATAAAATTTAAAATTGAGAAAAATTTTGAAAAAATTAATAAAAAATGAAAAATTAAGAAAAAAATTTAAAAATTCAATATTTGAATAATTTTGAAAAATTTGAAAATGAGAAAAAGTTTTGAAAATTTTAAAAATGAAAAATTTAGAAATTGAAAAATAAAAAGTGAAATACTGAAAAGTTTGAAAAAATTGAAAATTAAGAAAAAATTTAAAATTGAGAAAAATTTTGAAAAAATTAAAAATTTAAGAAAAAATTTAAAAATTCAAAAGGTGAGAATAATTTTGAAAAATTTGAAAATGAGAGAAATTTTGAAAATGAGAAAAAAATGAAAATTTTGAAAATGAAAAATTTAAAAAAAAAATTAAAAATGAGAAAATTTTTGGAAATTTAAAAAAAGAGAAAATTTTTACAAAATTTAAAATTGAGAAATTTAAAAAAAAAAATTAAAATGAGGAAATTTTCGGAAATTTAAAAATGAAAAATTTAAGAATAAAAAAATTTCGAAAAATAAAAAAAAAATGAAAAAAGTTAGAAAAAAACTAAATGATTAAATTTTTTAAAAATTTGAAAATGAGAAAAATGTTGAAAAATCAAAAAGCAATTAAAAGAGGAAAATTAAAAAAAAAATCAATAAATAAAAAATTAAATATTAAAAAATTAAAAATTTGAAAATGAGATAAAATATTAAAAAATTGAAAATCTTGACTGATAAAATGATAAGAACGCAATAAGAAAACGCGGAGATAGAAGAAATTAAATAACTCGCAATAAAAAAAACTAAAAAGCGAACAAGATATTGAAAAAAAATAAAACATTAGTTATGGACCCACCCAGCCCACCACATTGATTAATACAAAAAATTAAAATGAAAATAAAAAATTTACAGAATTGAAAAAATTGAAAAAAGTTAAAAAAAATTAAACAAATGGAAATCTAATAAACAAACAAAAAAAAATGAAAAATACGTTATGTACCTAACCTTAATTTGAGTGTTCAAACCCACAAAAAAAAATTGATAAAGAATCACCCTTCCTTTCGAACGGCACCTCTGAATATGAACTACCTCAACCATACTAGCGTATTACATACATGCACTAGAATGGTATATTAATAGAAAGGGATTCAATGATGGCGCCCGAACATATTGTAATCCACCCATCAAAATTGCAGTTTCAAATCACCATTGGCATCACGTCCCCGAGAGTCGCTTGTAATGCTGTAACACATTATACATGGACATTACGTACGTATCATCTAAGGCTCACGATCCGCGTAACCCTGGCAAAAATCCCGGTACAACTTATCTGGTCCAAATTTTTATTTTATGTTGTTACGGGTATACTAAATTAAAATATAATGAGTACAACCAAAAGCAAGATGGAGATAATAAAAAATGTACTCATTTTTAAATAAAAAAAATATTTTAAAGTTTAAAATGACAAAAAAAAATTGAAAGTGAAGCTAATTAGAAAAATCTCCAGATTTACCCGTAACAGTGGGAATACTCGTACTTACGACTTTCAAAACTTAAAAAGTATGCTAATATTAACTTTGAAGGCAAAATAAGATCATCCAGGTGCCAAAAAGAAAAATAATGATTATAAAAGAAAAAAAAAACTTAAATTTCATTTAAGCTTGTCGTAAGATTTTTTAAAAGTTAACAATTTAATAAATAAATATGGAAAAGAAAATGGATGAAATAGACTGATGAAATTTTTTATGATTTAAAACAAGAAAAACGCGAAGATAAAAAATATAAATAACTCGGAATAAAACAACAGAAAAATGAACAAAATATTGCAATAAATAAAATATTAATTGTGTACCCAACCAGCCCACCACATTAATTAAAGCAAAAAATGGACTCACCACCTTAATCAGGCAGCATGACATGACGAAACACGGTGGAAATTGAAACAACTTCAGGGTATGTGTGTGATAGTTGTGTCATCTCTTGATAAAATGTCCAATGATCCTGTCCTATTGCTTGATCCTTAATTAAGCTTCACTTAGTTTTCCTAGCCTTCTTGTGCAATAAATGCTGCATGACGAGAATGTTATTATTGCATCTTGCTGAGGCACGTTATTGTTCATGCATTTGTTCCGAAAAAAAGTTGGCTTAAATATTAAGCATAACATCCACTACATGTGAAACCTGTGAAAATGAAATGAATTATTTATCAATTTGATTATTCAAAAAATCAAAACATAAACTCTTTTCTTACCAAATGAACGTCATCCTAATTAATATTTTGGAAAGATATATCTGTGAATAAAACAAATAAAAACAAAACAATTAGTAATTTGATTTTGTGGGCCCACTCGCTGAATAATTGAATTTTGCAACCTGAAAAATCACTGAGAAAAATCACTATTAATTAATTAAAAAGAATAAAAAATACTCATTCCTGAACCTGTAAATGAAAAGATAAAAACAAAAACCTGCGAATTATAAAAAAAAATAGAATTAGAAATTTGATTTTAAATGAAACGAGAGAATTGATGCGGGCCCACAACAGTCTAATGATGCAACCTAAAATTCACTGTTAAAAAAGGAAAAAGTTATTAGTTAGTTAAAATAAATTAAATATACTCAGTCATGGACCTGTTTGTGAAAAGAAAAAAATAAAATACTAATCGTGGACCCACCCAGCCCACCCAATTAATTAAAATCAAAACATAAACTCTTTTCTTACCAAATGAACAACATCCTAATTAATATTTTGAAAGGACATATCTGTGAATAAAACAAATAAAAACAAAACAATTAGTAATTTGATTTTGTGGGCCCACTCGCTGAATAATCGAATTTTGCAACCTGAAAAATCACTGAGAAAAATCATTATTAATTAATTAAAAAGAATAAAAAATACTCATTCCTGAACCTGTAAATGAAAAGATAAAAACAAAAACCTGCGAATTATAAAAAAAAATAGAATTAGTAATTTGATTTTAAATGAAACGAGAGAATTGATGCGGGCCCACAACAGTCTAATGATGCAACCTAAAATTCACTGTTAAAAAAGGAAAAAGTTATTAGTTAGTTAAAATAAATTAAATATACTCAGTCATGGACCTGTTTGTGAAAAGAAAAAAATAAAATACTAATCGTGGACCCACCCAGAACACACAATTAATTAAAATCAAAACATAAACTCTTTTCTTACCAAATGAACGACATCCTAATTAATATTTTGAAAGGACATATCTGTGAATAAAACAAATAAAAACAAAACAATTAGTAATTTGATTTTGTGGGCCCACTCGCTGAATAATCGAATTTTGCAACCTGAAAAATCACTGAGAAAAATCATTATTAATTAATTAAAAAGAATAAAAAATACTCATTCCTGAACCTGTAAATGAAAAGATAAAAACAAAAACCTGCGAATTATAAAAAAAAATAGAATTAGTAATTTGATTTTAAATGAAACGAGAGAATTGATGCGGGCCCACAACAGTCTAATGATGCAACCTAAAATTCACTGTTAAAAAAGGAAAAAGTTATTAGTTAGTTAAAATAAATTAAATATACTCAGTCATGGACCTGTTTGTGAAAAGAAAAAAATAAAATACTAATCGTGGACCCACCCAGCCCACCCAATTAATTAAAATCAAAACATAAACTCTTTTCTTACCAAATGAACAACATCCTAATTAATATTTTGAAAGGACATATCTGTGAATAAAACAAATAAAAACAAAACAATTAGTAATTTGATTTTGTGGGCCCACTCGCTGAATAATTGAATTTTGCAACCTGAAAAATCACTGAGAAAAATCATTATTAATTAATTAAAAAGAATAAAAAATACTCATTCCTGAACCTGTAAATGAAAAGATAAAAACAAAAACCTGCGAATTATAAAAAAAAAATAGAATTAGAAATTTGATTTTAAATGAAACGAGAGAATTGATGCGGGCCCACAACAGTCTAATGATGCAACCTAAAATTCACTGTAAAAAAAGGAAAAAGTTATTAGTTAGTTAAAATAAATTAAATATACTCAGTCATAGACCTGTTTGTGAAAAGAAAAAAATAAAATACTAATCGTGGACCCACCCAGCCCACCCAATTAATTAAAATCAAAACATAAACTCTTTTCTTACCAAATAAACGACATCCTAATTAATATTTTGAAAGGACATATCTGTGAATAAAACAAATAAAAACAAAACAATTAGTAATTTGATTTTGTGGGCCCACTCGCTGAATAATCGAATTTTGCAACCTGAAAAATCACTGAGAAAAATCATTATTAATTAATTAAAAAGAATAAAAAATACTCATTCCTGAACCTGTAAATGAAAAGATAAAAACAAAAACCTGCGAATTACAAAAAAGGAATAGAATTAGTAATTTGATTTGAAATGAAACGAAGGAATAGATGCGGGCCCACAACAGTCTAATGATGCAACCTAAAATTCACTGTAAAAAAATGAAATAGTTATTAGTCAATTAAAAAGAAACAAAAATACTCAGTAGACTCATGTCGAACAGCGAACCAATTGTTAATTTGACGAAAAGCGGTTTTGGCTTGTGGGGTCAAACTTGAGATGCAACCGAAAACAGTGCTCCGTTATTCAAATTAACTTTCTATGTTCGCAATTGAGAAACTGAAAAATGAAAAAGTGAAAATTGAAAACTTTGAAAAAATAAAAAATTGGGAATAAACTAAAAATGTGAAAAATAAAAAACTGAGGAAAATTTTGAAAATTTGAGAAAATAAGAAATTGAGAAATTGAAAAATCAAAAAATAAAAATTGAAAAATTTGAATGAATTAAAAATATGAAAAATAAAATATTGAGAAAAATTTGAAAATTTTGAAAATTTTAAACATGTAAAATTTTAAAAAAATTTAAAAAATGAGAAAATTTTTACAAAGTTAAAAATTGAGGAAAATTTTTAAAAATTGAGAAATTTTTGAAAAAAAATTAAAAATGAGATAACTTTTGAAAAATTGAAAAACTGAAAAATTTGAAAAAATTTTAAACTAAGAAAAATTTTAAAAATTAAAAATTTAGAAAAAAATTTGAAAATTCAAAAATGAGAATAATT
The DNA here is from genome assembly GCA_026123125.1 of Chironomus striatipennis. NCBI lineage: Eukaryota > Metazoa > Arthropoda > Insecta > Diptera > Chironomidae > Chironomus > Chironomus striatipennis. Next base: position 24,314,066 of record CM047393.1, read on the forward strand.
TTGAAAAATTTGAAAATGACGGAAATTTTGAAAAATTTAAAAATAAAAAATTCCCAAAAATTAAAAAATGAGAATAATTTTGAAAAATTTGAAAATGAGAAAAATTTTTGAAAATTTTAAGAATGAAAAATTTCGAATTTGAAAATGAGAAAAAGTTTTGAAAATTTTAAGAATGAAAAATTTCGAATTTGAAAATGAAAAAAAAAATGAAAATTTGAAAACATTAAAAATTAAGATAAAATTTAAAATTGAGAAAAATTTTGAAAAAATTAATAAAAAATGAAAAATTAAGAAAAAAATTTAAAAATTCAATATTTGAATAATTTTGAAAAATTTGAAAATGAGAAAAAGTTTTGAAAATTTTAAAAATGAAAAATTTAGAAATTGAAAAATAAAAAGTGAAATACTGAAAAGTTTGAAAAAATTGAAAATTAAGAAAAAATTTAAAATTGAGAAAAATTTTGAAAAAATTAAAAATTTAAGAAAAAATTTAAAAATTCAAAAGGTAAGAATGATTTTGAAAAATTTGAAAATGAGAGAAATTTTGAAAATGAGAAAAAAATGAAAATTTTGAAAATGAAAAATTTAAAAAAAATAAAAATGAGAAAATTTTTGGAAATTTAAAAAAAGAGAAAATTTTTACAAAATTTAAAATTGAGAAATTTAAAAAAAAATTAAAATGAGAAAATTTTCGGAAATTTAAAAATGAAAAGTATAAGAATAAAAAAAAATTCGAAAAATAAAAAAATGAAAAAATTTAGAAAAAAACTAAATGATTAAATTTTTTAAAAATTTGAAAATGAGAAAAATTTTGAAAAATCAAAAAAGCAATTAAAAGAGGAAAATTAAAAAAAATCAATAAATAAAAAATTAAAAATTTGAAAATGAGATAAAATATTAAAAAATCGAAAATCTTGACTGATAAAATGATTAACGCAATAAGAAAACGCGGAGATAGAAGAAATTAAATAACTCGCAATAAAAAAACTAAAAAGCGAACAAGATATTGAAAAAAAAATAAAACATTAGTTATGGACCCACCCAGCCCACCACATTGATTAATACAAAAAATGAAAATGAAAATAAAAAATTTACAGAATTGGAAAAATTGAAAAAAGTTAAAAAAAATTAAACAAATGGAAATCTAATAAACAAACAAAAAAAAAAATGAAAAATACGTTATGTACCTAACCTTAATTTGAGTGTTCAAACCCACAAAAAAAATTGATAAAGAATCACCCTTCCTTTCGAACGGCACCTCTGAATATGAACTACCTCAACCATACTAGCGTATTACATACATGCACTAGAATGGTATATTAATAGAAAGGGATTCAATGATGGCGCCCGAACATATTGTAATTCACCCATCGAAATTGCAGTTTCAAATCACCATTGGCATCACGTCCCCGAGAGTCGCTTGTAATGCTGTAACACATTATACATGGACATTACGTACGTATCATCTAAGGCTCACGATCCGCGTAACCCTGGCAAAAATCCCGGTACAACTTATCTGGTCCAAATTTTTATTTTATGTTGTTACGGGTATACTAAATTAAAATATAATGAGTACAACCAAAAGCAAGATGGAGATAATAAAAAATGTACTCATTTTTAAATAAAAAATATTTTAAAGTTTAAAATGACAAAAAAAAATTGAAAGTGAAGCTAATTAGAAAAATCTCCAGATTTACCCGTAACAGTAGGAATACTCGTACTTACGACTTTCAAAACTTAAAAAGTATGCTAATATTAATTTTGAAGGCAAAATAAGATCATCCAGGTGCCAAAAAGAAAAATAATGATTATAAAAGAAAAAAAAAACTTAAATTTCATTTAAGCTTGTCGTAAGATTTTTTAAAAGTTAACAATTTAATAAATAAATATGGAAAAGAAAATGGATGAAATAGACTGATGAAATTTTTTATGATTTAAAACAAGAAAAACGCGAAGATAAAAAATATAAATAACTCGGAATAAAACAACAGAAAAATGAACAAAATATTGCAATAAATAAAATATTAATTGTGTACCCAACCAGCCCACCACATTAATTAAAGCAAAAAATGGACTCACCACCTTAATCAGGCAGCATGACATGACGAAACACGGTGGAAATTGAAACAACTTCAGGGTATGTGTGTGATAGTTGTGTCATCTCTTGATAAAATGTCCAATGATCCTGTCCTATTGCTTGATCCTTAATTAAGCTTCACTTAGTTTTCCTAGCCTTCTTGTGCAATAAATGCTGCATGACGAGAATGTTATTATTGCATCTTGCTGAGGCACGTTATTGTTCATGCATTTGTTCCGAAAAAAAGTTGGCTTAAATATTAAGCATAACATCCACTACATGTGAAACCTGTGAAAATGAAATGAATTATTTATCAATTTGATTATTCAAAAAATCAAAACATAAACTCTTTTCTTACCAAATGAACGTCATCCTAATTAATATTTTGGAAAGATATATCTGTGAATAAAACAAATAAAAACAAAACAATTAGTAATTTGATTTTGTGGGCCCACTCGCTGAATAATTGAATTTTGCAACCTGAAAAATCACTGAGAAAAATCATTATTAATTAATTAAAAAGAATAAAATATACTCATTCCTGAACCTGTAAATGAAAAGATAAAAACAAAAACCTGCGAATTATAAAAAAAAATAGAATTAGAAATTTGATTTTAAATGAAACGAGAGAATTGATGCGGGCCCACAACAGTCTAATGATGCAACCTAAAATTCACTGTTAAAAAAGGAAAAAGTTATTAGTTAGTAAAAATAAATTAAATATACTCAGTCATGGACCTGTTTGTGAAAAGAAAAAAATAAAATACTAATCGTGGACCCACCCAGCCCACCCAATTAATTAAAATCAAAACATAAACTCTTTTCTTACCAAATGAACGACATCCTAATTAATATTTTGAAAGGACATATCTGTGAATAAAACAAATAAAAACAAAACAATTAGTAATTTGATTTTGTGGGCCCACTCGCTGAATAATCGAATTTTGCAACCTGAAAAATCACTGAGAAAAATCATTATTAATTAATTAAAAAGAATAAAAAATACTCATTCCTGAACCTGTAAATGAAAAGATAAAAACAAAAACCTGCGAATTACAAAAAAGTAATAGAATTAGTAATTAGATTTGAAATGAAACGAAGGAATAGATGCGGGCCCACAACAGTCTAATGATGCAACCTAAAATTCACTGTAAAAAAATGAAATAGTTATTAGTCAATTAAAAAGAAACAAAAATACTCAGTAGACTCATGTCGAACAGCGAACCAATTGTTAATTTGACGAAAAGCGGTTTTGGCTTGTGGGGTCAAACTTGAGATGCAACCGAAAACAGTGCTCCGTTATTCAAATTAACTTTCTATGTTCGCAATTGAGAAACTGAAAAATGAAAAAGTGAAAATTGAAAACTTTGAAAAAATAAAAAATTGTGAATAAACTAAAAATGTGAAAAATAAAAAACTGAGGAAAATTTTGAAAATTTGAGAAAATAAGAAATTGAGAAGTTGAAAAATCAAAAAATAAAAATTGAAAAATTTGAATGAATTAAAAATATGAAAAATAAAATATTGAGAAAAATTTTGAAAAATTTGAAAATTTTGAAAATTTTAAACATGTAAAATTTTAAAAAAATTTAAAAAATGAGAAAATTTTTACAAAGTTAAAAATTGAGGAAAATTTTTAAAAATTGAGAAATTTTTGAAAAAAAGTTAAAAATGAGATAACTTTTGAAAAATTGAAAAACTGAAAAATTTGAAAAAATTTTAAACTAAGAAAAATTTTAAAAATTAAAAATTTAGAAAAAAATTTGAAAATTCAAAAATGAGAATAATTTTGAAAAATTTGAAAATGACGGAAATTTTGAAAAATTTAAAAATAAAAAATTCCCAAAAATTAAAAAATGAGAATAATTTTGAAAAATTTGAAAATGAGAAAAATTTTTGAAAATTTTAAGAATGAAAAATTTCGAATTTGAAAATGAGAAAAAGTTTTGAAAATTTTAAGAATGAAAAATTTCGAATTTGAAAATGAAAAAAAAAAAAAAATGAAAATTTGAAAACATTAAAAATTAAGATAAAATTTAAAATTGAGAAAAATTTTGAAAAAGTTAATAAAAAATGAAAAATTAAGAAAAAAATTTAAAAATTCAATATTAGAATAATTTTGAAAAATTTGAAAATGAGAAAAAGTTTTGAAAATTTTAAAAATGAAAAATTTAGAAATTGAAAAATAAAAAGTGAAATACTGAAAAGTTTGAAAAAATTTAAAATTAAGAAAAAATTTAAAAATTCAAAAGGTGAGAATAGTTTTGAAAAATTTGAAAATGAGAGAAATTTTGAAAATGAGAAAAAAATAAAAATTTTGAAAATGAAAAATTTAAAAAAAAAATTAAAAATGAGAAAATTTTTGGAAATTTAAAAAAAGAGAAAATTTTTACAAAATTTAAAATTGAGAAATTTAAAAAAAAAAATTAAAATGAGGAAATTTTCGGAAATTTAAAAATGAAAAATTTAAGAATAAAAAAATTTCGAAAAATAAAAAAAAAAATGAAAAAAGTTAGAAAAAAACTAAATGATTAAAATTTTTAAAAATTTGAAAATGAGAAAAATGTTGAAAAATCAAAAAGCAATTAAAAGAGGAAAATTAAAAAAAAAATCAATAAATAAAAAATTAAATATTAAAAAATTAAAAATTTGAAAATGAGATAAAATATTAAAAAATTGAAAATCTTGACTGATAAAATGATAAGAACGCAATAAGAAAACGCGGAGATAGAAGAAATTAAATAACTCGCAATAAAAAAAACTAAAAAGCGAACAAGATATTGAAAAAAATAAAACATTAGTTATGGACCCACCCAGCCCACCACATTGATTAATACAAAAAATGAAAATGAAAATAAAAAATTTACAGAATTGAAAAAATTGAAAAAAGTTAAAAAAAATTAAACAAATGGAAATCTAATAAACAAACAAAAAAAAAATGAAAAATACGTTATGTACCTAACCTTAATTTGAGTGTTCAAACCCACAAAAAAAAAATTGATAAAGAATCACCCTTCCTTTCGAACGGCACCTCTGAATATGAACTACCTCAACCATACTAGCGTATTACATACATGCACTAGAATGGTATATTAATAGAAAGGGATTCAATGATGGCGCCCGAACATATTGTAATTCACCCATCGAAATTGCAGTTTCAAATCACCATTGGCATCACGTCCCCGAGAGTCGCTTGTAATGCTGTAACACATTATACATGGACATTACGTACGTATCATCTAAGGCTCACGATCCGCGTAACCCTGGCAAAAATCCCGGTACAACTTATCTGGTCCAAATTTTTATTTTATGTTGTTACGGGTATACTAAATTAAAATATAATGAGTACAACCAAAAGCAAGATGGAGATAATAAAAAATGTACTCATTTTTAAATAAAAAAAAATATTTTAAAGTTTAAAATGACAAAAAAAAAAAATGAAAGTGAAGCTAATTAGAAAAATCTCCAGATTTACCCGTAACAGTAGGAATACTCGTACTTACGACTTTCAAAACTTAAAAAGTATGCTAATATTAACTTTGAAGGCAAAATAAGATCATCCAGGTGCCAAAAAGAAAAATAATGATTATAAAAGAAAAAAAAAAACTTAAATTTCATTTAAGCTTGTCGTAAGATTTTTTAAAAGTTAACAATTTAATAAATAAATATGGAAAAGAAAATGGATGAAATAGACTGATGAAATTTTTTATGATTTAAAACAAGAAAAACGCGAAGATAAAAAATATAAATAACTCGGAATAAAACAACAGAAAAATGAACAAAATATTGCAATAAATAAAATATTAATTGTGTACCCAACCAGCCCACCACATTAATTAAAGCAAAAAATGGACTCACCACCTTAATCAGGCAGCATGACATGACGAAACACGGTGGAAATTGAAACAACTTCAGGGTATGTGTGTGATAGTTGTGTCATCTCTTGATAAAATGTCCAATGATCCTGTCCTATTGCTTGATCCTTAATTAAGCTTCACTTAGTTTTCCTAGCCTTCTTGTGCAATAAATGCTGCATGACGAGAATGTTATTATTGCATCTTGCTGAGGCACGTTATTGTTCATGCATTTGTTCCGAAAAAAAGTTGGCTTAAATATTAAGCATAACATCCACTACATGTGAAACCTGTGAAAATGAAATGAATTATTTATCAATTTGATTATTCAAAAAATCAAAACATAAACTCTTTTCTTACCAAATGAACGTCATCCTAATTAATATTTTGGAAAGATATATCTATGAATAAAACAAATAAAAACAAAACAATTAGTAATTTGATTTTGTGGGCCCACTCGCTGAATAATTGAATTTTGCAACCTGAAAAATCACTGAGAAAAATCATTATTAATTAATTAAAAAGAATAAAAAATACTCATTCCTGAACCTGTAAATGAAAAGATAAAAACAAAAACCTGCGAATTATAAAAAAAAAAATAGAATTAGAAATTTGATTTTAAATGAAACGAGAGAATTGATGCGGGCCCACAACAGTCTAATGATGCAACCTAAAATTCACTGTTAAAAAAGGAAAAAGTTATTAGTTAGTTAAAATAAATTAAATATACTCAGTCATGGACCTGTTTGTGAAAAGAAAAAAATAAAATACTAATCGTGGACCCACCCAGCCCACCCAATTAATTAAAATCAAAACATAAACTCTTTTCTTACCAAATGAACAACATCCTAATTAATATTTTGAAAGGACATATCTGTGAATAAAACAAATAAAAACAAAACAATTAGTAATTTGATTTTGTGGGCCCACTCGCTGAATAATCGAATTTTGCAACCTGAAAAATCACTGAGAAAAATCATTATTAATTAATTAAAAAGAATAAAAAATACTCATTCCTGAACCTGTAAATGAAAAGATAAAAACAAAAACCTGCGAATTACAAAAAAGTAATAGAATTAGTAATTAGATTTGAAATGAAACGAAGGAATAGATGCGGGCCCACAACAGTCTAATGATGCAACCTAAAATTCACTGTAAACTGAGAAAAATCATTATTAATTAATTAAAAAGAATAAAAAATACTCATTCTTGAACCTGTAAATGAAAAGATAAAAACAAAAACCTGCGAATTATAAAAAAAAATAGAATTAGAAATTTGATTTTAAATGAAACGAGAGAATTGATGCGGGCCCACAACAGTCTAATGATGCAACCTAAAATTCACTGTTAAAAAAGGAAAAAGTTATTAGTTAGTTAAAATAAATTAAATATACTCAGTCATAGACCTGTTTGTGAAAAGAAAAAAATAAAATACTAATCGTGGACCCACCCAGCCCACCCAATTAATTAAAATCAAAACATAAACTCTTTTCTTACCAAATGAACGACATCCTAATTAATATTTTGGAAAGATATATCTGTGAATAAAACAAATAAAAACAAAACAATTAGTAATTTGATTTTGTGGGCCCACTCGCTGAATAATCGAATTTTGCAACCTGAAAAATCACTGAGAAAAATCATTATTAATTAATTAAAAATAATAAAAAATACTCATTCCTGAACCTGTAAATGAAAAGATAAAAACAAAAACCTGCGAATTATAAAAAAAATAGAATTAGAAATTTGATTTGAAATGAAACGAAGGAATAGATGCGGGCCCACAACAGTCTAATGATGCAACCTAAAATTTACTGTAAAAAAATGAAATAGTTATTAGTCAATTAAAAAGAAACAAAAATACTCAGTAGACTCATGTCGAACAGCGAACCAATTGTTAATTTGACGAAAAGCGGTTTTGGCTTGTGGGGTCAAACTTGAGATGCAACCGAAAACAGTGCTCCGTTATTCAAATTAACTTTCTATGTTCGCAATTGAGAAACTGAAAAATGAAAAAGTGAAAATTGAAAACTTTGAAAAAATAAAAAATTGTGAATAAACTAAAAATGTGAAAAATAAAAAACTGAGGAAAATTTTGAAAATTTGAGAAAATAAGAAATTGAGAAGTTGAAAAATCAAAAAATAAAAATTGAAAAATTTGAATGAATTAAAAATATGAAAAATAAAATATTGAGAAAAATTTTGAAAAATTTGAAAATTTTGAAAATTTTAAACATGTAAAATTTTAAAAAAATTTAAAAAATGAGAAAATTTTTACAAAGTTAAAAATTGAGGAAAATTTTTAAAAATTGAGAAATTTTTGAAAAAAAGTTAAAAATGAGATAACTTTTGAAAAATTGAAAAACTGAAAAATTTGAAAAAATTTTAAACTAAGAAAAATTTTAAAAATGAAAAATTTAGAAAAAAATTTGAAAATTCAAAAAATGAGAATAATTTTGAAAAATTTGAAAATGAGGGAAATTTTGAAAAATTTAAAAATAAAAAATTCCCAAAAATTAAAAAATGAGAAAAAGTTTTGAAAATTTTAAGAATGAAAAATTTCGAATTTGAAAATGAAAAAAAAAAATGAAAATTTGAAAACATTAAAAATTAAGATAAAAATTAAAATTGAGAAAAATTTTGAAAAAGTTAATAAAAAATGAAAAATTAAGAAAAAAATTTAAAAATTCAATATTAGAATAATTTTGAAAAATTTGAAAATGAGAAAAAGTTTTGAAAATTTTAAAAATGAAAAATTTAGAAATTGAAAAATAAAAAGTGAAATACTGAAAAGTTTGAAAAAATTTAAAATTAAGAAAAAATTTAAAAATTCAAAAGGTGAGAATAGTTTTGAAAAATTTGAAAATGAGAGAAATTTTGAAAATGAGAAAAAAATAAAAATTTTGAAAATGAAAAATTTAAAAAAAAAATTAAAAATGAGAAAATTTTTGGAAATTTAAAAAAAGAGAAAATTTTTACAAAATTTAAAATTGAGAAATTTAAAAAAAAAATTAAAATGAGGAAATTTTCGGAAATTTAAAAATGAAAAATTTAAGAATAAAAAAATTTCGAAAAATAAAAAAAAATGAAAAAAGTTAGAAAAAAACTAAATGATTAAAATTTTTAAAAATTTGAAAATGAGAAAAATGTTGAAAAATCAAAAAGCAATTAAAAGAGGAAAATTAAAAAAAAAATCAATAAATAAAAAATTAAATATTAAAAAATTAAAAATTTGAAAATGAGATAAAATATTAAAAAATTGAAAATCTTGACTGATAAAATGATAAGAACGCAATAAGAAAACGCGGAGATAGAAGAAATTAAATAACTCGCAATAAAAAAAACTAAAAAGCGAACAAGATATTGAAAAAAAATAAAACATTAGTTATGGACCCACCCAGCCCACCACATTGATTAATACAAAAAATGAAAATGAAAATAAAAAATTTACAGAATTGGAAAAATTGAAAAAAGTTAAAAAAAATTAAACAAATGGAAATCTAATAAACAAACAAAAAAAAAAATGAAAAATACGTTATGTACCTAACCTTAATTTGAGTGTTCAAACCCACAAAAAAAATTGATAAAGAATCACCCTTCCTTTCGAACGGCACCTCTGAATATGAACTACCTCAACCATACTAGCGTATTACATACATGCACTAGAATGGTATATTAATAGAAAGGGATTCAATGATGGCGCCCGAACATATTGTAATTCACCCATCGAAATTGCAGTTTCAAATCACCATTGGCATCACGTCCCCGAGAGTCGCTTGTAATGCTGTAACACATTATACATGGACATTACGTACGTATCATCTAAGGCTCACGATCCGCGTAACCCTGGCAAAAATCCCGGTACAACTTATCTGGTCCAAATTTTTATTTTATGTTGTTACGGGTATACTAAATTAAAATATAATGAGTACAACCAAAAGCAAGATGGAGATAATAAAAAATGTACTCATTTTTAAATAAAAAAAATATTTTAAAGTTTAAAATGACAAAAAAAAAATGAAAGTGAAGCTAATTAGAAAAATCTCCAGATTTACCCGTAACAGTAGGAATACTCGTACTTACGACTTTCAAAACTTAAAAAGTATGCTAATATTAACTTTGAAGGCAAAATAAGATCATCCAGGTGCCAAAAAGAAAAATAATGATTATAAAAGAAAAAAAAAAAAACTTAAATTTCATTTAAGCTTGTCGTAAGATTTTTTAAAAGTTAACAATTTAATAAATAAATATGGAAAAGAAAATGGATGAAATAGACTGATGAAATTTTTTATGATTTAAAACAAGAAAAACGCGAAGATAAAAAATATAAATAACTCGGAATAAAACAACAGAAAAATGAACAAAATATTGCAATAAATAAAATATTAATTGTGTACCCAACCAGCCCACCACATTAATTAAAGCAAAAAATGGACTCACCACCTTAATCAGGCAGCATGACATGACGAAACACGGTGGAAATTGAAACAACTTCAGGGTATGTGTGTGATAGTTGTGTCATCTCTTGATAAAATGTCCAATGATCCTGTCCTATTGCTTGATCCTTAATTAAGCTTCACTTAGTTTTCCTAGCCTTCTTGTGCAATAAATGCTGCATGACGAGAATGTTATTATTGCATCTTGCTGAGGCACGTTATTGTTCATGCATTTGTTCCGAAAAAAAGTTGGCTTAAATATTAAGCATAACATCCACTACATGTGAAACCTGTGAAAATGAAATGAATTATTTATCAATTTGATTATTCAAAAAATCAAAACATAAACTCTTTTCTTACCAAATGAACGTCATCCTAATTAATATTTTGGAAAGATATATCTATGAATAAAACAAATAAAAACAAAACAATTAGTAATTTGATTTTGTGGGCCCACTCGCTGAATAATTGAATTTTGCAACCTGAAAAATCACTGAGAAAAATCATTATTAATTAATTAAAAAGAATAAAAAATACTCATTCCTAAACCTGTAAATGAAAAGATAAAAACAAAAACCTGCGAATTATAAAAAAAAATAGAATTAGAAATTTGATTTTAAATGAAACGAGAGAATTGATGCGGGCCCACAACAGTCTAATGATGCAACCTAAAATTCACTGTTAAAAAAGGAAAAAGTTATTAGTTAGTTAAAATAAATTAAATATACTCAGTCATGGACCTGTTTGTGAAAAGAAAAAAATAAAATACTAATCGTGGACCCACCCAGCCCACCCAATTAATTAAAATCAAAACATAAACTCTTTTCTTACCAAATGAACGACATCCTAATTAATATTTTGGAAAGATATATCTGTGAATAAAACAAATAAAAACAAAACAATTAGTAATTTGATTTTGTGGGCCCACTCGCTGAATAATCGAATTTTGCAACCTGAAAAATCACTGAGAAAAATCATTATTAATTAATTAAAAAGAATAAAAAATACTCATTCCTGAACCTGTAAATGAAAAGATAAAAACAAAAACCTGCGAATTATAAAAAAAAAATAGAATTAGAAATTTGATTTTAAATGAAACGAGAGAATTGATGCGGGCCCACAACAGTCTAATGATGCAACCTAAAATTCACTGTTAAAAAAGGAAAAAGTTATTAGTTAGTTAAAATAAATTAAATATACTCAGTCATGGACCTGTTTGTGAAAAGAAAAAAATAAAATACTAATCGTGGACCCACCCAGCCCACCCAATTAATTAAAATCAAAACATAAACTCTTTTCTTACCAAATGAACGACATCCTAATTAATATTTTGAAAGGACATATCTGTGAATAAAACAAATAAAAACAAAACAATTAGTAATTTGATTTTGTGGGCCCACTCGCTGAATAATCGAATTTTGCAACCTGAAAAATCACTGAGAAAAATCATTATTAATTAATTAAAAAGAATAAAAAATACTCATTCCTGAACCTGTAAATGAAAAGATAAAAACAAAAACCTGCGAATTACAAAAAAGTAATAGAATTAGTAATTAGATTTGAAATGAAACGAAGGAATAGATGCGGGCCCACAACAGTCTAATGATGCAACCTAAAATTCACTGTAAACTGAGAAAAATCATTATTAATTAATTAAAAAGAATAAAAAATACTCATTCTTGAACCTGTAAATGAAAAAGATAAAAACAAAAACCTGCGAATTATAAAAAAAAATAGAATTAGAAATTTGATTTTAAATGAAACGAGAGAATTGATGCGGGCCCACAACAGTCTAATGATGCAACCTAAAATTCACTGTTAAAAAAGGAAAAAGTTATTAGTTAGTTAAAATAAATTAAATATACTCAGTCATAGACCTGTTTGTGAAAAGAAAAAAATAAAATACTAATCGTGGACCCACCCAGCCCACCCAATTAATTAAAATCAAAACATAAACTCTTTTCTTACCAAATGAACGACATCCTAATTAATATTTTGGAAAGATATATCTGTGAATAAAACAAATAAAAACAAAACAATTAGTAATTTGATTTTGTGGGCCCACTCGCTGAATAATCGAATTTTGCAACCTGAAAAATCACTGAGAAAAATCATTATTAATTAATTAAAAAGAATAAAAAATACTCATTCCTGAACCTGTAAATGAAAAGATAAAAACAAAAACCTGCGAATTATAAAAAAAATAGAATTAGAAATTTGATTTGAAATGAAACGAAGGAATAGATGCGGGCCCACAACAGTCTAATGATGCAACCTAAAATTTACTGTAAAAAAATGAAATAGTTATTAGTCAATTAAAAAGAAACAAAAATACTCAGTAGACTCATGTCGAACAGCGAACCAATTGTTAATTTGACGAGAAGCGGTTTTGGCTTGTGGGGTCAAACTTGAGATGCAACCGAAAACAGTGCTCCGTTATTCAAATTAACTTTCTATGTTCGGAATTGAGAAACTGAAAAATGAAAAAGTGAAAATTGAAAACTTTGAAAAAATAAAAAATTGTGAATAAACTAAAAATGTGAAAAATAAAAAACTGAGGAAAATTTTGAAAATTTGAGAAAATAAGAAATTGAGAAGTTGAAAAATCAAAAAATAAAAATTGAAAAATTTGAATGAATTAAAAATATGAAAAATAAAATATTGAGAAAAATTTTGAAAAATTTGAAAATTTTGAAAATTTTAAACATGTAAAATTTTTAAAAAATTTAAAAAATGAGAAAATTTTTACAAAGTTAAAAATTGAGGAAAATTTTTAAAAATTGAGAAATTTTTGAAAAAAATTAAAAATGAGAAAACTTTTGAAAAATTGAAAAACTGAAAAATTTGAAAAAATTTTGAACTAAAAAAAATTTTAAAAATGAAAAATTTAGAAAAAAATTTAAAAATTCAATATGAGAATAATTTTGAAAATGAGGAAAATTTTGAAAAATTTAAAAATAAAAAATTCCCAAAAATTAAAAAATGAGAAAAAGTTTTGAAAATTTTAAGAATGAAAAATTTCGAATTTGAAAATGAAAAAAAAAAATGAAAATTTGAAAACATTAAAAATTAAGATAAAAATTAAAATTGAGAAAAATTTTGAAAAAGTTAATAAAAAATGAAAAATTAAGAAAAAAATTTAAAAATTCAATATTAGAATAATTTTGAAAAATTTGAAAATGAGAAAAAGTTTTGAAAATTTTAAAAATGAAAAATTTAGAAATTGAAAAATAAAAAGTGAAATACTGAAAAGTTTGAAAAAATTTAAAAATAAGAAAAAAATTTAAAAATTCAAAAAGGTGAGAATAGTTTTGAAAAAATATGAAAATGAGAGAAATTTTGAAAATGAGAAAAAAATAAAAATTTTGAAAATGAAAAATTTAAAAAAAAAATTAAAAATGAGAAAATTTTTGGAAATTTAAAAAAAGAGAAAATTTTTACAAAATTTAAAATTGAGAAATTTTTAAAAAAAAAATTAAAATGAGGAAATTTTCGGAAATTTAAAAATGAAAAATTTAAGAATAAAAAAATTTCGAAAAATAAAAAAAAATGAAAAAAGTTAGAAAAAAACTAAATGATTAAAATTTTTAAAAATTTGAAAATGAGAAAAATGTTGAAAAATCAAAAAGCAATTAAAAGAGGAAAGTTAAAAAAAAAATCAATAAATAAAAAATTAAATATTAAAAAATTAAAAATTTGAAAATGAGATAAAATATTAAAAAATTGAAAATCTTGACTGATAAAATGATAAGAACGCAATAAGAAAACGCGGAGATAAAAGAAATTAAATAACTCGCAATAAAAAAAAACTAAAAAGCGAACAAGATATTGAAAAAAATAAAACATTAGTTATGGACCCACCCAGCCCACCACATTGATTAATACAAAAAATGAAAATGAAAATAAAAAATTTACAGAATTGAAAAAATTGAAAAAAGTTAAAAAAAAATTAAACAAATGGAAATCTAATAAACAAACAAAAAAAAAAATGAAAAATACGTTATGTACCTAACCTTAATTTGAGTGTTCAAACCCACAAAAAAAAATTGATAAAGAATCACCCTTCCTTTCGAACGGCACCTCTGAATATGAACTACCTCAACCATACTAGCGTATTACATACATGCACTAGAATGGTATATTAATAGAAAGGGATTCAATGATGGCGCCCGAACATATTGTAATTCACCCATCGAAATTGCAGTTTCAAATCACCATTGGCATCACGTCCCCGAGAGTCGCTTGTAATGCTGTAACACATTATACATGGACATTACGTACGTATCATCTAAGGCTCACGATCCGCGTAACCCTGGCAAAAATCCCGGTACAACTTATCTGGTCCAAATTTTTATTTTATGTTGTTACGGGTATACTAAATTAAAATATAATGAGTACAACCAAAAGCAAGATGGAGATAATAAAAAATGTACTCATTTTTAAATAAAAAAAATATTTTAAAGTTTAAAATGACAAAAAAAAATTGAAAGTGAAGCTAATTAGAAAAATCTCCAGATTTACCCGTAACAGTAGGAATACTCGTACTTACGACTTTCAAAACTTAAAAAGTATGCTAATATTAATTTTGAAGACAAAATAAGATCATCCAGGTGCCAAAAAGAAAAATAATGATTATAAAAGAAAAAAAACTTAAATATCATTTAAGCTTGTCGTAAGATTTTTTAAAAGTTAACAATTTAATAAATAAATATGGAAAAGAAAATGGATGAAATAGACTGATGAAATTTTTTATGATTTAAAACAAGAAAAACGCGAAGATAAAAAATTTAAATAACTCGGAATAAAACAACAGAAAAATGAACAAAATATTGCAATAAATAAAATATTAATTGTGTACCCAACCAGCCCACCACATTAAAGTAAAAAATGGACTCACCACCTTAATCAGGCAGCATGACATGACGAAACACGGTGGAAATTGAAACAACTTCAGGGTATGTGTGTGATAGTTGTGTCATCTCTTGATAAAATTTCCAATGATCCTGTCCTATTACTTGATCCTTAATTAAGCTTCACTTAGTTTTCCTAGCCTTCTTGTGCAATAAATGCTGCATGACGAGAATGTTATTATTGCATCTTGCTGAGGCACGTTATTGTTCATGCATTTGCTCCGAAAAAAAGTTGGCTTAAATATTAAGCATAACATCCACTACATGTGAAACCTGTGAAAATAGAATGAATTATATATCAATTTGATTATTCAAAAAATCAAAACATAAACTCTTTTCTTACCAATCAAACGTCATCCTAATTAATATTTTGGAAAAAAATCTGTAAATAAATTAAAGAAAAGAAAACAAAGCAATTAGTAAGTAATTTAATTCTAAAAATACAATAAAAGATGTTGTGGGCCCGCTCGCTGAATAATCGAATTTTGCAACCTGAAAAATCACTGTAAAAAAATCATTAGAAAATAAAATATTAAATGTGGACATATTGAGCCCACTCAAATAATTAAAATCAGAACATAAACTCTTTTCTTACCAATCAAACGTCAACCTAATTAATACTTAAAAAAATCTGTGAATTAAACAAAAGAAAACAAAGCAATTAGTAAGTTATTTAATTACAAAAAAAAATCAATAAACGATGTTGTGGGCCCGCTCGCTGAAAATCAAATTTTGCAACCTGAAAAATCACTGTAAAAAAATTATTGGAAAATAAAATATTAAATGTGGACATATTGAGACCACCCAATTAATTAAAATCGGAACATAAACTCTTTTCTTACCAATCAAACGTCAACCTAATTAATACTTGAAAAAAAATCTGTGAATTAGACAAAAGAAAACAAAGCAATTAGTAAGTTATTTAATTACAAAAAAAAAATCAATAAACGATGTTGTGGGCCCGCTCGCTGAAAATCGAATTTTGCAACCTGAAAAATCACTGTGAAAAAATCATTAGAAAATAAAATATTAAATGTGGACATATTGAGCCCACCCAAATAATTAAAATCAGAACATAAACTCTTTTCTTACCAATCAAACGTCAACCTAATTAATACTTAAAAAAATCTGTGAATTAGACAAAAGAAAACAAAGCAATTAGTAAGTTATTTAATTACAAAAAAAAAATCAATAAACGATGTTGTGGGCCCGCTCGCTGAAAATCAAATTTTGCAACCTGAAAAATCACTGTAAAAAAATTATTAGAAAATAAAATATTAAATGTGGACATATTGAGCCCACCCAAATAATTAAAATCAGAACATAAACTCTTTTCTTACCAATCAAACGTCAACCTAATTAATACTTAAAAAATCTGTGAATTAGACAAAAGAAAACAAAGCAATTAGTAAGTTATTTAATTACAAAAAAAAAATCAATAAACGATGTTGTGGGCCCGCTCGCTGAAAATCGAATTTTGCAACCTGAAAAATCACTGTGAAAAAATCATTAGAAAATAAAATATTAAATGTGGACATATTGAGACCACCCAATTAATTAAAATCAGAACATAAACTCTTTTCTTACCAATCAAACGTCAACCTAATTAATACTTGAAAAAAAATCTGTGAATTAAACAAAAGAAAACAAAGCAATTAGTAAGTTATTTAATTACAAAAAAAATCAATAAACGATGTTGTGGGCCCGCTCGCTGAAAATCAAATTTTGCAACCTGAAAAATCACTGTGAAAAAATCATTAGAAAATAAAATATTAAATGTGGACATATTGAGACCACCCAATTAATTAAAATCAGAACATAAACTCTTTTCTTACCAATCAAACGTCAACCTAATTAATACTTAAAAAATCTGTGAATTAAACAAAAGAAAACAAAGCAATTAGTAAGTTATTTAATTACAAAAAAAAAATCAATAAACGATGTTGTGGGCCCGCTCGCTGAAAATTGAATTTTGCAACCTGAAAAATCACACTAAAAAATTATTATTAATTAGTTGAAAAAAAAAAACAAAAATACTCAAAAATCTCCTGTCGATCCAATTGTTAATTTGACGAAAAACGTTTTTGACTGATAGACTTGAAGTGCAACCATATGAAATCATTGAAAGCGTAGAAAACGAACCTCTGAAATAAAAAACAAGAAAATTAAAACATTTAGCTAATATGATGATTGTAAAATGAGTAACATTGACAAAATAACAGTAACAAAGAAGGATCAATTGCAAGAACTTCAACTCGTTTAGAACACAAGAATGATTGACGAGAATATTAAGCAGCGTAAAAAAACATTCTCGGAGATGATTTCAAATGCTAATAGTTCTAGTTGGATAGTAATAATGACAAAAGATGAAAAAGATGAAAAAACTACTGCTAGTATTCAAAAGCAGCTAATAGAACACTAAGATGAAAATTTTTATTTGATCTTTCAAAGTGTCAAATTCTGGTTTTAGAATCGTTTGGATTACATTTAGAATACACTCCTTATTTATGTACCCAATCACGCAATTAGTCCTTAACTTAATTTATTAAATAAAACTGAGAGAGGCTAAAAAGGTGAATTCTGGGAAGTTACAAATAAACAAATTCATTCCATATACAATTTAGCACCTCAACATTCGATAATTTAGGACCGAGTTTGGTACGATTGCCCTTCCCCAAAAAAGTAGTCTTTTAATTTCTAATCTGTAAATTGATGCAATAATATATACAAAACAATTTAATAATCATCCAATATCCTTATAAACTCTAACTAATCAACATATTCCAATTGGCAGAAATTTAGGCATAAAACTTGAATTGAGATAAATATTTGTGGTAAGGTTCCAAAATTATCGAAAGATTCAATAATATCAAAAAATTGTGAAATAGAAAATTAACTTCACAAAAATTGAATTGAAAAAAACCATTAAGTTCTAATTTCAAAAAATATGATCCTCTTAGCACACATTGGGTGTGAATTAATCAGCAAAATTACGAAAAGGAGAAAAAATAAACCATTCGAAATAGCATATGAATGCAGCATTTCCAGAACTGAAAAATCACGTAGAAACTAGCAGAATTAAGAACAAACGAATCGACATTTGCTCAAACACAAAGTTCTCACATTTAAATATCGTTATTAACGAAAAAGTAGGATCAGATAGATCTCCAAAATGGCAAAAATATTAAAAAAATGATAAAACTTGAAAGGAATTACAAGTTACTCAATACTGGATCGCATCAAAACGATTACGAGTTCAACTCAATTGAAACATCAAAATGATAAGAAAATTACTCATATTGTATCAACATTTTTCACAAACGAACAAAACAAAATTAAAAGCTCAAAAGAAACGAGCTTGAAAGTTCCAACCCCTACAAAAGAATACAACGAGAAGATAAGTCGATACTTAAATGTGAGCAATACAGAAAGAATAAAATCCAAATTTAACTCTTTTGAGCAAGCCCTAGCACAGCATTTCAAGAAAACTTCAAGCAGCAAAATTTGGTCGTGAGAATCTGAAGCGTGTACAAACATTGAATTCCTAACTTATCATTTTAGCTTTGATCTATTGTAGATATTTCAGAAGATCAAAAGAAAACAAGCAAACTTATCAAATCGCATTTTACATTAAAGTATCAAGCAAAACTAGACAAAACGATTCGATTGACCTTGTTGAAATCATCATTGACAGCCAAGGTCATAATTCTTAAATCGAACCTAATAATTCAAGTGGAATTTTTATCGTCAGAAAAACGCACTGCATGGATGAAATCTTTGATAGACAGATAAACTCATCCAAGTTCAACACGAAAATATTTGTGAAAAAGTCAAAAAAACTCAGATTAAGAAAGCTAAAGATAATATTACCCGCAACACACTCATCAAATACTCAAAATATACAGAGAAATGAAGAGAATGAAAGTCTTTAAAACACTTATCTCAACAAAAACTCAACAACAAAAAATATCAAAATTTAAATTTAATCATGCTGTTGAATGTACAGTTAACAACTGATGATTTGATGTAGAAACAAAAACGAGCGAAATGATGACAAGAAACGTTTCAACAAAGCGAACAGCAAAGACATTGATAAGAATATAGGTGAATTCAGAGAATTCGTTAAAACAAGAACAAGATACCTTAGATAGAACCAAGTCAGATCGACACCTTAGCATCGAAATTCATCAAGAATCAAAATTCAAGAAGATACTGGTGAACTAATTTAAAGATCAACACAAAAAGAATTGAACACTTAAACCTGTTTAAAACAAAGAACTATAAACAAAATAATCATATGCACCGATTCATTAAGCGTGGTACAAGCTATAGAAAATGCAAGGACTAAAAGCTCACTGTTAAAACAAATACAATATAAATTAAGAGACAATAACACAGACACAACAATACAGTGGATACTAAGCCACATCGGAATAAAAGGAAACGATAAAGCTAATTTTAACGCCAAAGAAGCAACTTTACAGCAACATTATATAAATTACAAAATACTAATTGAAGACATGACAAATCACATTAAAGAATATGTTACAGGTTTATGGCGGGACGAGTGGAACAAGGAAATTAGCAATGAAAACAAATTAGGGAACATAAAATTTACAATTAACAAATAGAATAACATTGACACTTATGACAGAAAAGATCAAACTATACTAACCAGATTTAGAATGGGACACATAAATCTAAAGCGCATTCACATAATAGAAAAATCTCTTCCCCAATTTGTTTAAGCAATGAACTCCTCACTGTCAAACACATTTTCGAATGGCCAGATTGTGAAACAAACCAAAAAGATGATAAAAAACGTCATAGATAAAATCTTAAAATTCTTAAATGTTCTTAAAATTTATTATATGAAGAACCTTAATAAAGTTATTAAGAAGAAGAAGAAGACACTTAAACCAGACTGGATTGATTATATTCACGATGAAAATGGCACATCGAAGCTATTATCAAACTGACAGACGACTAAGTCCATTACATTTAAAGACAACGAAATTTCAACAATCGAGATTGAATACGAAAGTCTGACTTCAACTGTACAAAAATTGTATTAAAAAATAAACGTGATAAGTTAATAAGAAATTCGCATAAAATGCAACTAACGGAAAGCTAAACCAAGAGTTTTGGAAAATTCTGAATGATGGTTCAAATAAACTCGTTCAAGGAACACCGAAGATGAGTGTCAACAGAAAGAAAGATCAAATAGAATCATCATAAGAAAATCTTAATATTGAACAAAAGGCACGAATACAAGATTTGTTCAATTCATCACTGCGAAATGGACAGTCAAGTACGAGCATCTCTTAAATGTAAAACAATTAAAATCTCATCAGATAGGATTAAAATGATTAAGCAAAAATGCGAAAGACGAAATAAATCATAAATACAAAGCTACAGTCATAACAAGATCATTTACACTCAAATCAACAAGTAAATTCATTTTTATTCCTATCGTTTTAGCCCTGACTCTTTTTAGACGCAAATAAAGCAAATAACAATTGATAGAGGATAGTCACCAAATCAAAAGATGAGTTATCTCAGAAATTTCGACATACACAACAAATCAACAAGAAAGAGCCTACAATTACCAAAACTTTCAATATGACGATACGAAAACCGAAGAAAATACCTCTTGATTATCTACCTCTTGACACTACAGGTAACAGTGAAAACCAGAAAACCAACTCATCGAAATAAAATAAGAAAATTAAAAACACGAGACTCAGTTGATTTTAACACAAGATAGTAACACAGCATACAAATAGTAATAACAGAAAAGCAGATTTCAAAGATTCACTACTCAAATCTATTATTATTACAAGTTTATGAGATGACAAAGTTCATTCCAACCATTCACATCAGTAAGAAAAACGACATATCGATACAAGCAACTGATTGGCTCGATTTCAATTCACAGCTTATCAAATACCACCAAAAATCTACAAACAACGAATATCATTGAAGCTTAATTTATGTATATTTAATCTCAGAAAAATTGTTTGAAAATTAAGGAAGGAAAATAAATAAATAATAATAATAATAATAATAACAACCAAAAAAGAAAACAACTTGATATCAACTTCCACAAGAACGAGAAGAAACTATTGAATCTAGATTGATAAACACTTACAGAACTGAATTACTAGAAGAATTATTAGAAGAAACGAAAAAGACAAAAAGTAAAATCAAACACGTTAAACTCATACCAAAGAAGCTTTTAAATTGAAGAGAAGCAATCAACAGCTTTAAATAGACATCGCTAAAGCATTTAGAAAATCAGTACGACCTATTCAAATCGAATATTCAGAAATCATTTTAGGCAACCAACCCACTGACGACAACTCTAGAGAATCAAGATTGCAAAGTGTAAAAGTTCGTATTGAACACAAGATTAGAGAAGACGAACCAATTTTATACAAAAAAATCTAATTTATGCACATACTTGTGTATCTTAAAGTTCTCAATAATTATTAGCTAAATTATTTATTAAATTATTTATGTTTATAAACAATAGAAACTTTAAAATAAAACTCAGAATGTAGACAATTTTTTTAGACGACGCAAAAAAATTGAACCATGAAATCATTAAGCTTTAAACTTATACTCAATTATGCCAAGCGCAACTTGGTAAATTGAAAAATCAATTTTAAAAAACTTACCCTTTCCAACAAGATGATTTAAAACTTGATTAATTCTTCTATTTCTCCAGCTTAATTCCAATCTTGCGCCAAACACGTTTGCTTGCTGTTTTGGTGGTTTCATTTTTGAGGGCTTCTTTTTTGACGATTCTTTTTTGATTTCTTGATTGATGACTTCACATTTTCTAACGAACTTGATTTTTTCATCATTAAGTTTATTTGCTGGCTTTTTGAATGATGAACATAAAAGGAAATCATCTAAAGAATTTGCAATGTTCGAAGAATTTGAAACAGTATCCTGTAATTCAAAACAATATATACAAAACAATAACAATATATACAAAACAATTTAATAATCATCCAATATCCTTATAAACTCTAACTAATCAACATATTCCAATTGGCAGAAATTTAGGCATAAAACTTGAATTGAGATAAATATTTGTGGTAAGGTTCTAAAATTATCGAAAGATTCAATAATATCGAAAAATTGTGAAATAGAAAATTAACTTCACAAAAATTGAATTGAAAATAAATACTGACAATGATCTTTACTAATGTGTGCACTTAGAGAGGTTATGTTCAAGTTCGAAAAAAATTCCTATTTTTCAACTTTATTTCTTTCTTTATTTCCAGAACTGAAAAATCACGTAGAAACTAGATTAGCAGAATTAAGAACAAATGAATCGACATTTGCTCAAACACAAAGTTCTCACATTTAAATATCGCTATTAACGAAAAAGTAGGATCAAAACTTGCAAGAAAAATAATAAATTGCGGGAAATCTATTTTATTGTGCGAGGAATTATTTGTTAAACTAACTATTTTGGAAATCAATCAAAGAGAAAAATGGCAAAAATATTCCAAAAATGATAAAAACTTGAAAGGAATTACAAGCTACTCAATACTGGATCGCATCAAAACGATTAAGAGTTGCACGAGTTCAACTCAATTGAAACATCAAAATGATAAGAAAATTACTCATATTATATCAACATATTTCACAAACGAACAAAATTAAAAGCTCAAAAGAAACGAGCTTGGAAGTTCCAACCCTTACAAAAAAATAACGAAGCAAAGTTTGTTTGTAGGCTAATCGAGTATAAAAATAAGACTAGACAAGAAGACAAGTCGGCACTTAAATGTGAGCAATACAGAAAAAATAAAATCCAAAAAATTCAACTCTTTTGAGAAAGCACTAGCATAGCATTTCAAGAAAGCTTCAAGCAGCAAAATTTGTAGATTATTGTCAGATTATTCTCACAATTAATTAAAACTCAAGATTTAAATCAACAGTAGTGAGAGCCTGAAGCGTCTACAAACATTGAATTCCTAGAACACATGGAAAACAAAACGATTATCACTTTTACCATGCTAAAAAAATTTAGTCACACGCTGAATGAAAGAAATGATTGAAAATCAAGAAATTGAAACAAATATTTCTGCACACTATCTTCACTAAATATTCAGCACACCAATACAAAGATATGTGAGGGTTGCAAGTAATCCAATGAACCCAAGGACCGAGCTTTGTAGCCAAGAAAGCTACAATATAATAGAGATTTTATAACCGGTAACAAATGGGACAACTCGGCCATCGTACTAAAATGAGCGAACCCAAGTGCTAATCATTAACATCGATACTAAGAACGCTGTATCATCAAAAAAACCGCCCTATCAAACGTGGATGAATGTATATTACACAACGAGCAAACATCATCATCATCAGATGCAAATTTATTGAAATCTGGAATCATCAAAGATCTGAAGTTCATTGATATCTACATTAATGGTATAAATAAATGAAAAAAGTACGCGAAGGAAATAAACTTGAAATAAACAACGATCAGCAGACACATCTGATTCATACATTTTCGTACCCTCAACAAGACTAATGGTTTTTTTTTCTTATCATTTTAGCTTTGATCTATTGTAGATACTGCAGAACATCAAAGGAAAAAAGGAAACTAATCAAATCGTAAACGCTAAAGTATCGAGCAAAACTGGCCAAAACGATCCTATTGACTTTTCTGAAGTCATCATTGACATCTAAAGTCACAATTCTTACCTCAAACCTAAAAATTCAAGTGGAATTTTTATCATCAAAAACAAAATACTGCATGAATGAAATTTTTTATAGACAGAATCTTAAGAAATCTAAAGATAAAATTACCCGCAATAGAATCATCAAATACTCGCCTCTCTAGAAACGTGTAAACCAATAATCTTAATACAGAGAAATGAAGGGAATGAAAGTCTTTAAAACACTTATCTCAACAAAAAATCAACAACGAAAATATCAAAATTTAAATTTAATCAAGCTTGCATGTACAGTTAACAACTCGATATTAAATCATCATCTGATGATTTGGAAACTGACGGTAAACCAAAAATCTTTAAATTATTGCTTACTTATTAAATTAAAATTATTGCTTACGACAAAAAACTTCTAATTATCAGACTAATCATCTGATTAATGCAGGGAAAAGAAACGATTCAACAAAGCGAACAGCAAAGACATTGATAAGACAACAGGTGAATTCAGAAAATTTGTTAAAACAAGATCAAGATACTTTAGATAGAATAAGTCAAAACGACATCTTAGCTTCGAAATTCATCAAGAAACAAAATTCAAGAAAAGGCATATAAATACAGTTTAAAGGTCAACAAAAATTAATGGAACACTTAAACCTGTTTAAAACAAAGAACTATAAACAAAACAATCATATGCACAAGCTACAAAAAATTCAAGGACTAAAAACTCACTGCTAAAACAAATACAAGATAAATTAAGAGACAATAACACAGACACAACAATAATGTTGATACCAAGTCACATCGGAATAAAAGGAAACGAGGGAGCTGATTTTAACGCAAAAGAAGCAACATCACAGCATTATGTAAATTACAAAATACTAATTGAAGACATGACGAATCACATTAAAAAATATGTTACAGGTATATGGCGGGACGAGTAGAACAAGGAAATTAGCAATGGAAACAAATTAGGTAACATAGAATTTATAATCAACAAATGGAATAACATTGACACTTATAACAGTAAAGTTCAAACTATACTAACCAGATTTAAAATGGGACACACAAATCTAACGTATCCACTTAAGAGAAGAAAACCTCTCTCCCAATTTGTCTATGCAATGAACCTCTCACTGTCAAATACATTTTCGAATGGCCAGATAATTAAACATCAATTTCGAATTATAGCATAAACTATCAATCATTACAAAAAGACGATAAAAACGTCACAGATGTAATCTTAAAATTCTTAAAAGACATACATTTGTACGATAAAATGTAACAACAAAACACATAATGCCCTGTAATGCAGTTAGTGTTTTTATAAAATTTTATAAACATTTATGGAATTTATATGTTCTTAAAATTTATTAAATAAAGAACCTTAATAAAGTTACTAAAATGAAGAAGACACTTAAACCAGACCAGATTGATTAAATTCACGATGAAAATGGCACATAGCAGCTATTACCAATCTGATAAACGACTAAGTACATTACATTTAAAGACAACGAAAATTCAACAATCGAGATTGAGTACGAAAGTCTGACTTCAACTGTACAAAAATTGTCAAATGTTTTCGAGGAAAAAAAAATATTTGCATTAAAAAATAAACTTATCACGTTAACGAAATGGACAGTCAAGTACGAGAATCCTTTAAACGTAAAACAATTAAAATCTCATCAGAATGGATCACGTTGGGTAAAAATGCGAAAGACGAAATAAATCACAGATACAACGGAAATTAATCAAAGAGAAAAATGGCAAAAATATTCCAAAAATGATAAAAACTTGAAAGGAATTACAAGCTACTCAATACTGGATCGCATCAAAACGATTAAGAGTTGCACGAGTTCAACTCAATTGAAACATCAAAATGATAAGAAAATTACTCATATTATATCAACATATTTCACAAACGAACAAAATTAAAAGCTCAAAAGAAACGAGCTTGGAAGTTCCAACCCTTACAAAAGAATAACGAAGCAAAATCTGTTTGTAGGCTAATCGAGCGTAAAAATAAGACTAGACAAGAAGATAAGTCGGCACTTAAATGTGAGCAATACAGAAAAAATAAAATCCAAAAAATTCAACTCTTTTGAGAAAGCACTAGCATAGCATTTCAAGAAAGCTTCAAGCAGCAAAATTTGTAGATTATTGTCAGATTATTCTCACAATTAATTAAAACTCAAGATTTAAATCAACAGTAGTGAGAGCCTGAAGCGTCTACAAACATTGAATTCCTAGAACAGTCACACGCTGAATGAAGGAAATGATTGAAAATCAAGAAATTGAAACAAATATTTCTGCACACTATCTTCACTAAATATTCAGCACACCAATACAAAGATATGTGAGGGTTGCAAGTAATCCAATGAACCCAAGAACCGAGCTTTGTAGCCAAGAAAGCTAAAATGAGCGAACCCAAGTGCTAATCATTAACATCGATACTAAGAACGCTGTATCATCAAAAAAACCGCCCTATCAAACGTGGATGAATGTATATTACACAACGAGCAAACATCATCATCATCAGATGCAAATTTATTGAAATCTCGAATCATCAAAGATCTGAAGTTCATTGATATCTACATTAATGGTATAAATAAATGAAAAATGTACGCGAAGGAAATAAACTTGAAATAAACAACGATCAGCAGACACATCTGATTCATACATTTTCGTACCCTCAACAAGACTAATGGTTTTTTTTTCTTATCATTTTAGCTTTGATCTATTGTAGATACTGCAGAACATCAAAGGAAAAAAGGAAACTAATCAAATCGTAAACGCTAAAGTATCGAGCAAAACTGGCCAAAACGATCCTATTGACTTTTCTGAAGTCATCATTGACATCTAAAGTCACAATTCTTACCTCAAACCTAAAAATTCAAGTGGAATTTTTATCATCAAAAACAAAATACTGCATGAATGAAATTTTTTATAGACAGAATCTTAAGAAATCTAAAGATAAAATTACCCGCAATAGAATCATCAAATACTCAAAATACGTAAGCCTCTCTAGAAACGTGTAAACCAATAATCTTAATACAGAGAAATGAAGGGAATGAAAGTCTTTAAAACACTTATCTCAACAAAAAATCAACAACGAAAATATCAAAATTTAAATTTAATCAAGCTTGCATGTACAGTTAACAACTCGATATTAAATCATCATCTGATGATTTGGAAACTGACGGTAAACCAAAAATCTTTAAATTATTGCTTACTTATTAAATTAAAATTATTGCTTACGACAAAAAACTTCTAATTATCAGACTAATCATCTGATTAATGCAGGGAAAAGAAACGATTCAACAAAGCGAACAGCAAAGACATTGATAAGACAACAGGTGAATTCAGAAAATTTGTTAAAACAAGATCAAGATACTTTAGATAGAATAAGTCAAAACGACATCTTAGCTTCGAAATTCATCAAGAAACAAAATTCAAGAAAAGGCATATAAATACAGTTTAAAGGTCAACAAAAATTAATGGAACACTTAAACCTGTTTAAAACAAAGAACTATAAACAAAACAATCATATGCACAAGCTACAAAAAATTCAAGGACTAAAAACTCACTGCTAAAACAAATACAAGATAAATTAAGAGACAATAACACAGACACAACAATAATGTTGATACCAAGTCATATCGGAATAAAAGGAAACGAGGGAGCTGATTTTAACGCAAAAGAAGCAACATCACAGCATTATGTAAATTACAAAATACTAATTGAAGACATGACGAATCACATTAAAAAATATGTTACAGGTATATGGCGGGACGAGTAGAACAAGGAAATTAGCAATGGAAACAAATTAGGTAACATAGATTTTACAATCAACAAATGGAATAACATTGACACTTATAACAGTAAAGTTCAAACTATACTAACCAGATTTAGAATGGGACACATAAATCTAACGTACTGATAAACGACTAAGTCCATTACATTTAAAGACAACGAAAATTCAACAATCGAGATTGAATACGAAAGTCTGACTTCAACTGTACAAAAATTGTATTAAAAAATAAACGTGATTAGCTGTGATTAGTTAACGAGAAATTCGCATAAAATGCAACTAATGGAAAACTAAACCAAGAGTTTTGGAAAATTCTGAATGATAGTTCAAATAAACTCGTACAAGGAATACCGAAGATGAGTGTCAACAGAAAGAAAGATCAATTAGAATCATCATAAAAAAATCTTAATATTGAACAAAAGGCACGAATACAAGATTTGTTCAATTCATCACTGCGAAATGGACAGTCAAGTACGAGCATCTCTTAAATGTAAAACAATTAAAATCTCATCAGAATGGATCACGTTAAGCAAAAATGCGAAAGACGAAATAAATCACAGATACAAAGCTACAGTCATAACAAGATCATTTACACTCAAATCAACAAGTAAATTCATTTTTATTCCTATCGTTTTAGCTCTGACTCTTTTTAGAAGCAAATAAAGCAAATAACAATTGATAGAGGATAGTCATCAAATCAAAAGATGAATTATCTCAGAAATTTCGACATACACAACAAATTAACAAGAAAGAGCCTACAATTACCAAAATTTTCAATATGACGATACGAAAACCGAAGAAAATACAAACAACGACACTGACAGTAAAATATCAAGAATTATCTGATGCAGCAAGTAGAAATCAAAATAAGACTGAAAACGAATATCGACAAAATAACTTCGAAATGAAATTTGAAAAGTCAAAATTTAAATTGTCAATGAAGTAACTCTCAGAACTACTGGTGACAGTGAAAACCAGAAAATTAATCAGAAAATCAACCCATCGAAATAAAATAAAAAAATTAAAAACACCGGACTCAAATGTTTTAACTCAAGATAGCAATACGGCATAAAAATAATGATCAGAAATCAGAATAATGATAATGAACAGAAAAACTGATTTCAACAACTTAAGACTCAAATCTGTTATTATTACAAGTTTATGAGACAACGAAGCTCATTCCAACCATTCACATCAGTAAGAAAAATGACATATCGATAAAAGCAACTGATTGGCAGATATCGAGTCACAGCTTATCAAATACCACCAAAAATCTACAAATAACAAAAAAGCAAAACTTCTTGAAATCAACTTCCAAAAAACGAGAAGAAATGATTAACTTTTGATTGATTAACGCTTACAGTACTGAATTACAAATCTATTAGAAGAAACAAAAAAGACAACAAGTAAAATCAAACACGTTAAACTCATACCAAAGAAGCTTTCAAATTGAAGAGAAATAATCAATAGCTTTAAATAGTCATCGTTAAAGCATTTAGTAAATCTGTACAACCAATTCAAATCGAATATTTAAATTTCGAATCATTTTAGGCAACCAACCCACTTACGACAACCCTAGAGAATCAAGACTGCAAAGTAACTCGAAACAAGAAAATTGACAAACTAATAAGACGTGTCTTATTCATTTTGTAAATTTATAAGAATATTTTGAGAATATTAAATTCGTAGAGATTCTGAAATAATCTCACAAAGTTTCTTCCTTTCCCACAAAAAAAAAATGAACCACAAGACTACATCTATAACCTTTTAAAAGAATTTTGATTAACACTCAGAATGTAAGCAATTAAAAAAAAAAATACGTGATTAAGAAAATGTACAAATCATAAGACTTAAAATGAATTCGCAAATTAATTCTTGGGCGATGCAAAAAAAAATTAAATCATCAAACATTGAGCTTTAAATTTATGCCCAATTATGCCAAGCGCAACTTGGAAAATTGAAAATTCAATTACAAAAAAAAATTTACCCTTTCCAACAAGATATTTTAAGACTTGATTAATTCTACTATTTCTCCAGCTAGCACAAGATGATCGGGATCTTTAAGCTTAACCTTGCGCCAAACGTTTGACCAAGCGTTGCTGTTTTGGTGGCTTCATTTTCGAGGGCTTCTTTTTCGATGGTTCCTTTTAAACGACTTCTCTTTTCAAATTTTCTAACGAACTTGATCATTTGATTGCCATTTGATCTTTAAGTTTATTTGCTGGATTTTTGAATGATGAACATAAAAGGAAATCATCTAAAAGATTTAAATTAAATTAAAAAAAATCATCAAATGAAGCATTGAAAATAATTTCTGGTAATTAAAAAAAAATCAAGTTTAAAAAAAATATTTAAAAAAAAAAAAAATCATCAAATGAAGCATTGAAGAAAAGTCTGGCAATTGAAAAAAAAAATCATGAAGAAAAATTTTCATAAATGGCCAATTATGCTGATGATGATGATTTTAATTCCAGAAAAGTTTTTTTTTTTTCTCCAAATTACCTTCAGCTTTTGTTCCAATGACCTTGAAGTCATTCACAATTTTCGATCCTTCCTTTTTAAAATTCTTTTTGATTTTTTATTTGATGCAATTGGAGGTTTTAGACGTTTTTTGATAACCTGCTTGAAAGTATTCTCTCCAAAAGTTGAATTTGCTCTCCAGTCTTGCTTATTATCGGTTCCATACACAAATTTAAAAAACGCGACCGTCTCTCTCCACTGTTAAATTTTCACTGAAGATTTTCTTTTTTTCAAATTTCAAAGGTTGCTTCTTTTTTAATTTCACATAAGAAGGAAAAAAATAATTGAATGAATGAAAATATTTTATTAATTAAAGCATAATGAAGCACTAAACATTTTACAAAGGATGCTGTAGAGAGAAATGCATAATCTGTAATTGCTCAAAAATCATAAAACCTCTCATTTCAGTTTACTCAAGTACTTTTATTTGAATTGATTTGTCTGAAAAAAAAAATGAGTAATGTACAATACTTTGGCGTTAATAAATGAAGAAATCGACTGAATTTTATTGTTTAAAGTGCTCACAATGGTCCCAAATTGAAAAAATTGTTTAAAAATACATTTTAGGGGAAAATTTAAAGGTTCAAAAGTTTTTGTCGATTTTCTTTATTTTGATAGTTTTAATGGGTTTTAATAGCTTTATTATGATTTGATTATACACTCCTGAAAAAATCAGCCTATAATATTAAGTGTAAGTATGCTTTTTTGTTAAAAATGTATCAAAAATTTTTGTACACAAACAAATTTGTATAGGAAAACAAGTAAAATTAAATTGCAAATTTTCGGAAAACGGCATAAAACGGCATTACCAGAGTATGATTAAAAGTTAAATAAAGACTCAATCTTTGAATTCTGGTAGGTTTTAGAGACCCCCGGAAAACCCTTTTTAACTTATGAACATTTGAAGTTTTGAAAATTTTCAAAATTTTAATTGCATTTTCCCTAATGATAAAGGAAGTGGCAAATGTTTTATAAGTCTTATTATAAAATTTGTGTATTAATTAAGCTATTCACAGTAAATAGAACATAGATCAAACAATAGAAAGTGGAAAATTTTTATAATACTTTTTCATGGTGTTTTTGGACACAAATTTTTCGTAACTTTCATTAATGATTGACAGAGTTAGACAACGATCAGTTTATGTTTTATAATCGTGCATTCAAAAGTTCAGGTTCAAAAGACATGACTCTTTTGTATTTATGAACAATTTTTTCGATTTGGGACCATTGTGGTGCTTAGTTTTGGAACATGCTTTTAATTGATTATAAGTTTAAAGATATTTTATTCATTCATTTTCATTGGTTTTTAACGAATTCTAAAGTTTCATCATTGCAAACATACATTCTTGGTCACTCTCTTGCTTTTTTTTTTTTTTGTTTGAAAACCAACAAATTTTCTACTTTGGAGATAATCTTCTATTTTAGACATAGTGCGAAGAGAATAAGAGAAAAACTAATTAATTGATAAAAATGTTTAAAATTTATTTTAACGTGAACTTCTATCGTTTGAATTAAGCAATTTAAAATTTATTTGTGACTCTTTTTTGATTTCCATTCGATATTTCTCACCACTTTCTGTATCTTTTTGTTTTATTATTGCGTCCTCAACACTCTTGACTGAATTTTCCTGCTTAAGTTTAGATTCAATGTCTTCCTTCCTTTTTTTCTATTTTCAGCATCCTAGAATTTTTTTGTCATTTAATTAATCATTTCCATTTGAATGAAATAACATGTATTTTAACTTTATACATAATTATATTCTAAATTTAATAAATAAAGTTCAATTTAAAAAAAAAAAGTTCTTCGACTGGATCTTTATATTCAAGATTCCATGCTTTTGCATCTCAATTACAGTTGAAATCAACAAACAAAATAATATTCAAATTGAATTTAAAAAAAAAAAAATTAAAACCGTTTAGGTTTAGGTTTTGGTTGGTGTTAAAATTAAGCAAATGTACTTCGAACTTTAAATCAATGAATAAGAAAAAGAAGCATTATTATTATTATTAAAGATAGCGAAAAAATTTGATAGGAGTTGATTTTGATTTTTGGGCTAAATTTGTCAAGAAAAGGGTCGTTCGAGAATTCATAAAGCCTAAAATTACCTTTTTTGACAGTTGATTAGCATAATCGTGTCTCTGATTTCTGAAAGAGTAGTACCATCAAATTCATTTTCATTTTTTTTTTTTATTAAATAAGTACCTATACATGTATAATTTTTTTAATGAATAATAAATTAAACTCTTAATATCTTCAACAATAAAATAAGTTTTATTTAAACAGATAATTTCGTCTACAAATACATATTTATGTTAGGTATATAAAAAAAACAATACATAATTTAATAAGGAACAGCATTTTGATAGTACTTAATCAAGTCATATGTTCTTGTTCTAAAGTTTTGATAAGAGTTTTTAATTATTCCCAGCTTGTATGCAGCAGCCTCCTTACTATTTTTATTACAGACAAATCGTTGTATTAATAATCCAATAGTTTGTCCACGAAAGCATGGTAGTCCAGTATCAAGCATTAAGCTTACTAAAGAAACAATAACATCTTGGTACGGACGAATAGCCTGAAAATCTTGGACACATAATTCATTTTACCACTTATAATCATTATCATTTCGTCCGTAAGTTTCATGTCAGGTTCAAATTCTATATGGCCGCCTGGACTGCTTTCATACATGAAACCAAAATCTGTTGAAAATAAATTAGTTAAGTTAACAAGCTTTTAGTAAAACAGCATTTTATGTACTTACCAATATGTATAATGTGTCCTTCTGTATCAATCATAATACTACCATTATGTCGATCCTTAATTTGCAAAAGATATCCAACAACGGAATATGCAGAAATATTGATTTAACAAAGTTACTTCTTGCCGTTTGAAATTCTTTGTCCAGTATTGTTTGTCTTCCTAGTTGTTCTCTTGACTAAGTATTTGGAACGTATTCAATGACCGTGCTGAAATCTAGTTTCAATAAAGATTTAATTGAAATTAATAAAAAAATTAATTTTATTTTATAGTTTTTATTAAAAAGGATTAATATCCCAAGTTTTGCATAATCCTATTAAAGTTTATTATTTTATTCAAGATTAATGTTAAGATTCATGAAATAGGCATTCATTGTAAAAAGTAATAAGCAACTGTGATTTTCTCTTTTGTATTTTGTTAAATCAGATCATATTATTATAATAAAATGTGTTCTTAAATACTAAAAGCAATGCTATACATTTTTGAATAAGATTAACATGGAATTTTTAATTTTTTTTTGATTGCCAATTCAGCAATTTATCTTCTCTGACATAACTGAAATCTATTGGAAATTTATTTTGATAACATGATGAATTTGTGCAATGAATTTAATGTGGCTTATTCTTTAATGTTACATCTCCAAGAGATTTCAGCAGTTGTTTAATGTAAAATTTCATAGGAGTGGTGCTTAAATTATTTTATTCAATTTTATTGTTCAATTATCACACTAATTCAGAGTTGAAATCTGACATATATCTGTAAAAATACATTTTCTGTATACAGATATTATCTGTTCTCGGAAAGATTTTTTTCATCTGCATGCAGATCATCTGTATGCAGACATTATCTGCATGCAGATAAAATCTGAATGCAGAAAACAGATATCTGCAAAAAGAACAATAGAATCTGCATCCATCTGCAAATCAGATGAGCAGAATCTATCTGTTTGCAGATGATATCTGTAAACAGATCATCTGTATGCAGATGAAAAAAAAACTTTCTGTTCGCAGATTCTGTCTGTATAAAGGTAATTTCTGTAGCAAATCTGTCTTTGTATCTGTTAACAGATATCTGCTTTTTCAACTCTGCACTAATTTTATGCGGTTTCTTTTTATTATCACGTTAAGGCTCATATCTACTCATATCTTATGTTTTTATATATGTATATATAAATTAAAGTTGCAGTTTTAAATTTTCACAAGAATAAATATAATAGATACTGATGAAAAAAATTTTGTATTTCACAATCATCCAAATGTCTTTTTTTTAAAATGACACAATATTTATCAATCAAAAACTAATGTTTTATTCAATCAAACTTTATTTGAAATCGTTCCGAGTATTTTTTGAGGAAATAAGGTCAAAAATTTCAATTCTGACGAGTTCTGTCGATTGAATCGGGATATTTTATCCGAAATTTCACAGTACAAAATATGTCAATTTGTGTGCTCAAAATCTGACATAATCCAAGAGATTGTACCCAGATGAACACTCTTTCGGGAATATTCTTAATAATAGCTTAATTAATTATTAATTTTGCGTGTATTGAGAAAATTATTATCAGTTATTTAAATGTAAACAACCTAAGGCTTTATGCTTCAGCCTATACTTAAATTAAGTTCATGCTGCCTCTTGTGTAGGACTACTAGCTCCACTTTCAGATTTTTGAACATTACTTAAAGCATCTGTTAGTAATTCATGCAATTCTATTTGATTAACAATTCCTTGTTGTGCTGAAATACTACGTGCTAATTTTTCCTTTTGTTTTGCCATTCTTGCTGCCTCTCGTTCCTGTCGAAGTTTCTCAAAGTCATCATCAGGAATGGTACTATCATGTTCTTCCATGCTCTCACTCTTTCGACTTAATTGTGCCTCAAAATTTTTAGGATCAAATTCTGATACTGAGTTTGGTTTATGGGAACTACTTATTGGTGCTAATTTTGTAGGTGCTGAAGAACTTAACAAATCATCTACTCCACCAACTGGAAAAAAGTTTGGATCGTTTTCATGAACAGTAGCAGAGAAAAATCGTCCATAAGGTGGAGGAATTGAGCCAGGAACATCTATTGGATCACTAGTTTTTGAAAATAAACTTTGTGCTGTTGGTCTTGGATCAATGTTGTTGTTTCTCATTGATGTTATAGTCATTTGTTCGTCAACTTCTTCAATCACTTGATCTGTTATTTTCATACTGCCAATTTGTGCTGGATGTCGTCTGTCAGTAATACTTGCAGAACTGGCAGAAGTTCCAAGACCTTTTTCAGCATTTGCAGCACTTCCTGGACGGCTTCCATCATCTTTACTTAAAAATCTTTTCAATAACGAAGTCACTGTATTTACACGACTCATAGTTCCAGCCACTGAATGCATAGACGTATTTGATGCTGACCCACTTGCATTACGTCTTCGTCCACTTGCTGTAAAATGAATTCCACTAGCGGTGTCGTCATTATCCTAAAATTATTTCATATATAATAAGAAATTATTAGAAATTTATTCATTTAATTTTAAGTGTTTTATGTCATCCTTTACGTGTTGCATCCATATTTTAGATCTTTTATGACAAGCATATCTAATTAAAGTAATTTTTGGATGCCACAAATAATTGACGATAAATGATATTTTCGCAGTAAAATTTTCTAAATTCCTCTTTAAATTATGGATTATATTAAGTTAGCAACAGAAGAGTAATAATTTAAAATAAAATAAATAAGGATTCAGTTAATGAAGTAATAAATTGGAATTTAGAAAAATTTCCTACTTATAATAAAATATACTAAGCCGAATACATTCCAATTCCCACAATTAATAATTAAAAGCTAGCAAAAGAAGCCGATGTATGCTACACATGCTAAAGTAAGAAGAGGTTATTAATAATATATTTTAGACCATTGTCTAAATGTTCTATAGGTTAAAAGAAATTTTGTTCTTTAGAAATTTGTCATTTATAAACTACGGTTTAAAACTTTGAATAAATGATTGCTTTTGTGTTGCCTTGAAAATTTTCATTACTTTTTGTGTAGAGCCTGTGCATAATAGATAGACAAAGTTTTGATTCAAATCCTTCACCAAAAGAAAGAAAAAAATTTTTAAAAATGTTAAAATGACAAGATAAATTTTCAGTCACTTAATTGACATAAAAAGAAGAAAGCTCTTGAAATAATGCATTTCCGGCTCTAACCTTATCACTGTCATTATCATTATCGGGAAATTCATAATTCATTGCTGTTGTATTTTTACCGACCATTTCTTCCAATTTAGCCATTGAAGGTGCTGTAACAATGTCTCCGCCGCCTTTCTTTATTTCAATGTTAGCCTAAAGAAATGGAAAGAAATGAAGAAAATCAATGAGCTAAAAAGCTGTTTCTTATATCCTATAAAAAAAAAATAAGTATCATAGATAAATAATTACCGTTGAAGGTGCTGGCGGTTCTTCTCGATTACCCATAGACGCTATAGTGTATGGCTAATCAAAAGTACATAAAAGAAAAAAAAAATTAGGAAAACTATTAATTAAATGTTTATTTTTTCAAAATTACCAAATCTGTTGTAAGTACTGAATCCCAATATTGATCCTTCAATAATTCAGGATGGTCATGATGCATTTCATCAACAATTAAATAACTGACTTGAAGATTTCTATCAATCATCCAATTTACTTCAAAATCATCATCGTCTTCACCAAAAGGATTTATCAATTGTTCTGCGACTTTTAACCATCCCATATAGAAAAAGAATTGTAAAAGACTAAATATTGGAAAATAAAGATCAATTCTATTTTTGTATCCATTTTCTTCTCCTTTCCCTTCTGTCCACTGCTGTCCAAAAAGTGCAACAAGGAAATAAGAATATACAGCAATTGTAACGACTTGAGTATAAACGAGCGGAATACTGATTGTGTCATAAGCAATTAAAACTCCACACTGTCCACGAAACTTGTTCAATTCGTCAATTATTGTTTTGACTGCAAAATCATCACGAATTCTTCCTTCTTTTCTTGCTCTCGTTATAATACTTGCTGCCCAAACAATTGGTAAC
The DNA here is from genome assembly GCA_026123125.1 of Chironomus striatipennis. Taxonomy (NCBI): domain Eukaryota; kingdom Metazoa; phylum Arthropoda; class Insecta; order Diptera; family Chironomidae; genus Chironomus; species Chironomus striatipennis. The sequence goes on from CM047393.1 coordinate 24,351,162, forward strand.
CAGTGTTTTGAATGTTTTGGAAATTTCATATTTAAATCCTCGATAATGTCTCGTTCATTATCATTTAAAAGACCAGCTTCGACATAATGATTAAGTGTTGGAAATCTCTTTTTTACTTTTGGCGATAAATTTCCTAATACCTATTAAAGTAAATGAGCAATAGACAGACAAGTGAAGTGCAATGAATAAGTGAGTGCTTTTGTCATAATTTATTTACTCACCATTGAAATGCATAAACAGACATAGCGCATTATTGTTCGTCTCATTACACGACCCTTTAATAAGAGAATAATAATTAGTTTAGAAGAGAATTAAACAGAAAAAAAACTGTAAATTTTGTTTGATAAGCACAAAGGTTCAAACAGAACATTGCACAGCGAAAACCAGAATGTGATAAGAACTGATATATACATACATAGTCGTCGGTCGATTTCAAATCAAATTAAAGTATTGAATAACAATAAATTTGCTTACTCTCTCATCCTGTCCATGGACTGTAGCACTCACGAACACAGCTATTGGATCAGGCCACGGAATACTCTAAAATTAAAATATTTGGTTTTATTCATTAGAATCAGAAACAGAAACTTAAATGCCATAAACTTCAATTACCGTATATTGATTCCACCAACGAGTCATGACAATAGATACATAAAAACCCAGCACGAAAGATAGAGGAATTAAATTGGAATGTTCATCGCAATATTTAACCATTGCTTCAAAAGTCTTCTTTTGTTCATCATTAAGAACGAATCGATAAGTTAAATTTAATGTGTAATAGACTAAAAGAAATGAAGTCAAATCCAGCCACACTAATTTATAGATTGATCCTCGCCATCTGAAAGTATTAATTAAAAAAATTGAAAGGTTTAACATTGAAGATAATGCAAGTTACTCATTAAGTCAGTAAATCAATGAATAAGTATGAGATCATGACAAATAACAAAGTGTTAACAGCAGTTAATTGAATTTAGTTAATAAAACTTTAATTAAAGCATGATATCAAGTTACTTTAAAACTAAAAACATACTCTAAATGTTTCCTTTAAAGTACAAAAATATTTCAACAATTTTATGGTCATTCGAATTCGTTTCTATCACTTAGAATCACTCATACTTTAATAGACAATTGAGACTTCAAGTGCACTATTGATGAATGATAACAGCATTCACTTACTTATCTAGTCACAATCTCTAGAATTCAAGTATAAATTATTTGAACTTTGCCGGTTCTAATTAACTTTTTGAGACAAACAATGTTGATGGTTGTTGTTTTTATCCTCAATTTGTTTTATTTAAAAATAATTAAGTTAAAAATGGAAGTCTAATAAAATTTTATAATAAAACATTAGCATGTTACCGCTAATACAATTAAGTTAAATGTATGTTCATATTAGATCATCTATTATACATAAAATTATTCTTCATAATGATGTCAAATATCTCGGGAGATTCTTTAATAATTTAATTTGCAATTAAAGTTTCAATTCCTCAACTAATAAAAATTAATTAAATCTCTTGATATACGACCGACTTCTTAAAATCCAATATGAGAAAATGCATGAAATGGTATAAAAATATTCTTATTTAAAGGTTTATATCTAGTAAGGGACCGTACACTCATGACGTCCACCAAAAACTTGGATTTTTTGAACCCTTCTCTCCTCTGGCACAAAATCTTCATTCAAATAAATCCTATTTTTTTATTTATTAAAACAGTCACACAGCCTCAGACCCCCCTCCCCCCCCCCAAAATATCTGGCACTACAAATGAATGACCCCTAACTAATGAATGTATTAGTTTGAATTCTACTAGAACACAAACTGTTTATGTGTATTAATATATTTTTGGCATATGACCTTGAAATTCACTTTTTGGCGTAAATTAAGAGTCATCTAAACACATTTCATAATAAACACACAATATATGGGGAACCCGCACCAGATGATGTTTTGTTTCAAATTTATTACTTTTTTGTCTAAAAATATTACACTCGGAATACAAATTTTACAACATAAATTTGCAATAACTAAAATGAGAACAAAACGTAGTAGGAAATAAAATTTTATTCAAAGAATAACGATGTAATCACGCAAATTAATGAAAGTAAGTTCAAGAAACGCATAAAAGAATTTTCATTCACAAATTAATTTGGGATTTTGTTTTCATGTTGAAAACAAATTTATAGATGATATAGGTCATGATTTATAAACAGAACAAAATAAAGTCAAAAAAATTCGAAATTAAATAATAATTGTGAGTAATCGGAAGCAAAAATTTCTAACGTAGTCACGTGATAATAATGAGTACTTTGTTCTTAAAAGAAGTCAAAAATAATTTTAGATTTTCTGTTTGATATGTGGCGCTTCTCGATCTTTTTGATAAAGGAATAGCATAGTGTTTTTGTAGAAAATTAGAAAAGTCAATTTGATTGAAAGAAATCTGAGTAGGTAAAGTACATACTACATTTCATAGTTTGATTGTCAATATTATGATGAATGACGCCTTAGTGGCTCATAACTATGAATGGAAGAAAAAAAATTATGTATTGAATAAAAAAAAACTAACAATTACAATTGGAACTCAGTGTATATTTTATGGTCGCATGTCGCTTGGATTTTTAATTTGAAGCCACGGTCATAAAAAGTTGAATATAATTCAAACGACATTAGCGTTTTATTTTGGAATATAATTTATACTTCATTGAGAATTTAGTGTAAATATTATGTATGCTAAATATTCAGTTCCTCTAAATTCAGAATCTGAAGATCAAAAATTTAGAAGATCTAGATTTCAGATCAAAAATGCTGGATTTTAGCATCTTTCTTTTGATTCATTTTCCAAGAAAAAATTATCTTAAAAAAAACACACACAAATGATTCATTGCCATTAAGATACTAATATTGAAGATTTTGACTTTGAAATTACGTCAATCCTTCATCATAAAAAAATGGGAATTTCAACAACCAAGTCTTTGCACGCACATGTGTTAAACAGTTGTATTTTTTTAAGAGAAGTACTTGTGTATGTTGGGAAGAAAACCTGTTGAAAATAATTGCTGCTTAAAATTTATTCACTACAAAGTGAATATTTCAAGGTCAACGAAAGAATTTGAAGAACGGACGGTTTCTGAACTTTATAAAGATGAGCTTGAAGAAATAAGAAGAATTTCCTTAAAAAAATGGCTCAAATATGCAGTAGAAACTCGAAAGAGGAAGAAAAGAAATGTCCAATTTGCGATAAATAAAATTATTTATACAGAAGTAATAATAATGCAAATGATTCAAGCGAATATTCTTTCTATTAAGTAGTGATAAATATTAGCGGAAGTTTAATGAACTTTGAGTTACATGTGTTTGTTCTTTAATTATTTAATACTTTCATATTAGATATTGTTGAGTGATAATGAATGTCAGGTTTTGGTGGATTACAAAAATAATTTTCCATGTCATGATTGGGCAATTATTGTGAATAAATTTTGTTACATCGATATATTTGATAACAAATCACTGTTATATATATAATGGCAATTAAGGAAAATTCTTTAGCCTACATTCAATCAAATAATATGAACTATGTAATTACAACTTATTGATTGCATCAACTCATACGCATGGAATTTCCACGTTTTGACGTTTTTCTTACCTCATCAATAGCTTTAGAAAGCATCCAAATCCACGGCATGTTGCTACTTGACCTGTGTAGCTAACTGTCATTTTGTTGATTTAAATTAGTTATCTTAAAAATACGTTTTGTTTCTAACAAAAAATTGACGTTCTTATCACTTGTTATATGGAATTTCCATGAATTTTCAACACTTTGCAGATTCAACTTTATAGTATTCTTTTCATATCATCTCATTTTTAAACAAAATTTACTTAACTAACGTTATCTTATAAACTTGTGTTAAATTTATGGTTCACTGACACATTATTCTATAAAGAAAAAGTGATGTCATTTATTTATTTTCATGGTTGATCGGTTTTACTTAATATCAGAAAAAAATAAGGTACAAATTTGTATATTATTAAAATAAACAGCAGAAGAACTTGTGAATTGGCTAAAACATTTCATCAGAAAAATTTATTTCAATACCATTTGGTATTAAAAAGTATTGTGGATGAGCGATCTTTAAGAATTGTTTGTATGTGAAAGACATTACTCAAAACAAATTTTTATTGTTTTAATGTATGGATGTATATATACAAACTGCTCATTACTCATAGCTGTTGATCAAACAAATAAGAAGATAATTGGTGAACAAAGTTATGATTTAATATACAGTTCCAAGTAGTGTAGATGATTTGATGCATATCTAATTATTGCACAATTTACAAAGGAATTAGAAAAGCGAAAGTCACACGACATCTAAAGTTTATAAATAATAGTGAGTAAGATGCAATTCTTTTTTTTTGAGATTAGTAAAAAAACATCAAGTTGCAAATCTTTAATGCACAAAGTTTATTTATGTACCACTTCTTGTCGCATTACTGCATTATTTTTATTTTTTCGCTTTTTAATACACACAAATATCTCACAAAATAAAACTATTCATAACTTTTTGCAGTCACTCAATGTTTGACATTACATCTTCAATGATATATTTTAAAGAGCATGATTCACTGTATCACACGGTATTAATTAAATTCACAAATAGCCGTCATTGCGATAAAAGATAAATTAAATACATAATCCTTTGCTTACATAAATAATTCTTAAATCATTTCTTTAACTTATGCTAGACACAATAAACTTCTTTATTTGTTTAGATTTTATAATCACTTGTTAATGATAAAAGAAAGAAACTAAATAAATACTAAAATAAATTAATAAAGTTACAATAATATAGAGCAACAAATATTGAGTCTTGACAGCACAGAAGAACTCAGTTAACTGAGAATTATTTCGGCATTTTTATAGTTTCTCTTCCTTTGATACTTTTTTTTTCAAGTTTTAAAAAGCTGTTGATATAATTCTATTACTGTAAATTGCTGTCTACTGGAACCGATTATTAGCCACTAGATGTCGTATTATATGCAATCATTTGGCGCGAAAACTGTATAAAGAAAGTAGTAATAAGAATATTATAATTATTGAAATAATAATCAATTATTGATTGTTGAAGTTAAAAACAATAATCCAGTTAATTAGATATTAGCTTAATTAACATTAAAAACTTATCGATAAGTGATAAAGTTATGTAGATAAAATCTTATTTTAATTTCTTCGATTATCCATTTTGTCGTTATTTTTTTTTTAAGGAGCAGATGTGTATTTTTTAAGAGCATAAAATATTAAGCAAAGTTTATAAAATAAAGGATTTAAATAAAAAAATTAATTATGAACGATTTAAATCATTTGCCATCGTTCCAAAAAATTGAAAAGGTAAATTGTAATCTAGAAGAAATGAGAGATAATGATTAAAACTTTAGTTTGTTTACTTTTTAACTGGTATGAGTTGTTTACTTGAACTTGAAAAAAATTAATGATTTTATTTTTAATCTTTAGATCGGCGAAGGTACTTATGGAATTGTCTACAGAGCAAAACATAAAAGGAACGGCATCGATGTCGCTTTAAAAAAAATAAGGCTTGAGTCGTAAGTAATATGATAGTAATAAAATCCAAAAAGCAGACAATGTAGAATGGAGGAACTATCCATTTTGAAAAATCAAGAAGAAGACACGATTTTTATGCATATATAGAAAAGCCTGAATTATGTGTGTGATTTACGTTGCTTATGATTTTCGTAGCACCACAGGATTCAGCTTTACTATTATGAATTTTATCAACTGTTGATCAGAGCATTATAGTAGATGTTAAGCTTCTCTTAAATTCTTAAGAATTGTTTATATTAGAAAATTTGTATTAAAACACTTTCCTAATAATTTTCACAGGGAAACCGAAGGATTACCATCTACAGCCATGAGAGAGATTTCATTGCTTAAAAATATGAAGCATCACTCAATTGTGCAATTATTTGATGTAATTGTCGCTGGAGGTTGTATTTATATGGTCTTTGAATATCTTGATATGGACCTTAAGAAATTGTTGGATCGTAAGAAACAATTACTTACACCAAAACTCGTTAAAAGTTATATGCATCAGTTATTAGAAGCGATTGATTATTGTCATATAAATAGGATACTTCATAGAGATCTCAAACCTCAAAACTTACTACTCGATTGTTCTGGACATATAAAGCTTGCAGGTATCTATTACCTAAACATTATTTCAAAATTGTTTGAAAATAAATAATTTTTTTTTTGATCATTTCTGAATAGATTTTGGATTAGCACGTACATTTAACATCCCGTTAAGAGCATATACTCATGAAGTAGTAACTTTATGGTACCGTGCGCCTGAAATTCTTCTTGGGTGTAAATTATACTCAACAGCTGTCGATATTTGGAGTCTTGGATGTATTTTTGCAGAAATGATGATGTTAAGACCAATGTTTCAAGGAGACAGTGAAATAGATCAATTATATAGGATATTTAGACAATTTGGGACGCCAGATCAAACAGTTTGGAAAAACATTAATCAATTACCTGACTATAAAGAATCATTTCCAAAGTGGGAACGGCAAGGATTACCATCTCGAATTTATAACGATACCGATGCAATAGAATTGTTTCAATCAATGATTAGGTATGATCCAGATGAAAGAATATCAGCTAAAGATGCCTTAAATCACAAATATTTTGATAATGTTGTTATTGTGCCTGTAGATCTACCATTAACTCCTGGATCACAGCCATCCAACACAAGTCAATATTTGCTGTGATTCACATTTTTTTTATTTATAAATTTTTTTTACTTGCTAATTATTACATTTGAATAAAAGTTTATTTGAGAAAAGTGACACACGAAAAATGCGCTAAAAAAATTATAATAATTTAAGGTTTCCATAATTTTAAAAGTCCTTCTGAACAATAAGTTGCAATAATATTCTGATGTGGATGATGACAAATACCAATTACATCTTTTTCATGTACTGTTAATGTTCTTTCAAGCTTTCCAGATGTGTAACTGAAGCAATATAAAACTTTATCCTCACCAACACAGTATATAAATTCACAAAGAGGGGAAATTATAGCTTTTATAAAATTACCCCCTTCTCTTTTTCCACTTGAAAATGATTTGACAATTTGTCCTTGCATGTTCATTACAACAACTGTATTACTTCTATTGCAAACAATGAAATTGTCAGGATTCTTTGGTAAAAGCATGATTGAATTTACTGCCAAATCTTCACCAAGAGATTTAAATGTTGATAATGCTTCGGTTGTCTTAATAGACCAAAATTTCACTTGACCATCGGATCCAGCACTCAAAATATGATGTCCATCTGCTGAAAATACTACTTCGTTTACGAATGAATTATGTCCACGAAATTCTTTTAACATTTTTCCAGATTTTAATCCATGCAATTTAATTAAATGATCAAACGATGCTGATAAAATTTGAGAGTTATCGCGCGAAAATGCTAGACATGTAATTCCTTTTGAATGTGCCTTTTCAAATCGTCTCAAACATTGTCCTGTTAAAACCTTCCAAACTTTAATTTGACCATCTTGACTACCGGAAGCAATCATTTCTGAATCTCTTGAAAAGCATAATGCAAGAACAGCTTGATCCATCATCATGAAATTATCCTGAGCTTGATATTTTAAATCTTTACGTATTTTACCAGTCAGAAAATTATAAATTTCAATGAAACCATCTGAAATATATTTATCCATGAATCACAATGCAAATTAACTAAATAAATTTGTTTTACACTTACCAACACTGCCTGTTACAAGGAATTGTCCATCAGGAGAAAATGTCGCAACTTCTACATGAGATTTTGCGCCAAACTTAATTTGTCTAGCAAGTTGTGTTGGACATTGCTCATCTTCATGATCTCTTACGGCAGCTTTTCCTCTAAATAAATCAATTGTAGTTCCTGGTGGAAGTAAACCTTGAGTAGCTTGCCATTTAAGTGCTTGACCGAGAAGAGAAAGTAATCTTGATGATGGTACAACAGAAACTTCTCCGCTCAAGCTTTGGGCAATAATTTGACGTCTCTTTTCTTTATTGCTTCCTTCTGGATAAGCTTCACGTTGATCAAAATATCCACGCTGTAAAAGATTCTCTAGATGTATATATCTTTCAGGTTCGCGTTGCTTCAACATAATCATTGGATCAGTTTGTCTCAATAATGATCTTGCTGCCCCCATCTCTCTCAACTCGATTAGTTCAATTACGATCTATATCAAAGTAAATATTGAATGTAGGTATCTAATTAATCAATATATTACTTACTTGTTCGTAAAGATCAATTAATTTCTTATCAGGAAGTTTGAGAGATTGTATAGCTTTTAAAACATTATCCCAATGTCCATTTATTATATCCGATACAAATCCTTCCACAGAATCAACAGTATTTTGCTAAAAACATTGTTGTAATTTTTATCATTTTATTTGTTTATATTGAAAAATTAATTTTAATATTTTTACCTTAATGCCGCTCTCTTGTTGTAGGCATAATAAAGTCTTTGTCAAGTTGCTCTCTTTAAGGAACTGCTGTATAAGACGAATAACATCTGCAGACTCAATTTCAATAGACATTTCTTCGATAATTTATTATAAAAGAAATTTGATCAAATTTCAATACAATGAAAAGTTCTTCTTATTCGAAAATTCAAATATTTTCGGTTGTAAACATCTTCGTACCCCTTTTTTACGTAGTTTTACGTACAATTTGAAACTATTTAAATTTTACGTAACGAAAATTAATTTTAGTTGCCGAGAGACTTCATATCGAGCACATCTAAATTTTTCTAGTGTTGAAAAAAGTTAATTAAATTCACTTCAAGATGACTATGCAAGGATTATCGATGGCTAGTTTGAAAAAGAATCCAGCAGTAAGTAAAATTAAATAAGAAGAAGACATTAATTCCGATAGTTTTTCATCGTTACGTCATGTAAAAAAAAACTATGTCGTCCATGTCTAAAATATAGTCAATTCTAGCATTTTAAAATCATATAATAGATCACTTTTTCTGTCAGCTCCCAAAAATTGGTTTTAAAAAAAATTAAAATTTAATCTAGACATTGTAGAAAGGTTGAATTTATTTTATTTTCATTTCATTGGATTATTAAAGGCAATTATATTTTAAGGTCAGGATTGTAAGTGGCAAAACAGGCGAGAATTCTACTACAGATTTTGTCTGTACGTAGACAAATTTGTTTATTTGTTCAAAATGATTATTTGACATTATTTTTTAAATCAGGAAGTGAGATAAATCCTTCTTGCAGAAATACATTTTTTCAAGGAATTATAAATTACAACCTTAATTAAAGATAAATGTGATTAAACACCAATTAATCAACTATTAAAGTTTTCATAGTAAACACGTGATAAATTTGTATTAATAAAATCTTAAGATCAAGAGCTATAATTGTTAATTTAGTCCTTTTTGTAAATGTAATTAAAACTGTACGAGGAACTTGTAATGTTCTGAACGCAAATCATATATGCTCTCTATAAAAAAAAAATTGTGAGTTGACCTGATTTTGGGAACAAAAATTGGATATAAGAACATAAACATCCTTTTTAAAAATCAATTGCTGATCTCTGCATCAAAAATGCGCTAATGTCCCTCATTATTTGACACGATAAGTTATATAATTTTTCTCTTCTCTCCTTTTTTTTCTAAGCTTTTGCCTTTGTACGTTTGCATTGCTGCTGGTATGGTAGGTGCTGGATACTACTTATTGCGACTTGCAACAAGATCACCAGAAGTTACATGGTCTCACAAAAATAATCCAGGTCTGAATTCATTTATCCATAAATTATTAAGATGATGCTAATATGTTAATTTTCATTTCTCATTTGCAACCTGACTGCCAATAGAACCATGGGAGCATTACAGGTAAAATTTAAATTTATATCAAAATTTTTAAAGAAAAATATTCATTAATTTTTTTAAAAATGTTTTTCACAGAAATAAACAATACAAGGTACGTATAAGAAAAATTCTAATTACACCTCTGATACAGACTTACATTGCAAATTTTCAAGGAAGGAAGAAAATCAATAAAGTGCAACCTTCAGTAATGCACAAGCTCACTAGTTGTTTTCTACAACGCAAATATTTTTTTTTTATGTGAGATAAAAAAATAAGAGCAAATGAAAAGTTTTCGCTTTCGTGATCACTAAGCAAACGATCATGTCAAGGTCATAATAATCTAATTTCGCTTTTCTTTGTCTTTATTTATTTATAGTTCTACAGTCCAATTCGTGATTACTCAAAGACCGAATCACCTGCACCAAAATACAATGAATAAATAGCCACTGTCAACAATTCCAAGCAGTATGAAAAATGAAGTTTTTTCGCTTATAAAAATTTCATCGTAAACCAAAAGTAGATCATCGTTAAAATCGGGCGAATAGTTCAAATGGGTTAAATTTTAGTAGATAGAAGAAAATCTCGTTTAACAAAATTCGATTCGTGTTACTTTTAAGAATTCTCTTATGTAAATAATCAATCGGCGAAATTTATGTATATTTTTTTCAATAAAAATATTTCGGAATTGTAGAGCAGCCTAATCGATTGATTTATGCTTATTAATATCACGTTTTTGGTCAACATTTTTCCTTATCTTATCTTAAAAATTGTTCAACTCTTGTGATTACAATGTGATTCAGAATTACTCAAACTTTTTATTTATCAGTTCTAATAGTTACGATAAAAAGAAGTAGAGGCACCAAAAATAGCAGATCAAATGAACTTTGAACATGCTCAGTCATCAAAAAAATTATTTTGAGCAAAAAAAATATTTCTGGCAGGTTATGCATTACTGATCAGTCAATGAACGAATGTTATCTTTGTTGACATTTTTGCTTTCAACAAATATGACGAGATTCAATATTTACTCAATATTTTCAGCAGACAGCCGCAAAAGAACGCAAAAATTTCGGAAAGTTGCGCCAGGTTAGTTCTACGATGATAATGATCGTAAACTTATTTTTTGTGTGCGTATTTGGATGGATGTTTAAGTAGAAATATTTTCTTCTAGAGATAATTGAACTGTCTGCTTTTATTTTTAGATATCGAAATATTTAGAAAATAAAATATAAAGCAAATCATAAAATTGTCATTTATGAGGACGTAAACAGTTTGATATACTTTATTAGTAAATTCAATCGTATTTTTTGCCTGACAAATGAATAAAGTTATAAAAAAATATTTTTTTTTTTTAATTTGCTTAGGTTTGTCAATCGTGGACAAAAAAAAGTCAATGATTAGCAATTTGCAACTTAATCATTTATTATAACTTAATGATTAATGAATATAAAAATTTCATAACTTAAAAAGCATATCTGCATACTCCGAATTTCTGTTATTAAAAGCTAAATAAATTTGGAAAAACATTTGATAATTTTGAATTTTTTAAAATAAAAAATCAATATAAATATAAAAAAAATACCCAAAAAAATAGAAAATTTTTAAAATTATAAGGAAATTGTTAAAACTATATTCGTAATATTAGTTGTTTGAAAATTCTAAATACGTTATAAAAAAAGGAACAAGTTTATTATCTCGTTTGCCAACTTATTCACAGGTCTTACTCCCGTCAATCATTAAATATATTTTTGATTTCTAATATTTTGTTCCATTTAGATTATAATAAATTTTAACTTCTTAAGATTATTATAAAATTTTGAATAAAAAAAATAGTAATTTTATAAAATTTATCGACAATATTAAAAATATAATTCTGTTGTCAAAAAATAGGAATTTCGAAACTAATACATATTTTAAAAATCATCAAAACATTATAATCTAACATTATTTGAACGAAATCAACAGCAGAGAACATACAATTTGCATGAACACAGTAAAATTTTATCAAAAGAAACATCGGAACCATGTGACTTTACCATATGTTTTTGTCTGACTAATGCTTTGTTAGTGTTTTCATTTTCTCTTTTTACTACATTTTTCTCTCAGCATGAAGCATTAGCAAACAATAAGAAACACTTACTTTATTGAGAGTATGCAGCTCTCCTTTAGATCGGGACGAGACATCGTGTAGTAAAGACCGTTATTAAAATTTGTGAATAAACTTTAAGACTGTAAAAAATTAACATAATATTGATTTACATTGATTTTTTATAGTGAAATACTGTAATATTTGCAAATTCACCTATTAAGAATTACCTGTTTATATTAAATAAGGCTTACTATAAGGCCAAATAGTGAAAAAAATTCAAGTAAAAGAATTTGCGATAAGCAAAAAATGCAAAAATGAAAAAATCAAAATTTTAAAATAAATCTAGTGAAAAATGATCAAAGCTATTAATTTAAAAAGTGAATTGTAGAATAAAATAGTTTTAACCACATTTGTTAATTTTACTATCAAGGATTAAGTGGATTAATTTACGTTTTTCACTGCAACTTTTTTTTTTGCACAATGGAGGTGATAAATTTTATAGAAGGTCCGTAAGTTTTTTCTAAACACTTTTATGCAAAATTTTTCATCATTAATCTGTTAAAGATGCAATTCCATCTACTTTTATCAAAGTTTTCATGAAATTTCAGAAAATTTATTGTAAAATTTGCAAAATTCATTATTTTAGTGAAAATTTACCAATACAATTACATAAAAATCCACCCTTAGCTCACTAATACTTTCTCAAATTTTATATTAACCCACCCTCGATTTTCATTCATACAATTTTTGGATATCAACATTCATTTCATGCTCGTGGATATTTCTCTTTATTTATTTGAATTTGGTGCATTTGCAACATTAAAAAAACATAAAAGAACATAAATTTTATGGTGTGTCTGTGTTTGTGGACGAAGCAGCTGCCAAAATAGAACACATTGTTCCTTAAATAATAAAGAGATAACATGTGGATGGCCTTTAAATTTTATTTTAACAAATCGCGTTTAGAATTTCTTGCTGAATAGTTTCTTGGAATTTATCGAAGGTTAAAAATAATCTGGTGACCACATGTGCAAATTATCTTCTTCTTGTTTTGTTTATTTTTTTTTTTTTTATTGTGAATATTTAAATTATTTTATGACGGTACACATTTTTTAGAAAGGCTCCAAAGCATAATAAAAATAAAAAATAAATAAAATATTTTGAGAAAGACTGTGAGAAAGAAATTCATTTCATTAACACCAATGACGTCAGAACTGAGTGAAAGATAATAAGAGACATGAATGAGTCATAGGTATTTTCTGCCGTGTATATAGCAGTTGATTCATAAGAAAACAAGTTTAAATTCGATGGAATTCATAAATGAGTACAGTTAATATTTAAAACAGTCTAGTTCCTTCATGTGATTTTTTTTTTGTACCTATGCCTTTTTAATTTAATAATAATAAAAAATCACGTTTCATGTTTTCAGACAAAAACTCGTGAATTTAATGCAGCATGTAATTTCAATGTGTTAATATATTTTTTTTTCAATTTTGAGGGAATAACTCGTTCTATAAATCAATCATCAAGCTCAGCTTGCAATCAAACTTTTAAAATTGTTATTTTAAAAATTTTCTCTCTTCCATATGAAATGTATCGCGGAAGTAAAATTTTTAAATTAATGATTTAATAACTTGATTCGGCAATACTGTCATTAGAATTACTGAAATTAAATGAAAAAAATCTAAGGCAGATATTAGATTGCAATGTTAGCTTTAATACGTTATTTTAAAAGAATACTCACTCGTTAAACTAGAACCCTCACTCGTTAAACAATTTTAGCTAAGAGACGCATAATAAAAGCGAACCTTTGGATCAAGCTATTGATCTGTAATGGGTAAAGTTATTTATTTTTTTTATTTAAGAATTTCAATTTAAAACATTGTTTTTTATAACATGATTCCTCTTTGAATCTATATCATAGGAAGGATCGATATTGATTATTAAAAAAAATACAATAGGAGACAGAAAACCATAGAAAAAACATTGACCTTTGAGAGTTTTAATATAAAGCCTTATTGAATTTTGCTGTGAAATGATTTTTTTTTTTTTTTTCAATTTCATGCTCACTTAAAAATTGTTAATAGCTCTCAATGCTGCTATCTAAAAAGAATAGATTTTTGTCCTTATATTTTTATAGAAGCCATTTTTCTAGACATTGCAATTTGACATGATAATATGATGACTATCAGATTCATTTCTTGATTTTTTTTTTACATTGCTTTTTTTCCTAATAAAATAATTTCATTGCAGGTCGTGTTGGATCGTCAACTCCAGACAAAGGCGTTCCAGATATGACATGTATTCCAGACATAGATGAAACCGGAATTAATCGGAATTTAAAAGTTCGTTATGAACGTGACGAAATTTATGTAAGTTTCATTGAACATCATCAAGAAAGTAATTAATATTAAAAAAAAAAAAAACTAACTTGAAAAAAACAAATCACCATTAAAACAGATGCGACTTTTCAGTCAAGTAACAAAAAAAAAACTCATTCACACTTTACCCTAAAAAGTTTTACAGCAGTCATATTAATAGGTCAATGCACTTAAGTGTGTGTGAGATATATATTTAAGATGGGGTTGCTGTCTGTAAAATAATAAACAAAAGACTCTCACAAACACATATATGTATAAATTGGGATAAATATACAATAAAATTAGTTACATCACATGTTTATCTGCAGTACTTGACTTCCTTTTTGAAAGACGTAATTTTTGCCAAGAAAGAATTTTTATCATATCGTGGTTGTACAAAATAATATGTTTTTTATTGATAGTTTAAAATTTTTATTTATTTAATGATTGCTGCAAAAGTTTAGAAATTTAGTTTCCAGTAAAAATGGATAGTTAAAATGTGTTTGTCGATTAAATAATAAGTTGATACGAACAAATACATTTTCAGACATAAATATTTGTTAATTATGTTGTTCTTAATGTCAATTCATAAACCTGATTATTTTTGAAAGCAGAAAAGAAATAAATTTTAAGGAAAAATGTGAAAATTAATGCCAAATTTATGTAATAATGTAAAGTATTTCTGCAGTTTATGAGCATTTGTAAAAATTATGAAAATCATGCGTTGGCATTCAAAGAAATGTTTAAGGTAGACTAGAGAACACGCAGCACGTTTCCTGTCGTTATTTCTTTCATTCCATACTCTTCTACTTGCGAGCATGTGGATTGAATTTTAAATTTAACAATAAGGTCATTCATTGAAAATTTTTATTTGTTATGAAGACACGTTGAGGATCAGTGATTAACAACTATCAATAAAAATTTTATTTATAATCATTCAAAAAAGTTCTGAGGAAGTTTTTCTTAAAACTCAAAAAATTTCATCATCATGATAATTCTTTTTCCATAAACACTGTAAAACTTATTAATTCTTTTATTAATCTATTATCTTGTTGACATTGGTTGATATGTAAAATTTTACTTGATGATAATTTAGTTTTTTAAGATTTGCTTAAAGTCTCAATAATCCACTACACGATAAACAATTAAAGAGAATGAGTTCTTTTTGCACATTTTAAAATTCTTATGAATATTACTATGATTCAAAACAGTAGATGATGATTCATCATGCTAATTGAATCGGTCTTTTTTCTTAAAATGATAAACCAATTTTCTATAAGATTTCAAATTATTATTTTGAAGAATACTAATGATTCATACATGATTCTCTCCTTTTATTATTATATTTTTTAAATTTAAATTTTAAAAAATTTGCAAAAAAAAGTTTGCAACAGTTCATGTAAATTAATCAAAACATTCAATTCTAACAGGATGGAGTAATTTTTCAATTGAGTTTTTGCAAAGTATTTTTATCATAAATGTAATATCTAAACAGAAATTGAGTCTGCAGGTTCAAAGGGGAAAGAAAAATCGGAGACGATCTTAAAAGTTTTTTACATAAAATCTTTTCAATCTTCTGTTGTCTTTATAGAATTAAAATTCTATAAATAAGTAACAGAAAAGAATATTCACAGCAAACCAAAGCACAAAAAAATCATAAAAGAGATTCCAGTTCACTCATTGACGAAGAAAAAAACTCAATAAATTCTTGTTATGTCAGTTTGCAGTTTATTCACGTTATAAATTGAATGCAGCTAAAATAATAGTTTGCATGTGAGACAAAAATCGTTCTTTTCTATAAGTATTATTAGTATAACACTATGTCTAATTTATTTATTTCCTATTAGAAGCAGAAATGAAGTTTTTTATGTGATTTATGTTAAGTCATCTGTGGTTTCGTGTTCTTTTCTTTTTCTGTTTTTATATTTATGAAACCAGTTGAATTCCTTTTAATATATATGTAAAAGATAAGTTTAAAAGAAGAAATATTTCAAGAATCTCATTTAGGTCCTTAAATCAATGAATTCGCTAATGATTTAAAAATTAATTTTAATAAACATATTTTTTTTCTTGGTTGAATTGATAATTTTGTTTTTATTTATTTCAGACTTACACTGGATCTATTCTTATAGCAGTAAATCCTTACAAAGAAATTGATTGTTATGGACTGGTAAGTTTAATGTAATTGATATAATTTTACCCTTTTTTAATGAGTTTTCAGTAAAACAATATCAAAAAAATACCTACTGAATTTGAATTTATGTAAGCTATTTTTTTAAAAAAAAAAATAGTTTTAAAGAATTTAAAAAGAATTCAAAATTATTTTACTAGGCTTAAATTAAAACTCAATTTCCTTTCAACATAAATTAATTGATTTGACTCATATTATTAAATATTGCATTTCTAAATCGGTTAGAATTTTTAAAAATGTTTTAGCATCCTCTGTTTTTCGCTTCTGATTAAGAAGCTAATATAAGAAATTTTCAACATATACTATACTTTGAACATTACCAGATGTTGCTTTCAAGTTGCTTAATATCTATCAATTTAGTGTTTTTATTTGGAAGAACAAATCATTCAATTAAATGATCAGAAGACTGGGAACTTTATCAAATTACACCGATAGATGTATAACTATCACACAAATTAATAAAAATTAATAAAGACTTTATAATAAAAGGGTTTATAATGTAATTGAAAATGTTTGCGCTGTGCACGTCTTATTTTTACTCAAAATTCATTTATTTTGGGGAGTGTCTTTGGTTGTTATAAAATTTAAACTCATAATGAGTAAATTATAAAAGGAAAATCGATCACATTTAGTTGAGTTTTTAATAAAAAGTTAACGATTTTAAGACTTGTTGTTAAAAATAGAACTATGGAATTTATGTTATGCTGCAATCTAAAATAGAAAAAAGTTCATTGATCTAAGTTTCTTTTTAACGAAATGTAAGAGGAAATAAAAAGTAATCTATATTTTAAAAATTTATATCACAATCTCACTGTAATCCATTAAAAGAAAAATATATAAAAAATTACAAAAGTCCTCGTGTTTCATATCGAGGGACTTCAGCGCATTTTTGGCGCGGCGATCAGTAATCGAGCTACGAATTGAAAGTATATCAACTTTCAGGACAGACCTTGCAATATTCTACATAAAAATAACGATAATTTTACAAAAATGTTACAACAACAATCAAAAACCCTTCAGTTTCAATTTCCTCACATTCATTGTTCATGTACAAGTGTGTTTTCATTATGAACAAAAAACTTTTCGTAAAAAATAACGGTCAAAAAATTTTCAAATGTCAACGGTTAAAAAATATTTGAAATTTCTATGACGTGAAGTTGCAGTCATGTGTTGATTATTTTTCTTTGTGAAATTAAAAATTAATTAATTAAGGTGTTTAAACACAAATTTGGGACTTTTAAATACATTTGCCGCAAATAACTCGATGAAACGAAGCTAATAAAACAAACCGGAGCTCTCTACGATGTCTAGATTAAAAGATAGTTTTTCGAAAATTTGCAGCCAGCCGAAAAAGTGTATGATTGAGCTTCCTTTTTGAAAACAAGTTTCCAAAAATGCGCTAAAAATATAAAAACTCTAAGTCTTAAACTGCTATAAGAGTTATAATAATTACATGAACAGAGAAATATTTAAAATTCCCACCAAAGACTTTTATGATGACTCTGTAGACCATAACAAATGTCAAATCACTTTTTAAATGTGATAAATAGCCGTATATTTTGATTTGTTTTTAAAGTAACCACATACCTACTAAAGCGTGAAAACAATAATAGAACATTTTTTACAACATTAATGAAAGTGAATTCTTCTTTCTCATCTTTTAATTCTATCCGACTATTTTATTAAATACTCCAGTTTGAAAGAATGAGTTTGAGAAATGCTAATGGATTTGTCTTAGTCAATTTTCATATAACCAGAAGAATCTTTTCTTTTGATGATCATACTTGAAAAATTATCTTTTTAATGTTGATATTTTTTTATTAAACCTCAAAAGAGAGTTAAACTACATACATGTATATATTTCTTCCGAGTTTCATACATACAATATTTGATAAAGTGTTTTTTGTAATGAATAATTAGTTACTTTTCTTATCTAATTTAAATTACTTAACTTTACTTTGATTTTTTTGAAAGATTTTTTTTATTCCTTTTTTTAAAATATTAAGCTTTTAAACGACAGTTGAAACAAGCCTGATCACAGAAATGGCTTTATTTTCAATTTAACTTTAATTTTTAATCAAAGCAAACTTTCTCAACTTTCTATACAAAATTTTTTCAAAATCAAAATTTTTGTTGCCAGTCAAATTTTGATCTAAGTTAGTGAATTTTTTTCTTCAAAAAAATTAATAATAATAATAAATAATCATAATAAGCAATAAATTTAAAACTATTCTTTGGTTCGCTAATACCGGCAAAAAACCGACATTCAACGCAAAAAATAAGCTAAATTTTTTTCTTTTGAATCGGTTGTAGGATCACGTTTACAAATATCATGGTCAAAAAATAGGATTGTTGGAGCCTCACGTTTTTGCGCTTGCTGAGGCAGCATATAGAAATATAATAGATAACGATGAAAATCAGGTGAGCATATCAAAACGACACGGATTAGTCTATGTGAAACTTTTAATTAATCACATCAAAACTACCATTTTTAGTGAAAGAAAGGAAAAGTTTTATAATTTTTTTTATCTTACAGTCATGTGTAATTTCTGGAGAGAGCGGTGGAGGAAAAACTGAGACGACAAAATTCGTGTTACAGTACTTGTGCTCTGTAACATGCAACGTATCTACATGGGTTCAACAACAAATTTTAGAAGCTAATACGATTTTAGAAGCATTTGGTAAAAAATAATTATTTGATTTCATGATCTTGTTTGGTGATAATTTGATATTTATTTATCTTAATAATTTTCCAGGAAATGCAAAAACAATCCGAAATGATAACAGCTCTCGTTTTGGAAAATTTATGCAAGTATGTTTCGATTCAAAGCATACTATCAAAGGCTGTATTATTCAAGACTATCTACTCGAACAATCACGAATAACGTTTCAAAGTCCCGGAGAAAGAAATTATCATGTTCTTTATCAACTGGTAGCAGAGGGTCAGAATAATAAGGAAGTAGGTCAGTCATTGCATTTACGCGAACCATCGTTTTACAAATATTTAAATGCTTCTGGAAGTGTTCAAATTGATGTTCCAACAGAATCAAAACGATTTGAAGGCCTTCGTTTAGCTTTCCAAGTTTTGCAAATTCCACAGCATATGATAGATGGAATTTTTCGCGTATTAAGTGCCATATTATGGCTTGGAAATTTAGAATTTGAAGATGTAGACGGAGAAAAATGTGAATTAGCTGTTGATGACAAAGAAATTGTTGCCAAAGTTTCAGAACTACTTGGTTTGGAATCTGATGAAGTTAGTCAAGTGGCTCTTAAGAGACAAATCAATGTTCGTGGGAATATAACAGAGATTCCATTAAAAGTTCAAGAGGCTCGTGAAAATCGTCATGCTATGGCTAAAGCTCTTTACTCTCGGACATTTGCATGGCTGATTAATCATATTAACACATGTATAAATCCAGGACAAGATGCTACACGATTTTTAGGAGTTTTAGATATTTTTGGATTTGAAAACTTTGCTGTAAATTCATTTGAACAGCTTTGTATTAATTATACAAATGAAAAACTTCATAAATTCTTTAATCATTACGTCTTTGCACTCGAACAGGAAATAGTGAGTAAACTTCTAGGTCATTTTATAATAATTGTATTTTATCTCATATATTTTATTTTTTCTTTAAATTATAGTATAAGCAAGAGGAAATCGTATTCTCTCATATTCAATTCACTGATAACACTCAATGCCTCGAATTAATCGAAAAGCCACCGAGATGTCTTCTCAAATTATTAACTGAACAGTGCCATATGCCTAAAGGATCTGATGCTGCATACGTTAACAATCTTAATAGTGAGTTTGAAGGACATCCTCATTATGAAAAAAGTTCAGATAGACGCCATTTAGAAACAGAATTCAGTATCAAACATTACGCAGGTTCTGTTACTTATCAAGTAAAAGGATTTGTTGACAAAAATCGAGATGTTCAACAAGATGTGCTTTTTGATTTTATGAGTCGTAGTAAAAATACTTTTGTACAGGAACTTTCCTCGTATCAAGATCTTCTTTCGTTGCAAAGCCAATCACAATCACAACAACAACTTCAAAATATACCAAACGGAAACGCGACAGTACAACGAGGAACTTCGAAGGGAAAACTAACAGTTAGTGATACTTTTCGGTATCAGCTTCAATCTCTTGTAGACGTTCTTCAAAGCACAAACCCATGGTATGTTCGATGTATTAAACCAAATTCAGACAAACTTCCAAATGATTATGATGACCAAATGGTACTAGATCAACTTAGATATTTAGGAATGTTAGATATTATTAGAATAAGACGTGAAGGCTACCAAATTCATCTTCCATTCGACGATTTCGTTTATCGATATCAATGTTTAACCAAACGTGTTAGAAATTTACCAATTAAAGATCAAGTTCTTGCTGTTATTAATAATTTGCATGTTCCTCAAACGGAATGGCAAATGGGTAAAACAAAAGTATTTATAAGAGCAAAGGTAAGAAAAAATTTACTAGTTTAATTCTCCTACTTTTAATTTTTAAAATTATCTTCTTTTCGTTGATCAAATTTAGGTTCATGAGCCTTTAGAAGATGCTAGAAAGCAAGTAATAAACGCCAAAGCAACAGTTATTCAGAAACATTGGAGAAGATATAGTGAAAGAAGCAAATATAATAATGTCAAAGTGGCAGTAATGAAGATTCAGCACGCATATAGAGGATGGAAACAGCGAATTGATTTCTTACGAAAACGAAGAGCAGCGATTGTTATACAGAGTCACTTACGCGGTGTATTTGCTCGTGAAGTTGCAGCAGCTTTAAGAGAAATGCGCAGAGTTGAAGAAGAAATGAGGAAACGTGAGCGACTAGAAGCTGAAAGAAAACAACGGGAAGCTGAACAAGCAGAAGCTGATCGTTTAGCACTTGAGGAATCTGAGCGGTTAGTAATTTTTTATTTATTATTTCTAAATAAAATTAAAAACGAAACACCTCCTTACACTATTTTTAACACACCAAAATTAAATTATACATTGAAAGTAATCAATCTTTTCATAAAGCTTTTTCTTAAATTTATTTTTTTATATTTTATTAAATTTAGAATTTTTTTAATTTTGAAATAAACAATTTATATATTAGCTATCTATCATTCAATATTTACTTTGAGCTGAATTTATTATATGTATGCATTTTATTAATTTCATTATCAGATGAGATTTTAGTTCATTATTGAAATAAAAATAGAATAGAAGGTTTAAGTATAATAAAATGCATTTAAGATACATTTTTGGTAATTTGCTTTTTTTATAGGGTTCGCCAAAATGATGCAATCATGCATGATCATGTAAAAATATGATCATGCATGATCATGCATGACAAATCACATGATCATGCATGATCATGTCAAATAAAATTTTAAACTTTTTTTATAAGAAGAAATTTTTATTTTTTTAAAAAATTTTGGAAGAATTTTATGTTACGATGCATTTTTCATTAATATTTGTCAAGTTTTTCTGATTATTTCACTTCTTATAGTTAAGTTAAAAATTATTTTGAAATGTTTTTGCTTTGAAAATCATGACTTTTTAAAAAATAAATGGTTAAAAATTTAAAATTTTTTAAATAATTTATTTTTTGTTCCTTCTGGGTTCAAAAAAAATGCTAGGAATTTTTTTCTTAAAATTATGTGATTTCTTCTACGAAATTTGTTAAATTTAACATATTTATTTTTAAAGCAATTGTTTAGATATGTTTAGATTGAAAAAGTATGAAAATTAGTAGCTCAACATTATCTAGTTAAGATATAAGAAATATTTTTTTTAGATATATCAACAACTTCATTTATCCACGGTATAAAACTTTAATTTTCAAGTTTTTTACATTTTTTGAAATTTTATTAAACTTTAATATAAAAGAGAATATAAAACTAATAAAATAAACCTGATCAAAAATAATAAGATAATAGTCAGGGTAGTAGTGCATTGTAAATCGATAAAAAAAAAGTTTTAGAAAAAACATGATGTACAGAAACTTGACAAAACTTGACTTTGTGACAAAATTTTGCTACGATATTAATCAGAAACTAAATATAAATTAACAATTTTTTATCGTAGATCCGTCTAAAATTCAAAAAATATTGAACTTATTCATATTGCTTAACATACAAATCTAAATTATTTCAAAAATATGACGTTTATTTATTTTTTGAACTTAAAAACCAAAAAATTTGCCATGATCATACATGATCATGGCAAATCGTCATGCATGCGCTCATGTTTTGGAACATGATCATGCATGATCATGGTTGGCGAACCCTATTTTTTTAGTTGAACATGCTTAAAATATCCTAAGGACTTTTACCTACATGATTTATTTCCTATTGCATAATCTAGTTGTAAAAGGATCATTAAGTTAATCTATTTAGTTATAACAGAAATACTCTAAAATAAAATAACAGACATGACATAAACAATTTTATTACTGTGCCTAGATATAAGAGACTATTTGCTCAAAAATTGGATTTCCTGTTACATTTCGTTTTTCCATTTATTGATGTTTATAAAAGATAAATGAAGTATATTTCAAAATATCATTTATGATTACATTTGATGGACAAACGAAATCCTTCATATCCGGTATATGATTTTCAAAATTTCTTCTTCTTCTTTTTCCATAATTTTTCATTTTAACTCCTATCTGGATTAAAAAATATTTAAACTACAAACATATCCATGATAAATTTATATAAAAAAAAAAAATAAATTGCACATAAAGAGTTGCAAAATTGAATCACAGAGGAAAAATTAAATCGAGTAAATCAAAACGGTAAGTAAAACAGTTTAAAGTAAATATTAATGTAAGATACTTGATGTATTAGCTGATAGATAAAACATAGGTGTGTTAATATTAACTAATTTTTTGTACACAGTTTAATCGCTTAATTGGCACAACAAGCTGATATACATATTAATAATTAAATGAGATTTAATAAACAAACATAAAGATTCAAATAGGCTTTACTAATAGATCCTTTTCTATATGTTAATATACTTTGTAATAGAATCTTGTGATCATTTCAAAAACCTAAAATTCTTCAAAATACAAAAGACTAATAGACATATTTTGTAACAATTATTTTTAGCGTGGCTAAACAAGAAATACTGGCACTCACTCAAATGGCAGAACAGATAAACTCGAAATTTTCGGCTCAACAACAACAGCAACAAATTCAGAGAAAATCAGAAATATTTTCGAATGGAATAAAATCATCAAATGAATCGGTAGACTTGGATAATTTGTTTGCGTTTCTTAGCGAAGTTACTCCTAACGGCCCCAATTCTAACTCAATTATAAACGAGATTGGTGAGAAGATGAATCATTTAGTTGAAGATTTAGATGTAGAATTAGAAAGTGTAATTCAACAAGAAATTGAAGGTTTGACAAATGAGAAAAATTTAGCAAAAAGTCAGAGCTCACAAGAAAGCTCTGAAAAACCAAACAATATATTGGAGCAACAACAACAAACTGTGTCTATACAAAATCAAATGCAAAACTCGCAACAGTCTGTTATAAATAATCAACAACATCAAAACAATAGCCGGCTACTTGCACAACAGCAAGCAAATCACCATCCAATTTCACAGCAACTGCCTCAAATACAGCCAAATGTTATTAATCAACAGCAAAATAATAAAATGGGGTATGAAAACAAAATACTTGAACTAATATTTTATCTAAATATTACTATTTTTTTAGAATTCCTTCTTTGCCTGAACCGACAACAAGACCTCCGCCACCTCCATCTATGTTTAATGAAAGCTTGCAAGTTGCACCTCCACAACCTCAACAACAAGCTGCTAACAAAATGCTATTTGAAGAACCAATTTATGAGGCAGTTATACATCATCGTGAGCCACCAAATCATAATATAATACCTTTGCCACCATTACAACCAATCGTTACTCAGGGTATTCAAACACTACCAACAGTAAAAGAAGTTCCTGAACCACTTCCTACGCCTCCAATTAATGAGCATATTAAATTGCGACCAAAGAGTCCAGCAGTTCAAAATGTACGCTCTGCAAGTCCTATGAATCGTTTATCAGGTGGTCCATTAAGTCCATCATCTCCAAAACATTCTAGACCAAGCTCAAGAACTTCATCTACTGGAGGTCATCCATTTGAGCGAGAACAGCGTCGAAAGCATCGCGTTGAAAAGAAATTGCAGGAAATGCAAAGCGATAATATGGACCGAGAAAAGGAACAACATCAAAGAGAAGATGTATATCATGATATTCTGGAATTTGCAGAAAATTACTTCAACACACATGAACGTTCTCCTGAAGGCACAATAATGGCAACACTAACACGGAAAGGAAGAAAATCTGTTGATATGGTACCAAAATATGAAATGATTACTTATTATCGAGGAACATCTATACCATCTTCTCATATACATATGTATGATCCAGAAAATGTTACACTATCATGTAATATTTTTAAGGAACTATGCAAATATATAAGGGGTGAATTGAGCGCCGAAAGAGAATTACAAGTAATTCAATACATAATCGGACAGGGTATAGAACGTGAGGAATTGAGAGATGAAATTTTTATTCAGGCAATGCGTCAATCTACCAATAATCCATCAATTGAATGGACTGATCGAATTTGGCTTCTTTTATGTCTGACTATTGTTGCTTTTCAACCTAGTAAACTATTATTCAAGTATTTTGTGAGTTTTTTGAAGAGAAACCTCGAGCAGCTTGATGGAAAATTGAGACAATATGTGCAATGGTGCCTCGATAATTGTAAAAATACAAAAGTTAGTTGCCGGCAATATCCTCCATCATCGGTAGAAATTGCCGCAATGAGACGATTAGGAACAATAGTTTGTCGTTTCTTCTTCCTTGATGGTAGAACAAAAGCTATTGATGTCCATCCAACTGATACAGCAGCCGATGCTGTCGTAAAATTAGCAGAAAAATTGGGTCTTTATAACATTGAAGGATGGGCAATTTACCAATCACGTCCAGATGGAGAAGAACATGTGAAATCACATGATTATTTATATGATATTATTGCAGCATGGGAAATTAAACAGACAAAATTACAGGCAACAAACTCAACATTGCGTAAAAACGCAGCAACTCTTGGTTCAGGAGAAAACAGATTCGTTTTCAAAAAGAGAATGTTTAAATCTACCAGAGAACTGTCACAAGATCCAATTGAAATTAGTCTTCTTTATGCTCAAGCAGTATATTCTATTGTAAAATGTGATGAATTTCCTGTTAGTGAAAAAGTTGCTATACAGCTTGCTGGATTGCAGGCTCAAGTTGCTCTTGGCGATCCATCAAATCAACCAAAACTTGAATATTATTCAGAAGTTTCAAGTTATTTACCAGACAGAATTTCAAAAACTAGAGAAGAACAGTTGTGGATTCCAATTTTAGCACAAGCACATCGTCAGTATGGTGCTGGTCGTACAGAATTAACAGCGAAAGTTTTATATTTATCTTGTGTTATGCAATATCCGCTTTATGGAACAACAATGTTTAATGTTTCCTATAGAGGCTATTGGAGTTATGGAAATAGCCTCATTTTCGGGGTTAACATTGATGGAGTAGCACTTATTAAACCAGATGATAAGTTTATATTATATGAATTTCGATATGCTGAAATTGAATCTATTATGTTGGATCCATCTGATTCATTTATAACAATCAATCTAAATCGTTCAACAGCAGCTCCAGAGCAACAAAGGTGCTATGTATTTGAAACTAAGCAGAAGCATGAAATAGGATCATTAATTGTATCATACTTTCCACCTTTATCTAATTGGATAACTGAAAACGAAAATCCAGTAAGAAAAGCAAAGGGGATTACAAATGAGGATCGTGTAAGATTGCACCATAATATTGTTGTTTGTCGTCGTCAACTTGTTGATACTGAATTGCTTCGCAAGCCTCATGACTTATCAGGTGGTTTTCTAAGAAATACTTTGAGAAGACTGTCAAAGCATCGACTTGAAAAATTGAGAGCTGAAGGTGGAAATTCTGTAAGTGATCATGGTGAAACATATAAAGGCTTCCCACATGCCTACTGGGCATTTTGTCGTCAAGCGCTTCCGCAATCTTTAACAAAATTACCTGATCAAGAAGAACAAGCTATGCTGAATGTCTTCCAATCGATTTTAACATATGCAGGACTGGGACAAAATGGAGAGATTGTTCAACGTGCCGAAGATGAACATATAACTTTAATTCAATCAATAATGGAACGGTGTATGAGGAAAGAATCTCTTCTGAACGAATTATATTTACAGCTTGTTAAGCAAACAACTGACCATCCCGACCCGAACTCAAGAGTTAATCTACGTCATTGGGCACTTTTGTCTCTTGCTTGCAGTGTTATTCTTCCACCACAAAAAATTGTTAGAAAGTATTTAATAGGACATTTAAAGCGATGTGCATCAGATTATATTAGTGAAGAAGGTAAATACGCTAGATTTGCTGAAAAATGTTTCATGAAAACTCAAGGAACAAGAAGACGTCAATGGCCTCCTTCGCGCGAAGAAATCGTATGCACAATTAATAGACGTCCAATATACGCACGCTTTCACTTTATGGATGGTCAATATCATTCTGTCGAATTTCATCCTAGTTCAACAGCACGTGAAGTAATGGAGATAGTAAAGAAAAAAATTGGATTACAGGAAAATGCGCAAGGATATGCAATTTATGAAGTTTTGGGTGCTAGCGAACGAAGTCTTCTTCCCGATGAAAAAGTTGCAGATGTAATGTCGAAATGGGAAAAGTATAGAAATGCTGCAGCACAAGCTGTTCAACAAAGCCAAACACAAAATAATGCCAACAATCAAATGTGTCGTAGACAGCACCATTTGTTCCTGTTTAAGAAGCATCTGTTTTGCGATCAATATTTGAATTTAGACGACCCTGTTGAAAAGGAATTGCTTTATCATCAAGTATTACATGGCTTAAGAGCTGAACGATATCCAATTTCGGAAATGGAAGCTGTATGTTTTTTTATTATTTATTTTGCTTTATTATCCAAGAATGGAGATTGATTATATTATACATTTTTTTTTAGATTATGCTGACGGCTTTACAAGGTCAAGTGGAACTCGGAGATTGTACTGATGCTGTTAACGACTATCGTTTAATAGCAAGCCATTGCTTACCTCCTCGCTTTGTTCCAAATATACCACATGAAGGAGTTGCAATGCATCATCAGAGTTTGCGAGGAATGACACAGCCTGAAGCTAAAAAGTCTTTCTTAAATCTTATTCGTAGTTGGCCACTACATAAGGCAACAATTTTTGATGTCATGCAATCTTTCACTTCTAATTGGCCGCGAATTTTATGGTTGGCGGTTGATCAGAAGGGCCTGC
This sequence comes from Chironomus striatipennis, assembly GCA_026123125.1. Classification (NCBI taxonomy): domain Eukaryota; kingdom Metazoa; phylum Arthropoda; class Insecta; order Diptera; family Chironomidae; genus Chironomus; species Chironomus striatipennis. The sequence continues at coordinate 24,379,081 of CM047393.1, forward strand.
ATTTGCTCGAACATCGATCGCGTAATACACTCTGCACTTATGATTATCATTCAATTCTTTCATTTTCGCCAAATATGAATTGTTTGATGATCATAACTGGATCAGAGAAAAAGCAGTCAAAAGTTATTTTAACAACGTCACAGGTAAAGTTAACTTTTGAAATTTGTGAGTATTAATAATTTTTTAAAAATAATTTCTTTTTCTTTAAGGCATTTCAAATAGCAAACCTTATTAAGGAATATATGGAAGTAATTAAAGCACAAATGCAAAAAGAAGAGACTCCACCTCCTGTTGCACCACATGCACCTGCTCATGGAATCCAGCAACCTAGCAGCTTAATAGGAGTGAATAATATGAGTAATAATAATACTGAAATCAAACGAGGTCCTCGTCCAGTTTCAAATGTAAGTTTGAGACATTCAGGGTTAGCAGCACCAAGTTAATACTATCGGTTATAAAAACTTAAAAAAAAAAATCTAGTCAGACTCTGAGCACCACTTTAAATTATTTAAAAAAAAAAACAAAACTATTACATATTATCATTTAAATTACTTAATACAGTAAGAAAGATAATCTTTATTACTTTAAATCTTTATTACTCTAGGCGAGGAAAATTTCTGACGTAATTTTTTATATGATTATTTAATAATAATATTCGGCTTGTTATTAAGAATATTCATTAGCTAAAAAAATACATAAATGCTTATTTTAAATTCGATTGACACAATTTTTTTTAAAGATCACAAAGCGAAATTGTGTTAAATTTATTTCTTATTAAAGCATGTATGAAAATAAATCTAATGAATACTAAGTGTAACAAAGATTTTTTCTTTCTAATTGTAAAATTGTGTCAAAATTTCTGACAAATATTGTGTCAACCGGAAAAACTCAATATCTCAAACTACATAAACATTAAAATAACTTTTTCTTCCTTCTTCTCATTCATATGAAATCTGATTAACTCATCAGCGTAATGATAATATAAAATATTTAAAAAGAAATATTTTTTTTTTGAAGAAACAGATAATAATCCTGTTATACAGATCATCAGTATTTATTTACTGGCATGACATATAAATTTAAAAACATACGTTGTTATATAGATCAAATAAAATATCTTGAAAGATTTCGTTTGATATGAAAAAAAAAAATCATTCAAAAATTTTCAAGTATATTTTAATTTAAGCAAAAGTCTTAATAGATAGTTAATTAATCACACCATCCTAATCTTAATTGAATTAATATAACACCTTAGTATTTTTTCAAAATTTTAAAGCGACTTGAATTTTATTTTTTCCAAATTGTTTTTGCAAAATTTCTTTTTCTGTTGTGAATTTCAAATCAATATAATTATCAGCAAAATAATATTAACAAGAAAAAAAAAGTATTTTTTGAATTAATTGAAAGTAAATTTCGTGATTTTTGATTTATCTAAATTTTTAAAAAAATAATTTTTTTTTTAATATTCACCATTTTTTAAAAGAAAATAAAAGTTACATTACCAATATATATAAAATTTAATTATTTCAATTCTCACAGTTATTTTAAACAAAACATTATATTTTCAGGATTTTAACTCCTAATAAAAGCTTCGTAAGTTCTAATTTAAGATAACTATCAACATATAGTTTACTGAAATTATACCTTTTTTATATCAATTTTTCATATAAAAATTTTAATCTAAATAAATATTATTTATATCTAACTTAAATTGTAAAAATCTGTTATTCTAAGTAAAAGTGAGTTTAGTTTGTCAGTTGGACTGATGGATAAAGAATGAAAGTTTCTGCTATCAAATATTATCGAACGGAAAAATTTCGCAGCAAAAAAAATGTGAAAATTTTACAAAATTTTTCTGAAAAGGATGAAAAAAAAATTTTAACTTTAATAAATTCTGATGAAACTTTTCATAATGCGATCAAACCTATCGCAACTTTTGTTCAATTTTTATTTCTGATGCCAGTATGTGGTATAAGCAGTGAAAGTAATAAGCTAGTATTTAAATGGATTTCCCTTCGTGTTATTACAACTTTAATGTTTATAATTTATGGATTATTCTTGACACTTACTTATTTCAAAGAAATTTACAACTCTGGAATTAATGCAATTAATTTTGGTTAGACTATAAAATATGATTAACAACTCAATAAATTCTGATTCTTTACTTTTTTAGTTGGTTTTGTATTTTTTTCGTACACAGTTACATGTACTATGATATTTCTCAATATTGCACAAAAATGGCCAGTTTTAATGAAAATCTGGACAACAACGGAAAAGCATTTTATTAATAAATGGCAATATCAATCATGTAAAATGAAATTGTCTTACAAAATTCGATTGACAGCTATAAGCATTATTTCTTTTGCTTTCATTGAACATACTTTATATTTAATAAACTCAGCTTATAATCAATTTAAATATGTCAAGTCAGAGAATTTAACAATCGAAGATCCTTTTGGTTATTTTCTTAAAAATCAAATTGGATTTCTATTTAACAATGTACCATTTTCTATACCCTTTGGAGTTTTCAATGAATTAGCAAACATGACGTTAACTTTTGGATGGAACTATATGGAATTGTTTGTAATGTTAATTAGTTTAGGTTTGCACACAAGATTTCAACAAATTAATCGTAGAATTGAAAACTTTAGTGGAAAGGTAATTAATCATTATCAATGCTAATTATAATTAGTTTAGTATAATTTTTTATTTTTCATTCTGTGAATTTTGTATGTACAAAATATATTACAGATAGTATCAGAAAATCTATGGATTAGTGTTCACAAAGATTACGTTCTTTTATGCGAATTAGTGGAAAAAGTTGATCATGATCTACGTTTTCTAATTTTATTGTCAAATTTAAACAATCTTTATTTCATCTGCTATCAACTACTAAACATCTTTGAGTAAATTTCTTTTGTATACTTTTATTTCAATTTTTCAAGTTACGAATGCCTTAAAATGTTTTTTTTTTTTTCCCAGGCCTTTACCTTATAAAATAAATTCAATATATTTTTGGTATTCACTTATATACCTGTTTTCTCGGACAATACTTGCACAATTTTTAGCAGCAAATATACATGATTCTTCGAAGTATCCTGTTATGGTGATAAAAACAATACCTAAAGAAGGATGGTGTATTGAAATGCAGAGATTTTTAGACGAAGCTCGATCACAAACAATAGCGCTTTCAGGAATGAAATTTTTCTACTTGACTAGAAAAACAATACTTGGAGTAAGTTGATTCTTAAAAACTCTTACCTAATTTATAATATAAATATTTATAAATAATTCTTGATTCTTAGATGCTTGCAACAATTATCACTTACGAATTGGTTTTAATACAACTTAAATAATAATTCTTCTTTTTATTTATTGATTTAATGTTCGAAGTACATTTGATTATTTTTAACACCAACCTTATCGGTTTTAATTTAAATACAGATTGAATATTATTTTGTTTGTTGATTTTGATTGTAATTGAAAGTATTTGGATGAAAAATTTTTAAAAAAACATCCTAAAATTTTTTAACTTATATACTAATAACTAATAAGACTACAACTAATAAGACTAACACTAGTAAGACTATTGACTGATGAGACTATCGAGATTGCTCATAGCGATCTGGGTTTTGGTAATTTATGCTTAACTCTGAATTCCAAGGAGTCATACTCATAATTACCTAGATTGGAAATTAATTCATTATTTATTGATCTATTGGAGTTATAAAATCGTGAGGTTAATTTTAATAAAAATTCTCTCACTGTTGGGAGGTTGGCACGTCGATGGAGTGAATCATTAGTTATGAAATCATCCCATTTGGTATTAAAAATTAGACGTAGCATTTTGTTTTGAAATACTTGAAGCTTATTGAGGTGGGATGCAGCACAGTTGACAAAAATTGGACAGGCATAAGTGAATACCGGGCGAATTAATGATTTATAGATTCTGATTTTTGAGTCTATTGACACACTCGACTTTCTACTCATGAGACAATAGAGTGTTTTGAATGACAATGATTTGGCTTTCAATAGAACCGTATTAATGTGGTGTTTGAAAAGAAGTTTATTATCTAAGTGAACACCTAGATATCTAACATGAGCTTTCCATTTGAAGGTGAGTCCATTAAAATTGATAACATCTGAAAGGCACTTATTTAACATTATGGTGGATTTTGTAAATAAGATAAATTCAGTTTTTGAATTGTTTAGCTCAATTTTCCAATTATTGAAAAATTCTTGAAATGATTGGAGTGATTTTAAAAGTGAGCTTTTAATATAATTGAAATTATAGTTTTGGGCTTCAATGAAGAATGCGGTGTCATCCGCAAACAGGGCTATTTCACCACTGTTTGGGATTGGGATGTCATTTATGAAGATGTTGAATAAATGAGGAGCGATTACTGACCCTTGAGGGACGCCAGCGAGGATTCTAAATAGCTCAGAGACTGAGTTATTGATCGATACAAATGCTGTACGTCCAGCTAGATATGATTGTATAAGTTTAATCAAGTATAAAGGATACTTATATTTGATCAACTTGTGTATCAAGGCATCGTGCCAGACAGAATCATAGGCTTTTTTGGGGTCAAGTAACACGACTCCCAAGCTCCTGTTAGTATTGAAGCCCAAGGCCGCTTTTTCGGTGAGTCTAAGTATTTGCTGAGTAGTTGAGTGACGAGATTTAAATCCGAATTGCTGTTTAATAATGATATTATGATCAATTTCAAACGAATTAAGTCTTATTTGGATAAGTTTCTCGAAAACTTTTCCTATCGTTGAGAGAAGTGAAATTGGTCTATATTCTGAGGGATTGCTTGAGGCTGGGGCGGTTTTGGTATTGCTACGATTTTAGCTAGTTTCCAGTTGGTCGGAAAGTAAGAATATTTTACGCATGCATTGAATAATGATGTGAGTTTTGATATGAAATTATTGGAATTAAGTAAGGCTTTTAGGACACAATTAGGTATTGTGTCAGAGCCAGCAACTTTGCGAGTTTTTAGATTCGAGATAACAGAAATTGTCTCTTCATTGGTAAAGTACTCAAAACTTGGAATTTGATCCAGTTCTAATTGCTCTATTGAGTTCTTGACTATTTGCTCCAAATTTGAGTTCATAGAGGCTGAATTAGTGTGAATTTCGCAGAATTTAGTTGCAAGAGCTTCAGCTTTATCCTTATCTGAATAAGCGTAGTCTTGACCTGAATGGATTGGTGGAATGTATTTCTTGCTATTTTTTAAGGACTTGGTATATTTGAAAAGAGAATTATCTTCATATGTTAAATTTTCGAGTTTAAGAGAGAATTCAGCTTTTCTCTCTAAATCTAATTCGCGTTTAATCATACGATTTAATTGGTTAGCAGCAGACTTATGAGCGTTCTGAAGTGTTCTTTGATACAAGTTACGGAAGTGATTTCTGTGCTTAATCAAGTTTTGTACATTTGCTGAGAATTTATGTCTCAATGGTGGATTCGTGTTGCATTTTGGAACAAATTTATTAATTCCACTTTTAATTATTTCATTAAATGCACATATAGCATTGTCAATCGACTCTTGAGACACTAAATTGAGATTTAGGGAACCTGTGTGAGTCTCTATGTAGGAGCATAGTCTTTTCCAATTTGCTTTAGAATAATTGAAAATCGCATTGTTGGTGTGTGAAATATTATTGGAATGAGAGTCGACTGTAAAGCAAACTGGAAGATGATCTGAAGAGAGTTCATTCACTGTGATTAGACTTGAAATAAATAGTGAAGATCTATTAATTGCAAAATCTATTGTGGTGAGCTCACCATGATATGGTATGTGTGTTGGACTATTTGGAGATAAAATATTGAAGTTATGAAAATTTGTGAGGTTTAGTAAGTCTCTTCCCTTATGAGAATTACCTGAATTGTTCCACGCTTGATGCTTGCAATTGAAGTCTCCCGCAATCAGGTGTTGGCCGGGAAAGTTCAGTATTTTACTAAAAAAGGCTTCAGATTGGGATCTGGAAGCTGCTGGAGAGATATATAGTGAAGTGAAGTATACGCAGCTATTGTTGAGTTGGATGTTTACAGTTACAGCCTCAGCAAAGTTGAACTGTGTTCTAATCAGGGAATTGTGAGGAATGTCAGACCGTATAAGTAAAAGTGCCCCTCCTTTTTTTCTATCGGCTCTGTAGACATTATAATTGGAAATATGAAATTTATTATGGGATTCAAGCCAAGTTTCTGATATACATGCAATATCAATTTTATGATTAATTAGGAAATTTGAAAACTCCAAAATCTTATTTCGGATCGAATGAGCATTCCATAATAGAATTTTAAGTCCCATTATGAGATGAAGAGGGCATGACAATTCCTAATTCATCGAGATCACGCTGATCTGGAATTTTGAAATCGAAATAATATTGTAATATAATATAGACACGTTTCTTATCACATGTTTCTTTCTTTAGTTCCTCAATTAATTTTTTGAGGAGATTGAGGGATTTTTGAATATTTGGCACTTCTTCTAATTCTCCAGCCAACTCAGATAGCTGGGTGAATTTAGAGTATGACTCATTGGAATTATTAACAGCACTAGTTTGCTTAACTTGCTCTGCATATGTTGGTCTTTTAATCTGGTTTGAAGCAGCTGATGTTGTTGGAGTTGCAGGACTCGCTGGACTTGCTCTTGTAAGATTTGGGAATTCTGCTCTGCTTTGCACTAATCTATCTTGCAATTGCTGATTTGGACGTGTTTGTTGAGCCTTTTAATACAACTTAAAAATTCTGGCAACTAATAATCATTTTTAGACGTGTAAATCAAGCACATATTTAAATAAATTACCTTTTTCAAACGTTTGATGTCGATGTTTATTAACTTATGTGTTAAATATATTAATTAATATATTTTCAACACATATAAGAAGCCTGATATCGAGATGGAAACTGACAGTAAGCTTTTGAGACTACAGAATTAAGGATTGAAAATTTTAAAAATGAAGTTATCTGTTATAGTTTGTTTATTTCTTGGTGTGATTATTGTTAATACTTTACCTGACAATTCATTTATTGATATAACTGATGGATTAAAAAATGCACCCAGCACAGTCGGAGATAATATAAAGGAAGCTGGAACTAAAGTGGTTGATAAAGCCAAAAATTTTGGTTCTTCTGCTTTAAAAGATGTGAACAAAGCAATAGACAACTTAAAAAATTTACACTTGTGAATTAAGTTTGAATAGAACGAAATTTAGATGTATCACAGCACCTGGATACTTCACCTGAATTTCATCGTGAAATTCTTTTTACGTTAAATTTACTATGATTTATTTTGTTTATTTGACAACTTTTACTGAGAATTGAAAAAATAAATCACAAATAAAAATTACAGTATAAAAAAGTTTTGTCTATAGTACAAAAATCTATACATGGAGAGTTTTGTACTCTATCATTACCTACCTCATTAGTTATTAATAAGTTCCACTGCATTCAGAGTCAAACGCAATAAGAAAGTCAGTCAGTAAATTTCTACACTAAAGAGCAATGCACAATGAATAGTAAAAGTTTAAAAAATTATAGAAAATCTGTGAAAAAGATTAGGAGATTCGAAATCTACGAAGAGTTGAAACTATTCAATAGCTATTCGTTATTATTCAATGAAGAGGATGAGATCATAGCCGAAGAAGATTTTGATGATTCTTTTCATAATGCAATAAGACCTGTTGCAATATTTGTACAATTTCTGTTTTTAATGCCAGTTTGCGGAATTTCAAGAAAAAATAGTGATGAATTGGTGTTTAAATGGATGACTGTTCGAGTGATAATGAGCCTAGCTTATTTTTCTTATGGATTGTTTGTTACTTTCTTGTTCTTCAAGGAAATTTACATTAAGCAAATTAATTTTGGAAATTCCAGTACTGGGGGACCTCGATTTGAGTAATTGTTTGGTTCCGGAAAAAATCTACTCAAATCGAATTTACTCAAATCGAAATGTATGGAAAATGACCGTTAAAAAGAGAAAATTTGAATTTTTGTATGGGAGCACTTTAGTTACTCAAATCGAAATTACTCAAATCGAAGTTACTCAAATCGAGGTCCCCCAGTAAATTTAATTTCATGAAACTCATATCAATTGATAAAATATTTTTAACAATTTACTTTTTCAGTTGGGATGTTATTTTTCTCCTATACAGCAACATGTACTTTAATTTTCATTAATATTGCACAAAAATGGCCAAGTATAATGAGGATGTGGAAAAAAGTTGATGATAATTTTACACGTCATCCATACAAAAAGTACAATCGAAAATTGTCAACAAAAATCAGAATTAGTGCGATAGTAATCATTACGTTATCTTTTCTGGAACATCTTTTGTTTCTCTCAAATGAAGCTTTCAATAAATATGTCGACGTAAAACTGAAAGGTATTCAAGTTGAAAACCCAATTGAATATTTCTTGAAGATTCAATTTGGATTTATTTATGCAAACTTGCCATTTTCGTTGCCAATTGGATTATTTAATGAAATAATGAACATGACCTTTACATTTGGATGGAATTATATGGAGCTATTTGTTATAATGATCAGTTTAGGTTTATCTACAAGATTTCATCAAATTAATCAAAGAATTGATAAATTTCGAGGAAAAGTAAAATGCCTTTATACATATTTAAAAAACTAATAATATACTTTTATTTAAAAAAAAATTATATATTGACAGATAGTTTCTGAGAAGACATGGATTAGTGTACATAAGGATTATGCTGCCTTATGCGAGTTAGTTACAAGAATAGATTATGATCTTAGATATCTAATTTTACTGTCAAATTTGAACAATGTTTGTTTTATCTGCTTTCAACTTTATCACATATTTGAGTAAGTACATACATAGTATTTAAGATAATGTATTTCTTTTTAAAATTATTTACATTAAAAACTTTTCTCAAAGGAAATTGCCGTACATGATAAATGTTATTTATTTCTGGTGCTCATTTTTGTATTTATTGAGTCGCACAATCACTACTCAATTTATAGCATCTGAAATTTACAGCTCATCTAAATATCCAATTGAAATAATTGAATCAATACCTCTAGAAGGATGGTGTATAGAAATGCAAAGAATTCTGGATGAAGCTAGATCACAAACTATTGCACTTTCAGGAATGAAATTTTTTTACTTAACGCGAAGGACCATTCTTGCTGTAAGAAATACTACTTTGAAATAATTATTGTTATCGTGTTAATTTTTTTTTTTTAATAATTCTTTAGATGTTAGCAACAATCGTAACTTATGAGTTAGTACTATGGCAAATCACTAATACAAGGAAAACACTTAGCACACGTGTTAATTAGTAATATTTTATTGTTTGTGTCAGTTTTTATTTTCAATTTGTGAATTTAAATTTCCAAAAGATTTTGATTTTTTATTAAATGATTTAATTAAGCTGTCAAACATGTATTCAATTTCATGAAATTTACTGTAAAGTTTGTTTAAATTTTCAAAATCTTCGTCAACTACTTTAATATCAGATTGGTTTTTGATATAACTTTTAGATTTTTCTTGATGGAGCAAGAGACTTAATCCCAAAAATGTTGTTGAAATAAATATTTTCCAGAACAAATCCATTTATATGAATTCAAATAAGGGCTTAAATAATAAAATTTATGCTTTTTTTTGTAAAATAAGTAATACTGTAATTTCGACAACTTTAAAAGAAAAATGAAATCAAACTGGTTTTCTTAGTGTTGCCACAATCCATGATGCAGTTTTTAAACTGTGCTGCTGCGTCAAATTCTCCAAAATGCCAAAACTACAGCTCGCTACAACTCGTTAAATCGCAAAAAAGTTTATTGACTTGAAAAGGTAAGGTAGCACAGAAAATTCAATTTTTTTTCACTATGTGTGAAGACGAATATTCATTCAATAAATACGATTGATGAACTGCATCTCTAGTAAAGAATGACACACATTTCAGATGCGCGCACATCTCCCGAAACGAAGATAAAAAAGAGATACTGAAGGTAAGAGAGAAAACAGAAATATCTCTGATTATTAATCTCTGATATGAATCAGTCAGCGGTAAAACTTGTTGACATACACATGTTTCGGTTAGCAAAATATTTTTGTGATTTGTGTTGTAATTTGTAATATTTAATAATTTAATTAATTTTTTTATTCAGATTAAAATAGTGAGAGAATTAAAAAGTTCATAATAATTCAACCTTGATTAATATCTAGAATACTAAATTAGACAAATGTATTAACCTTTTTCTGTTTCTGTTTTTCATACATCAACCAGCAATGCATTTAAAAAAAAAGTTGTTTAATAAAATAAATAAGTTTAAAATAAAAGGAAAGATTCGCAAGATTGTTTATGGATTTCCTAAGCGGATTATTATTTTGAGAAAACAAAAGCGGATTTTTTTCTTAGAAAATCTTTTTTTCTTCAATAATACCTATTAGATTAAGGAATGATGCCTGTTTGTTGCTATAGTGAAACTTCTCATTTCTTGATTGCCTTTTTTCTTCGCATTTTCAATGCCATACATTGAAAATGAAAATCATGGAAACAGATTTAATTAAATTGAGGTATTGTCATGACAACTAAATGCGTTTATTCATTTAATATTAAATGTGCTTTATTTATATTATATTTATATTAGGTAATTTAAGAATTTAAAATGAGAACTGAAGTCAAATATTATATGAAGATTTTCAAACTTTATTAATTTACTATGACGAATATTTTTTTTTTTTAAATATTATTTAATTAAATATATTTAAATAATTGAAAAGTTAAAAAACTATCCTTCTTTCCTGTGATTTTCCATTCAGAAGTTTTCAACTAAAATTAACTTTAACATAAATTCATTTTCATAATATCATCACAGTTTGAATGCACCTTATGCTTTAATTTGTAATTTGTTAGGTAGAATAACACGGAAAGAAGAAAACTTAATAATGAAAACTTTTCCTGTCAAGTATATTTTTTTTTTTCATAACATGAAACGTTTTCATATACACATCCTGCTATGAAAGTACAATAGTGAGTAAAAAAGATAAAAGCGGTTATTGTAATCCATCGATGGTTTTTTGGCACCAGAAAAAGCTAATAAACTTTTATTTGCTTTGTAATGTATGGCATAGTGGATATTTGCAAAAGGAAGAGACTAGTGAAATATCAATGTTTAAAAAAGAATTATAAATTTAATTTAAGCATGGGCCTTTAATTGAGTATATTGCATTTGTGATTCTAAATTGAAAACTGATACTGTGTGTGATGTGAACTGAATACTTTTGAGTTTGCTTATTAAAAATTGAGAGAAATATACAAAGAAAAATGAAAAAAGTAAAATGTAAATCACAACATGATGGCATTAAGGCTTCAATATTGAACGTTGAAAAGCAAAAACAAAAATAATAAAAAAATAAATAAATAAATAAATATAGAATAATAAAAAGGTATTTAATATAAAATTATTAAGCGCATTTTAGTTGTTTACCAGAAACAATCACAAAAGTAATTTTCGCAAAAATTTTGTTTCATTTTCTAAAATGTTTGAGATAAAAAAGGTAAGATTTAAAAACAAAGATGAATAAATTTGCACCCTTGACGTTGTATTTAAAAAGGAAATTCAATTCACATGTTATGTTGTGGGAATTTTCTACCTGTTGATTCTTCGCTTCTTTTACTTCAAATCATTTACTTATGTTCTCATATATATGGAACATTGGTTTTTAATAATTTGACCATGACCTAAATTAAATTGACTTACTTTTTTATCCTTTGTTAAATTGTTATTTAATTAATATTTAAATTTGTTATAAATTCATCAAACAGAAATTAGTCTAATCGGGTCTAATCTTATCTTTTGTATTAAAAACATAATTTTAAATTGTACTACACGAAATGTCTTGATTGATTTATTTTTCTTTTTGTTTGAATACGAAAAAATAAACAATGCTTGGAAAACTTATTGTGTTAGTTTTGATGCATCAGCAATCAAAGTATTACTAAAATGAAAATTCAAATTTCAACAAAAAAAGTAAAATGTAATGTTTTTACTGAATGCTGTATGATGTTTTATAACAATAAATCATCAATTTTCAATTAAAATATACAGAACACGAAAAAAATTGTATTTTTTAAAATCTTTTGATTCTTAGAGGACTTTTCAACTTTAGTCCATTACTAAGTGATATTTACAGATTTTAGTATTCGAATATATTCGTGTGGCATATTTTTAGTTGTTCTACTTGTTTTACATTTAAAAAATTTCCTTCAGTGTAATAGCAATGTATAACATTATCATAAACAACTTTAAAACATTGAAAATAATGGATAAAACATTCAACAATAGGAAGTTCAGTGCTTTCTGTAAAAGATAAAACATCATTTAATTTAGAATTATTCTGAAGTTTACAATCAATTCCCCTTTGTAAGACTTGCGCAAATGAAATACCATTCATAAAAAATTGAATGATGGCTCCCCAATAATTAAGAAATTAGTTTTTATTTCAAATATTGAAAATTTTAGAATCTTAATGCAATTTATTTATCTCTTTTGGTAATAAATTCAAAGCAAAAAATTTAAAAAGTTATTTTATACAAAATAATTATATGAAACAAAACTAAAATAATAAATATATGCCGGCAAAAACTTATAACTAGAGTTTAATGCAAAACTTTCACTTGTTTCATGCCTTATTGTACAATTTAATATCTATCTTTCCCAAGTCTCTTCATTTTGTGAGTATAAAAATGCGCGTGGAGCAAGCAATTTTTTAAGCTCAATGAAACATTTTTTATCTCTTTCATGCACGTATATCAAAGAGCTTCATTGTGGTTTGAAGAAGAAAAAAGATTTGCGAAATGAGAAGTTTTTCAGTCCGAGATTAAAGTCCCTGCTGCAAAGACACGTTCGTTAGTTGTCATGCTTTCTTCGGTTGTGCAAAGAAAAATTAAATAACAATAAATTTTTTATTTTGTTATTTTCAACTTTTTTAGTTTCTGTAATTTTTTATTATTTCATCAAAAGTGAAAAAATCAGAAAAAAGGTGTTGAAAAGCTTCTTCGTTCCCGTCATAAGAAAAAGGCTTCATATAACCATCATCATTTTCATTCCTCCATACAATTGGATATCGCATAAATGTGTATTATATAATGAATTAATCTGTGATAAAGTGATGACAATAATGATCTTCATTCCATTTATAAATTTTAATAAAAAAAGTATATAATTAAAACTTAAGAAAAAATAAGAATAAAAAAGTTAAGAAAAAAAAAATAAGTTGGAGGCCATTTTGTGAAAATCGTCAAATTTTCTTTTTGGGAAAAGAAGAACAAAAAATAAAAGAAAAAAAAGAAGAAAAGTTTTCTGAAAAAGCTCTTTTTGAGCGACACCAAACAACACGATTTACAAAAATCTTTATTTTTTTCTGTGGATTATATAAATTTGAAGGAGAAAAGGCACAAGACATCTAGACATGTTCAGGGATTTTTATTTTGCAGCTCTTTTGTTGCTTTCAACGATCGAGAATAATGGTGAGATTAATAATATGACTAAGTTAGTCATCTTTTGTATCATGTTATGTTTTCGAACTAAACATTTTTTAAAAGCCTAAAAAATATCAAAAAGAAATTAATTAAAACGTATAAAAAAGGAATTTCACCTTGTTTTATATTTGCCATACTTAAATAGAATTCTCTCCACAAATTAAAAAATCAATTTTATTGAAATTAATTTGAAAAATTCAATCATGTCTTCAGTTTGAGCAGCAAATTATTGAACATTATACTTCTTATTATTTCAACGTGTACAAGTTTGTCCCTGCTTAGTAAACAATATAAAAGACTCTTTTCCGTTCATTCAACATTTATGCTGTTAATTAAAAATTGCAATGAGAATACTAAAATGGAAAACTAGTATTTAAAGAGCCAAGGTTAATGAATCGCTCATTGCTTTAACTGTTCCACGTCAACAACATAATTTTCGCTAAACTGCATATAAATAAGTTAATTTTATTTTCCTTGCCTTCTTTTGTTATTCACTTCTTTTGTCGTCCAATGATCTCTACACTGTTGTGTTGCATTTTCTTTACCATTACATATTATACAAGAGAAGAAAACATAATAAATCAGGTTGTGATATAACTATTATGATTCGCACTTGTCTGCTTTTAAGAATATGTATATTAAAAAGGCAATATTAAGAATATATATTATAAGATCATCAAGATGTTTCGATAAAGTCTTTTGGAAAGTTTTATAGACCTTTAATCATTTCTTTTCAGTCTTGATTCAAACATCGTAAAGTCAAGACGTGGATTGTAATAAAGAAAAAAATAAAGTGCTGATAGCACAAAAAGTATTGTAAAATGAGTACTAAGTGCTCAAGTTTCTGTGTGACGCGCAAACCACAGGCCAGAAAAACTGAATGCGCGACGTGCAAAGTGGAATTCCATTTGGAATGTTTAGAAAAAGTAAATGAAATTTCTGATGCTTTAAAGTATCATGAGCTTAAGATGAAGTCTCCTGGCCTCTCTTATACATGTAAGCAGTGCAGAGATGTTCCAACCAATGCAATTTTAGAAGCTGTAAACAATATGAATGTGCAGTTTAGTGCAATGAAAAAAGAAGTGAATAATGAAATAAGTATAATGAAAAATGAACTTGAAAAGTGCCAATCAAAAGAAGCACAGCCAGCATCTTGGGCATCTATGGCCAAAAAGCATAAAGAAAATACTATGAAACCAGTAGTGATGGTTAAATCATTAAAGAATTTGAACCCCAATCAATTGAAAAATGAATTGAATACAAGATTGAGTCACATTCCATTGAATGTAATTAGAACCGTGAACACAAAAAAGAATGGTGTAGGATTTGTATGTCCAACCGAGGAAGACAGAGAACATTTAATAGGTGCTTTGAAACAAGTCAACAGAAATGAGCAAGAAATTCAATTGGAAATGCCGACATTAAAAAAGCCAAGAGTGAAACTCTTAAATGTTGATTTTTTTGGTGAAAAAGTCAGCTCCAAGGATTTAATCACGCATTTGAAAATGAACAATGAATGGTTGTCACTTGACAAAGAAATTGAACACATTGCTACAATCCCAGCGAATTGGAAAGGAATTTTTACAAAAAAGAATAATGACAAATTATTGCATCACGTTGTTTTTTCTGTCGGTGTCAAAACGTATCGTATGATGATGGAGTTGAAAAAAGTAAATTTCAAATTCAAACACTGTAAAGTGGTTGACGGGACCCATATTCCACGTTGTTCCAAATGCTATGGATTATTCCATAAGAAAGAAAATTGCAAGTACAAGAAGAAATTATGTGCCAGATGTGGGTATGATGTACATGAAAAAAAAGACTGTGGTCTTCCGATGCAAGACGTGAGGTGTAAACACTGTGTCTATTACAACCAAAAAAATAATATTGTGAGATATAGAGAAATTGAGAACCATATGATCAGTGATAAAAAGTGTCCAATTTATCAAAGGGCATTGAAAGCAACAAAACAACAAATTCAGATGTAATGTCATTATCTTAGAACTTTTCGATTCAATTTCGGTTAATAATTTTTTTGGATGTAGTGTAATAGTTTTTTTTTAATTTCAGGCATAATAAAAGCCAATGTTTGGCGCTTTTTTTGAAAAAAAAAAAAAAAAAAATTTCCCCATACATATTAAGAATTTTTATGTTCCAATATTGAACTGCTAAAATTATTTTTGTGAGGAAACAAATTTGTGCGTGCATTTAAATCATTTTAATCAAATTTTAATAACGAACTTATTTTAGAATGTTTACAATGATTTAACAGCATAAAACAAAGAGTAAGGTCAAACTTTTAATTTTATGAGTTGAAAATTATAAAATTTTGAAAAGTATGTAAAGCCATTTAAAGCTTTTCAAAGTCAAAAAATAAGGTAAAATTTAATGGCCGTGTCATGATCATGATCATGTAAATTACTGTATTATAAAGAAATTGATGACTTTAGTAGTTGTAGTTTACAGTTGTCAATAAGTCACAAACTAAATTGTACAGCTAAAAATTTTAATGTGAAACTCATTCACATACAAACTGTGGCTCATTAAATTGTGATAATGGAAAATTAAATTTTATTTTCATGATGTGTCATGAATGATAAAACGATGAGACATAAGGGAGAAGGAGATAAGTGAAATAGAGAGATTGTGGAATATTGAATGAAAAACATCCCTCGCAATAAACCTCATACTAAAAAAATGAATATAATACTCACTCACTCATCATATAATCACCCTTAAAGTACATAACTCTCTCTTTCTCTCATCATGTATATACATACCCATAATTCTGCACTGACAGTAAACACACAATAAATATGATCCATGAACAAGCGAGGGTGATGAATAAAATGTGAATGAAGAAGATTTTTTTTCAGAACAGGAATATCTATATACATAAAATCAGCTTAATTTGATGAACAAAATAGAGACATGAATCATATAAATATTATAATAACGAGAGATGTAAGAATTATTTGATAATGATCTACTACAATACCGTCAGTTGCTTTTATCATTGAAACTTTTTATTAAATGAGGATTATTTTTTTTGGAAAATCTTTTCGATGCTCCATTATGCAAATTTAAAAATAGACTTATTTACTCCCGCAAAATAATTGAATCCTTTAAGAACTGCAAATTGACAAAAATTTAATAAGCTATAGGCTCACAATTTCTTCCTTAAAATATTGATACTTCATTTTTTCAATACCTAAATAAAGTTCGTAATGTATTTACTTGTATAATACTGGTTTCTTAATAAAGTGTTGTGTCTCATCTTCGTTGATGATACTTCACCTTGAAAGCGTTTAAAAACATTTCATAAAAGAAAGAAAGAGAACAAACGACTTTTTGATGTAAATTAATCTTTATCGATTTTTCATCTTTACTGTCAGTTTTTTTTTAAAGATTTATTGTGATAGGTGAAAAAATAAAATGATTTTTTAATTTATTTTTAAAATCAAGAAACATGTAAAGATGATTTGAAAAACTCAAATAAATCAACAAAAAAAATTTGAAATACATTTTATTTATTTTACTGGTATCTTTTGTCGTTTTTTATTTAGCCTTTAAGAGTATTAAAGACATCCCTTTCTATTTTTTGTTTCCATTTTCTAATTTGATTTTCGTATCAAAAAACTTTACAGCAAATTTGGTTTAACATGTCTAAAAAGCATATGCTGAATATTCGAAATTTTCGTGCGCTTTAACTAACTTATAAATTTATTTTCTGAGTTAAATGAAGCAAAAATGATGAATGTGAAATTTTAGAAAATTTCCCCATGGAATTGTTTTTTATTATCACTTACTTTTCATTTGTGTATGAACAAAATACAACATTTAAATAAAATGAAAAAGGATTCACTTGTTAACAAAATTATCAAAGAATTTGATAAAGAAAAGTCTTGAATAATGTGGTATATTCCAAAAAGTAATGGCTAAACATTTCGATATAATGACGTTTGAAATTTAGATTCTAAATATATCATAGAATAATTTTAAATGTATAGTAATGTCAGTTCCTTTGTTTGTGATGAATTGAATAAAAAGTTATTTCCTCTTATTTCCTTGATGAACTTAAAGATCCATTTATCCAATTCCTTATTCATTATTGTATGAAACATAGCAAAAGTGAAAAAGAAAAATTTCATAGTAAAAGAGGGATGAATGAAGAGGAAACTGTCCCTTCGTTTTATTTTCTTCTCTTTTTACATTTTTATATCCCTTGACAATTTTCCTTGAGCTCCTCGAACAATAAATAGTGATTTGATGGTTCTTAATGTGGAATTATCCTAGCAAGACATTTACCATTTAAATACGGTGTTAATTTAATAACAGCATTGATGAATGCATCAATGTTGATTATCTTAAACAAACAGACATTGAATTTCATACCATTAAATCCGTATTTTATGAATGTAAGGATTGTCACAATGCTAGCAATTTATGTTGGGTGAATAATGTTGTTTTTCGAAACGAGGGTGATGAATGAAAAGTGATAAGAAAATTTCACGGAAATTTAAAAAGGAAAAATTTACTCTCAAAATCCTTTTTATCAGCACATTCTCAATAGTCAGGAAGAATCAGTTTCTTTTAGATTTTGTAATCTTATCAAAATTTATTGGAGTTTTTTTGCAAGCAAAAAATCCAAAGAAGAATTAAATTTAAAACGTAAATAACTAGGTAATGTGTCGTGTTTTTGAGATGACTTTCGAGATTTCCTTTCACTTTTTCAAGATCATTCCATTCTCAAATGAGTGTTTCAATACCATATAGCATTCCGTACATTCACATCTTTAAATGCCCAAAGAAAATTATGAACCTGTAAATAACATTAAAAGCACAATTAAAAAAATTTGGAAATATGCAGAAGTGACAACATAAAATTGATTGATGGTTTAACGGCATAGACATTTCCTCGTTGACTTTTCGTTTTACCAACCGACTTCATTTTACGCCTATAAGGGATATTTATATGAGTTTCATATCGTGTCTATTTGAAGCTTCAGTTAATTTGGAAAGACAGAATTTATGAGGGGTTGGAAAAATAACTCACTTGTTGAAAATGTTGGTGAATGTGTAGGGAATAAAATATTTATGATGAGAAAATTCCTAAAATTTTTTTGGCATCAGAACAAAAATATTTTCTTGTTCATCGAAATTCTCTTGCATTGTCGTTAACTACGAAGGCAGGAAAAGTTAGGTGTAATATTACTTGGTTGAAAATTCTCGCCTACACATTGTTGTTCCTTAGTAACATTATCAACTTTAAAAAATATTAAAGCTTCAAATTGAACATTGAAAAATGTTAATTAGTAAAATTAGGATTTTGTAATTTATGAGATTCTTTTTTAATCCTAATAATTTCAATTCTATTTTTTTTTTTGACAAATATCTGAATGATTGACAGTAATATCAAACAATATTAATAATTTTTAGATATCATATACATTTTCATTTCTTTTAAATACATATGCGAATAAAATAAAATATTTTATCGCTCTAAATTGTCGGGAAATCCACTTGTATTCATCTCACATTGCTATCAAAAGAGAAAGAATGATTTTATGAGGGGAAACGAAATTTTATTTGAAAATGATGATGACATCATTATTTTTCTTTGACGGATATACATACATACACACAAACTCAACTATGTACTAGCAACGTATACATTCACAATATTTTTTTCTCTAACAAAGAAATTCATTTTGTACAATTGGAAAATCCTTTTAACGAAATTGCGTTTTCCAACTCATACCTTCTTCTTTTTACAATTTCATTCATATGTTTTGCACGTTGTTCAATGCGTATATGCAATGGTAAAAATGCCACAAATTGTAACCTTTTCATGTTCTTTCTTTTTTACATTTATTGTGGGTGAAATCTAAGGCATACATATTTATTATGTGCATGCATGCGCTCATGTGGAAAGAAAATCTAAAACTTTTTTTATCTTTTTTTTAGGCATTAATGCACGAGCACCACCAGAACCATATTACGGACGTTTAATTGGTAGTTTTACAGAATTTGCCCATGGCATTAAGGTAATATTTTAAAGTTACTCTAAATTATTAAAGAAATACTAAAACAAATTAAAAAAAACAGGGTATAGTTTATGCAGTTGATGAATCAACGCTGTTTGTTAAAGGATTTGCCTACGACGGTACTGGACCGGACGCTTTTTTCTGGGTAGGCAATTCAGCTCGACCAAGTCCTGAGGGTTATATCATACCTTATCCTGAAGAATACAGTGGAAGGTAATTTTTAAATGTTTGAAAGTACACAATTAAGGAAGGGCAAAAGTGAATTCGCATGCAGACTATTAATGGTCAATAACATATTCAGAAAGAAAACACATCAATGTAAACGTTAATAGAAAATGAAATTCAATTGCTGAAAAGCCGAAAATCCCTGTCGAAATAAACGATAGAAACAAATAAAAGAAGAAAATATTTTCTTCTATAGCTCCTCTCCTATTCATATCTTCAATTGTTTTGCATTATATTTAATATTGCTTGCAGCTTATGTATAAGTAGTGTATATTGCACATGAGCTAACAAGGGGAAAGTGGAGAGGATTTGATAGGATTTTTTCAAATCAAATAAAAATTGTTTTCAATTTAGGTATTAAAGATGAGCATCTTATATTAAAAAAATCTACAAATTACATTTGAGTTACAATTTATTGTATAAAATTTTATCGAATTTTTATTTAAATTCTTGAAAAAAATCGATCATCTGAAAATTACGTTTCCGCCTTCTTTAAATTTGCCATTCTCAGCGAAAATTGGTGATGAATTTAATTAACTATAACTGTTAGATATGCTGAAGCAACAAGAAGTTCATTTAAAATTCACCCTATTTGTAAAATTTCTTTGATATATAAATGTTCTTTTTTTTAGTTATTCACTCCTAAATTGTCATCATTTTTTTTCTGGTTACAACAAGAATAAAAATTTCTTTTTTTGGAATGATAAATTAAATTAAAATAATTTCATTTCCCTAACACTTTCCAGTTAGAGAGTTTCTTACTTACTAACAAAAAAAAAAAGAATTTGAAGTAACAAGATAAAATTTTATACTAAAACTTTGAATCATTCACTATCATATCGGGATTCTATAAAATATTAAAGGAAGGAAAAATGCTGACGATATTTTCGTTCACCCCTTTTTCGTGTATTTTTAATCATTATAATTTCCTAGCAGCAAATCAAAGGACACATCTACCAAAAGGGTTGTGCGTGTCCTTATACAATGTTCATTATTATTCAAAAGCTCAGTCATTATTCGAATGGAAATTGAAATGATATAATGATGCGATATACTCATTAATTTATTTATTTAATTTTATACTATTAGATTTGATGATATTATGCTCAATCTAATGATTATGCACCTGATAACAATTAATCTAGAAATTTTCCTTAGAATTAAAATCATCAAAACGAATTTTAACGCACAAATTTAATTCTAAAGTTGTAATCTCAATACAATCTATATTAAATATGACATTGATGAAACATCCATCAAGACATGAAGTAGCATATAAAAACAAGAAATGAAATATTTCCATGACAGCCGTAATATCGATTTCTGAAAAAGAAAAATTTAAAAAAAATGAAAGAAAAAATCATCCAAGCGACAAGGCATTCGTTTTTATATAAATATCTACTCATAATTCTTCCTTCCCTTTCTTCTCACTCTCTTATCATATCCAGTCAATAAAATGCATTTTCATATTAGTTATGGCACGTGGCTTCGCATTGTTATTAGTCTTCATGACATAGTGGTACATGTTCAACCCTCCGTTAAATGGAGATTTTATGTTGTCGCCTATGCCATTAAGTATCCTAGCAATATACAATGATTAGCTTGCGATTGCTATGAACAAAACATGAATTTTCAACCTTACATTGTTTGCATATTGTTGAAATGAAAAATTAATAAAGCGTT
The DNA here is from genome assembly GCA_026123125.1 of Chironomus striatipennis. Classification (NCBI taxonomy): domain Eukaryota; kingdom Metazoa; phylum Arthropoda; class Insecta; order Diptera; family Chironomidae; genus Chironomus; species Chironomus striatipennis. Next base: position 24,400,563 of record CM047393.1, read on the forward strand.
TAATGAAATTCTCTTTCTTTACAACTTTAAAGCTTCAATCAAAAACGGCTTTAATATTTTTCTTATTCTAAAATAAATTTATTTTAAGGGGGTAATTTTCGTTTCATTTTTACGCTATGGTACCTCCATTCTTTTCATTTGAATCATTTTCTTTAACAATATTATATTCGTTTCTTTTTTGAATATACTGTGGATGAATTCTGAACAATTTTGATACACTTGCATATTTTAAAAGAAAATAAGAGTTTAAATTTTTACAACTTAATCAGTATAAAGATATTCATGACTACAAATAATTTAAACTTATATTTTCTTAAATGCAATAAAACGGTGTAGTAATCTTGAATTTACTGACTTTAATCTTATATGAATTTTTCACAAATCATTACATTATGTTCATCATAGAGAACCGCCAATTTTACAAGCGCACAATAACACTGACATCATTTTAAGATTGCCCATGGGCAAAAGAATCCGTGATATTCGATGGCTTTCTGTGTGGTGTCGTCGATTTACGGTAAGTTAAGGGTATCATAGAAGAATCTAATAAAATCCCTCATGAAAATTTGTTTGATATGAAACCTTATATTTTTTCCTTTATCATTCAACTCCCCTCTTCTTTTTATCAGATTATTAACGCAATATTTCCAAAATAATAAGATTTTCCGCATTTCAATAATTTTTCCGCATCAAGCATGCCCAATCTCATACTGAATATTTATATGATCACTTTAATTTTTGTAAAAAAATTTTTTTAAACTAATTTCAACATTTATTTGTAATATTTTAATACTTAGTAGTTAAAAAGTTCTTCAAATCATGAATTGTTGTAAAAGTTTTATTTTGCAAGTTATTAGGTATTTCCAGAAAATATTTGTAAATCAGTAATATTTCAAATACAAAAAAATCCACATCATATTGAATTACTATAACGAGAAAATGATTGACCGCTTTACAAACAAAAATTGTGTGAAGAAAAATCAAACCCTCTTTTCTTTCTACGCTGAATTGTTTCTTTTATAGATTCAGCATAGCTCTTTCATTATATGTTATATATCATGCCATAATTTTATAAAATAATTGTCAGTAATTATGAAATGTGAATAGTTATACATAAATCAACGAAGCATAACTGATTTACCAAAAATAATCAAATTATTTAAGTTGCAAATTTTCCATACTTTCTAGATGTGATCTTTCATCTTTTTTTATCGAAACTAGACAAGTATTAAGTGTTGAGATTCAATAATACAGAATAAAAGCAAAGAAAGAAAGATTATTATTGCATTCATACAATTTTGAGTAAATAGAGGGTACAAGCAGTACATGAGGCAATTTATTTTCTTAGTGTATACACTTGATATGCGAGTGCCGATTTGTAAATATTAAAGATTATTATAACAGAAATGAAAATGAATTGTTAGTTAGCAAATATTTATACAAATTCAAGAGAATAAATTAATTTCGTAATATAGATTTTTATTATATTTATTTTTTTTTAAAAAAAATATTTTTATTCCTTTGTTTCAAATACATCAGACTAGATCGTTAATACATATTCCCTAAATATTTTGTGTCAATTTTCATTAGGAATCCTGTCGAGTAAAGAAATCATTCAGAACAAAAAATTAAATAAAGACATATAGAAATCGATAGGACATTCAAAGAAGAAAAAAAATTCAGCACGAAAACATTGAAAAATATAGTAATGATATATTTTCTGGCAATGAGCATAAAAATAGGCTACATATATAACATGCAAATATCCTGACTAATAAATGTCTCAGTTAGCTATTGTAAATATATAGTGGGGAGACATATAAAATACAATTGAGCGAGATGGCATTATTTATACGTTATTCTATTGAAATGCGCAAAATCCAGTTCAAATCAAAAAGAAAAAAAAAATTCTGTAAAAAGAATTCATGTCGTTTCATTTTATTTTCCCCTTTTTTTGAATGTTCAAATATTAAGGTTGATTTTGGCGAGGTTTTCATCCCACCAATGCTAGATGTACCAAGACCAAGAGTATTACCCGAATTTAAAAGATTAGCACATGGTCTTAGATCAAGTAATATAAGCGTGTTAGATGCAAAAACGTTTTATATTCCTAATCTTCATTATGATGGAGCTGGAGTAAGTATAAAAATGAGTTTTTTATTTAATAATCTTATTCATCTTGTCCCTTTATTATAGCCTGATGCTTATTTTTGGGTAGGAAATGGCTCTCAACCAAATATTATGGGTGAGAAAATTATAAATTTATTGAAATATTAATTCATAAATTAAATAAGTCTACTTGACTTTTTGTGCAACTTTTATTAATTCTTAATAAATATTTCGACTTCGTTAAAAATCATCTTCAAAATTGTTTTCAATTTTCAAGATTTTGATTTTGTAAGTTAATTAAGTATGATTTGGGTAATTTTGAAAGAAAATTTTCTTATCAAAAATTACCCAAATCATGGTTAACTTACAAAATCAAAATCTTGAAAATTGAAAACAGTTCTGAAGATGATTTGTAATGAAGTCAAAATATGTATTAACAATTAATAAAAGTTGCACAAAAAGTCAAGTGGACTAATTTAATTTTTTTTGAAATATTAAACTAAATCTTTTGAATTTAAAAGGAGTCAAAGTTCCGAATGAACTAGGGAGCTATGAAGTATTGCGTGGGTATCAAGGAGAAGATATCGAGATACAACTGCCAGGAAACCTAACAGTTTATGATATTGACTGGCTAGCTGTATGGTGCGTAGAATATCGTCACAATTTCGGCCATGTTACGATTCCAAAGGACTTAGATGTGCCTCCTGCATTAGGACAAACTAAAATAACTGTAAGTGTACATTTTCAACAATTTTATTCAAACATTTAACATTGCAACTCTTGCTTCTCAAATAAAAAGTTAATGACTATTCAAGTTTATGAAAAACAAAAATTAAAATAAATTAACCAATTTTTAATGCTTACCTAAAAATCATGAAGCCTGAATGGTGGTATAATCCTGTAAGTTTGATTTTATTAATACATAAACTGTTGAATCTCAAAAGAAGAATTGAAAACGTAAATCAGTATAAAATGTAGAGTATTTTTAATTTATTATTTATATTGTGAACACATCTGTTTCCTTTTCTCTTTTTCTCAACAGACAACAACAACAACTCAGAGACCAAAGGCGAAAAATTGTAAGGAAATAATCGATGGAAAGCTTCAAGTTCAATGGGAGATACAAGGAGACTCTGTAGTGATTGAACTTTATGGTAGAATAACAGAAGATCAATATATGGCCTTTGGCCTCTCTGGAGCTAACGGTCGATCACAAATGGTAAATGGTGATGTTGTTGTAGCATTTTACGACAGAAGCCAATTAAGATTTAGAGTTGAGGATTATTACATATCCCATTTGTCACAATGTGACGGCAAACAAGGTGTATGCCCAGATGAACGAATTGGTGGAAGAAACGATGCAGTTTATAGTAAGAAGATCAAAATATGTTTCTAAATAATATTTTTTGTGATTAATTTTTCAAATCAAACCTTTTTCAGTTCATGGTGATAGAAAAAATGGAGTAACTTATATAAAATACCGGCGATTTCTGCAAACAAATGAGCCTGTTAATGACCAAGCAATTCCATTAGATCGTGAGGTTAATGTAATTGCGGCAATTGGACCACTCAATTCGCGTAAAGAAGCTAATTCTCATACTCACACCGGAGATGAACATACAGTTGATGACATTAAAATAGATTTCTCTTCAAAGAATGAGCATTCTTGTACAACATCATTATATGATAGAAAGGATGAAACTATTGTTAAACCATGGCCATCAAGAACAATAATTGGTGAAAATATGATAACTGCAAGAATTGGACCCACTGGTGGCAAAAAAGGCTATACAGCAATTACAGGTATATTATATTTTATTAACAAAATATTGATAAATCTTAATTTTTGTTCAAATTATTACAGGCTATCCATCTTGGGGAATTGCATGGTATTTGAATGATCTCTTAATTCCTGAGCTATATGTGGAGAGAGGCCAAACGTATACTTTCCTAATAGAAGGTGGAAATGATGAAACTCAGCCGGCAAGGTTAACAAATAATTAATTTTTGAAATAAGAAATTTTTATAGATAAAAATTTTAATTTATTTAAACAGATATCATCCATTCTATATAAGTGATTCAGACGAAGGAGGTTATGGACAAAAGTCTCAACTTAAGCAATCACGTCAGACAGTTTATGCGGGTGTTAAATTTGAAGATGACGGATATCCAAAGCCAACAGGTAAGCTTGATTCTTTGCTCCTTTTAAAATAATCTGTAAAGATAGTAAATAAAATCTAGGTTTAAAGTATGAGACTATTCATTTATTACGTAACAAAATAACGGTCATTTTTTAAAAAAAGAACAATGGGACTCTCTGAATTTCTATTGTTCTTTCTGGTTCTTTCCTCAACCCCCTGCGTTATGTATTAAATTAGCAAATTTTTTTATAATGAAATGATGTTCACTTTTTTGTTTTCTTACAGCCGCTGGACGATATTGCGAATGGCAACATATTACAATCGACAAATCAAATGACATTGAAACATTCGAAGAATATAAAAAGACCTTGAAACTAGAATGTGAACCAGGAGAACCGGCTGTTCTTAATTGGACGGTCTCTTTTGACACGCCAAATTTGGTTTATTACCAGGTATATTGTTATTATTCTTTCTCTGATGAAGCACAAAAGAAAACAAAAAAGAATCGAGTTTTATTTCCTCGCTTTAAAAATATTTTTTTTTTCTTTTTTTAATTCATGAAACTTTAAATCTAATGGGTCAGATAAACTAAACGATTAGCAATTATTATTTCTTATTATGAATCAATATCTGATTATTTCGATATTCTTCCTTACAGTGCTACACTCATAATAATCTTGGATGGAAAATACACGTAGTTGATCCAGGCACAACATTACACAGAAATGGAGTTAGCGCAGTTTCTCTAAAAATATCATTATTCCTGATAGTACATTTAATTGCGATTCATTATGCAAATACTATCAGATGCTACTTATAGTTGATACATAAATTTTCCATATTTACCTTCAAATAGCAGACTTGTCGAAATACAAATTAGAAGGTAAAAAACATTAGATAATTTTAAATTTTTGAAGGCTTTCATTTTTCTTGAAAGCACAGAATAATTAATTACAGAAAGAGGAAAAATAATTAAAAGACCTTTAAATATTCTCTTTTTAAAAAAATTATCAAAATTTCAAAAGAAGAGCATTTTGAAGTTTTAAACCTTGCGATATCTACGAAAAACATATCTGTGCGAATGTTGTGTCTGTTAGACTCGTGTGGGTGAGTATTCTAGTTTTTTTTTTGACCATTTCGAACCTAAAAAAACGACGATGCCATTTGGATAAAATTACAACTTCTTTTCTCCCATATTTGATATACGAATTATTATGGTGGAAATAAGAGAAAGTTATGAGAGAACATTGTTGTTCTGAAAAGTGAGATGACTAATGTTTTACAGCAGAAGTTGAAATGAAAAGGAAAACTTTTTAAAATTTCCCCTTCGTACATAAAATATGAGCAAGCAGCGTTTATATTTTAAAACATACAACATGAAGACAATAAGTTTAAAAATATGTTTTTTAAAACTACTGACAATAATTTTAAAAAAATAAATTTTAAAAAAAAAACAAGTCAATTTTTAAGAAGCAAATTATGCATTAAAAATTAAATAAGGAAACAATTTTTTCCCAAAAAATCGAAAACAAATTTAAAAGTATTTTTAAAAAAAACTATGCGGAATAAATTTTTTGCTCGTAAATGTTAAAAAAATGAAAAATTACAAATAAACGAACAAAAGCTGTATTGAAAAAGTTGACAATAAAAAAAACTAGAAGTAAATATAAATGATGAAACATGTGAGAATGAAATTTGTGAGTGACAATATAAATTAGAATATAAGCTATAAAAATTTACTATTACTATTAATAATCAGGAGCGATATATTAATGTGATTTTTAGTCCGATATTTGTTTCGATATTTTATGTTTTTGTCAATCTTTAAAAAAACTGACTGGTAGTGCATTTATAAAACTTCACTAATTTCTTTATACAAAAACCTTAATTTTGATCGTAAACGTAAATAAAGATAAAACCAGTAGCAAGAGTTTTAATTAACCATTCGTCGCTCAATAAGAATTTCTTAAAAAGTACAATTTAAATTCAAATCATTTTTACAAAATTTTAACTAATCAAAAAAATGAAAAATAAAACTTTATTTTAATGTTAAAAATTGATGAAAGTAAAACAATTTCTGTTGTTATAATTTTCACCATGCCATGTTTCCTTGTTAAAAATCCGTTAATGTCAATTATGTTATTTAAAATGTTTTGTTATAACCTTAATGCATGTTTAAGATCGTTTAAGAAAAGAATTAAAATATTGAAAATGTTTAAAATTTCCCTAAAATCAGCACTATTTAAATAACATCTGAATTAATAAATATAGAATTTTTAATAATAATCTGATTTGAAAAACTTTTGAAATTCTAGTTTTTTGAAAATTATTTTCACAAATCAACGAAAAAAGATTCCGACAATAAATGTATGAATTCTTAATAAACTTTAAATAACAATAATATAAACGTTTATCGGTCTGTAGATTTGTTTTCTTCAGTTTTTTTTTTTTTTTTTTGTGTTGTTAAGAATGAGTCATCTGTGAATTCAATTATTAATATGTGTGTTGATGCACTGTATATGCCAAGGTTATACAGACTTTTTAAAACCTGTTACATTAGTTTGGCAGATTCATCTTTGTGCTTCTTTGTAAGCAATTTTGTTTTTTAGTATCTTAAATTGTTTTAAATCTTATAAAATTGTTTTTGTTTAAAGCATTTAAAATGGACCTTTTATTTAGATATTTTAATTAATCTTTCTATTTCATCTAAGAGATAGAGATTTAATAAAAATACAGTTGTAAATGATAAATTATGATGTCAGCGTTTGACATCATAATTTTGGCCCAAGAAACTCATTCATATGGCTGATAAATTATATTTAAAAAAATTGAAAAATCAATGGTATAAATTAAATAAAAAATTTTTCTCTGAAATAATAGAAAAGCCTCTCTATATATCTTTCAAGTCTAGTTTTCTTCCATTTATATGTAAAATTAAAAAAAAAAAAAACTTTAAAATTACAAGTTTCAAAAAATGAAAATATTAATAAACTACTAAATTAATTTACAATTTCTTGCACGTGTTAAAAGTAAATTAAAATATTAAAAAAACGATAAAGAAAATTAAGCTTAAATGTAAGCTTTTAAAGCTCATGCATCGATAATTCATATAAACACGCAAGAACATTTACTTAAATACTCTAAATTTTCAACTTCAAATGAAACATAATCTGTACCTTAATCAATTAAAATTCATAAGAACAACACAAATGATTGAGAAAATAAATCAATTTATTTAATTTAAAAAGAATAAAATTGTCCTATATCAATTAATGAAATAATGAAAATTTTTTTTATTTATTTATTTTTTTTTTTTGAAAATTTATTTCATGAATTATTCATTCTAAACAAGCCCTAAAGTGACAATTGATTAAAATTTAAAAAAGAAAAACTTATTGAATTACATATACAACAATATACATAATGATACACATTACATTGATATTTCCGAATTCTCATAATTACTTTTTAAAAATCACTACATTTTATGCAATTAATTTTTAAAATTTCAATTTTCATGATTATTAGATTTTTGAAAATGTTATACTGAATTCCATATCATTACTAACTCAGAGAAATCAAAAATAAAGGAAAGAAATATGATCAATAATTTATTTTAAACATCTAAAAATCATGGATATTGTAAAACTATTGTACATGACAATAAGAATAAATAAATTTTATCAGTGACAATAATATAAATGGCACAAATAATGTAACTTTTCATTATGTTTAGTAATTAATTATGCTAAAACAATTTTCTAAAAATGAATTAAAATAAAGAAATTAATTGAATTAAAAAAATTGTTTTCTATTTTTTTTTTTTAATTTTAAAATATTCATTATAAAAGTCATTAGTTTTTTTTACTTAGTTGACATAAACATACAAGGCTTCGTTTTTCACTACGTAAGTATAAAATTTCTTCTTTTTGATTTGAAAAACTCTGCTGATCGAATGAAAATAGACACAACACATTGAGAAGATGTAAACAGTGCATTCGTCTTAATTTCTTTCTATTTAATTCTCATTTTCTCAAAAGATCATGAAAAAAAAAATCATGAAAAATTTTCATTTTATGCTCGAAAAGTTTTCAGTCTGAGATCTCGTTTCGTGTGTTTAAAACGTGAAAATAGAAAAGTGCGCAGCTAAAAAAGAAGATTAATTTTCTTCTTCTTCTTATAGAATATTAATAAGTAAAATTGTAAGCGTAGTTTGATATTTCTACTTTGCTTATCTAAAATTATTTTGTGGTTTAAAGATTTTATTTGAGAAATTTATTTGAAAATTCAACTAATTATAGTGTTTTAAAAAATAGTTACATAACTTGAAAATTATCATTTGTCAATATTTTAAACCAAAAATCAAGTTTAATTTGGTTTATTATTAAATTTTTTCATTGAAAAAGCAAGGAAAAAAATGCAATTGAAATTCTTTTTTCTATTTTAATTTTTTGTGTAAAAGAAAAAAAAAGAAAACCAACGATGAAAATACATTTTGTTTTATTTGTATTATTATTCTTTTCTGTACCTTTTTGAAGATTTTTTTTTAAAAAAAACTCGCGAAAATTTGAATGCGCCTTCTTCTGTATTCATTTACAATAATTTTCATTTTTTTTGTCTTCTTCAAATTAAAAATAAATTTGAAGAGCGTAAATATTTTTGTTTCTTTAAGCGACGAGAAATTTTGAGAGAAAAAATGCTCGATAAAATAGAATAAGAAAAAAGATGCTTGACTAAAATTTCTCTTACGTTAGATTCATCGAAAATTTTCTTAATTTTACAAATCTTTATGACATTTGTTCACCCGAAGATTTTTGATTGTAAATTACACTTGCAAGATTGATCATACTCCAAAGATATTATACTACACTATTATTTATTTTTATCAAATGTTGATTTATTTAATAGAAATATTGATTTATTTTAAACTGATCATACCAACATTATTACTCTATCAACTCTACGTTAAAAAAATCTCATTGCATTAATATTACATCATAACTTTTTTTTTTTGGCAAATTAACCCATTTTTTTAAAAAAAATTCTAATAATAAAATACTAAAGAAACATTTCATTTTAATACTATCAAATGACATTTATGCTCAATTTGTTACATGAATCACAATTAAATATATGTTAATGTTTTTCATGTTAATAAAAATTAAAACTGTGTTTAGCAAATCAAACATGGGGAAAAAAGGGAAAAATAAAACTCAGACTACAATCACACAAAATGTACCAACATTAGAAAGTGCAAGCAATGAAAAAGATGATAAACCCAAAGAAAGTTTACTTGAAAAACCAATAGTTGAACAATTAAAAGCTGAACCAGAAAAAGTTGAAAATACAACTGAGGAAGGGATTGAATCAAATGAAGGAACTTTGAAATCAAAGAAAAGACGTAATCGCAAAAAGAAAAGTAAGTTTTATACCATCAGATGTGACACACTATTACCATATATTATTTTGTAAATTATAAATAAAATTTTTATATATGCAGCAACCGATGTAAAAATTGAGGAATCAAATGAAGAAAAGTCCGAAAACGTAAATCAAAAAGAGGAATTAAAAACTGCTATTCAAGTGAAACCAGAGTCTATTGAAGAAAAAGATTCAACTGAACCGTCAACAGATACATTAAAGAAGAAACGTCGTAGAAATAAAAAGAAAAATGTTGCTAATGAGGGTGATTCTCAAGAGGAAAATATTAAAGAAGCTGTTATAAATGAAAGCCCAATTGACATTGCTAGTGAAAAGTTAGTAGAAGATAAAATAACTTCTCAGCCAAGCACTTTGAAGCGTAAAAGAAATAGAAATAATAAAAACAAATCTACAGTCAATAATAATCAAAATGAATCAGTTGTTGAAGCTGTTGAACAAATGCCTCAGAAGGTTGAAGCAAAAAGTGAGCAAAAAGAAAAACCTGAACCGCAAAGAAGAGGTAAGAAACAAAAACGATTTGATTTGAGCTCGAAAAAAACTATATTAGATGAGTTGCAAGAACGTCAAGAACGTGAGCAAAAGGAAGCTCGAGATCACATTAAAAAAGAAATAGCAAAACGTGAGAAATTATTGGAGACTATTGATTTAGTTTTGGATTGTCATAAAAGTGAAGTTGAATTAGCAAAAAGTCAGCAAGAGTCATTAAAGGATGTAAAATTATTAAGTCAAGAAGCTGCAAAGCCTCTCCCACAGCCAACAACTTCGTCGTCGAAAAATAATACTAAGCAATCTTCAAAAAATAAAAAACCAACACCAGTAGAAGAAGAATTAACAAATAAAATTGAACAAGTTTTAGGTATGACAAAATTAGAAATTAAAAATGCCCAAACGCAGCAAGCATACGTCAATCGTCTTGAAGCAGAAGTTGCAAAAGTCAAGCAAAGTAAAGATATTTTACTTGGTGGACAAGCAAGTTCTGCTGTCCCCACTCATATCCAGAAAATGGCAAAAGAAATGAAAGATCTTAGTAAAGGAGAAGTTCCGAAAACTAAGGAAGAGCTTATAAAGGAAATCGAATCACGCGATGTACTGATGTCAGAAATTAATCGTGTTTTGGATAATACAAAATCAGAAATTGACAAAGTTCAAAAGCAACAGAAAATTATTCAAAATCTCGAAGTTGAATTGAATAAAATGAAAGAGCAAGAAATTGTTGAAAAATTAATGATTCTCGCAGAAGAAGAAGAATCACTACAGGAGCCACCACCTTCACCTCCCAAACAATCTCCTGGAACAGCTTCACTTTTAGATGCTTTGATGGCTAATGTAGGAAAGTTGAAAGAAATTCAAGCTATGAAGGAAAAACAGAAAGCTAATGAACAAAAGGAACAAACACCAATTAATGTCTCTAAAGAAATACCAACACAACAAGAAGCAAAAATCGATAAGTCAGAAAATCAAGATATGAAAATTGAAACTGTCACTGAATCTACAAATGTAGCAAAAAAGCAGGAAGAAAGTAAGAAGGAAAAATCTAAGTCACCACAAAAGGATTCAAAACAGATTACTAATGAGAAAAAACAACCATCACCAGAGAATTCACCAAAAGAACAGAAAAAACACCCAAAAGATCAAAAGAAACCACCACAAAAGGTACATGAATCGAAGCACAAGGCAGTAGAAATTAAAAATTCTAATGAAAACGAGAAAAATAAAAACTTGAAAGAAGTAGAATTTGTAAAAGAGGAATGTTCTATTGAAGCTAAAAAGGAACAATTGCTCGATTCTTCTGTAATAAAAGCTCCTGAAAGCATAAGCAAAAAAACTGATAATGTCAAACTTGAATCTACTAAAGAAGAAAAACTCGCCTCACCAAAAAAGGAACAACCAACAAAGGATCACATTAAAGATAAAGAAAGTAACAAAAAGGAAATTAAAAGCCTTGAAACTGTAGCAACAAAAACTCCTGAAAAACAAGAAATTAAAAATGTTGAACAAAAATTTGATGCTAAAAATAAAGAAGTCGTGTCTGATCAAGTAAATGTTGAACCAAAAGATGTTAAAGCAATCACATCATCTGAGCCAATTATAGAACCGATTAAAAACGAGACAAAAAATAATTTGAAGGGAGTTGATCAAAAGAAAAATAACAAAGAAATAAAAACATCACCAAAAAATTCTCACAAAAATAAGAAACACGAAAAAAAAGATGTCTCGAAAGGAGTTCCTGAAGTTATTTCTCCTATTCCAGTGTCTGATCAAAAGCCTAGTATGGCAGATATGTTGAAAAATGCACCTGATCCTCCACCAGAAGAAATTAATAAAAAGCAAAATGAAGATATAAAAATTGAAGCAGCACCTCTAGCAAGACCTGAATCTGCTATAATCGAAGTTAAGCCTTCTGAACAAATCAAAGAGGCAATACAACCAATAATTAAAGAATCGTTTGAAGAAAAAAAAGTTTCTGAAGATTTAGTTCTTAATGAAATTGTTAAAGAAACTAGCGGTATACAAGAAAATGACGAGATAGTGATTGTCAACAAAGAAGAAGTTGAAGCAGAAATAAAGGAAGAAAAATTAAATGAACAAGATTTGACCGATCCAAAAAACGTGCAAAGAGGCGGTTTTGTGTCTCCTGTTGAAGCTAAGGATACAAAGCCGCTGAAGAAAGATGAAAAGCAACATGCAAATAAAACAAAATCTCCCATAAAAACTTACCCACCAAAACCAACTACTCAGAAAGGGGTAAATGGAAAACCGCTGCCAAATAAAACAACCCAAAGACAAAAAGTAGATGTTCAATCTAAAGTCAATTCGAAACCAACGGATGCCAAAAAAATTCAGCAATCACCAACAAAGCCTTTATCGCCGTCTACAGAAAAACCAGAACCAAAGTTTGAAAGTGCTAATGCGATTTTAGCATCAGAAATTATTTTATCCCCAAACACTGATACCCAGAATTTGTCTAATGACAACGCTTCACTGCCCGTTAGCACTGATAAACCAAAAGTTCCACCACGTCCCGATGTAACTAAAACTAGTAATACAAAACCTGCACCGAAAGCAGGTAATGTAACTAATCAGACACCCATCAAAACTAAAACACCTTCACCAAGTAAATCACCTTCGGTTTCTAAAACAACTTCAACTAGTCCTGCCCAATCACAATTGAATACTGCCAAGCCGAAGCCAACAGTTTCACGACAATCAGCCACCTCGAAACCCCCTATCAATACTAAAAGTACTAACCAAAAGCCATTAGTTACACCACAAAAAGTAAATAGCACTAAAACAGCAACACCAAAACCTTCATCATCTATGGTAATTTGAATTCCAAAATGTCATTTAATTTTCAATATGATTTTTATTTTATATTATAGTGTGATTCTGTTTTTAGGCTTCGGCAACAGAAACCAAATAATCTCTTTAACAAAAAATCATTTAGTCAACCAGCATTTAGAATAAATAAAAAAATGGATGAAGAATCAATGAATCCCATCAAGCGTCCTTTAACAACATCAAATTCCGATAATAATACTAATCAAATGAAAGCACTTTTAACTAAAGATGGCACAATAAAAATTATTTTACCATCAACTTTGACTGGAAATTTACAAGATAATTTTTTTTCAAAAGATGCTACATCATCAAAAAATCAAAATAATGAACAAACAATTCAACCAATATATAACAATAAAAAAGGTTTAATAACCAATGAATATGATGATGGTGATCAATATTTAGAATATAAAATTACACCAAAGCAAATATTTTGTGCATCGATTTGTCAAGTATGTAAAATCCATAAAATTTGATAGGCGATAGAATTAAAAGTAAAAATAATTATTTTTTTTTCTTTGTAGGTTTGTAAAGTTAATTTAAGCCGATATTTTCTTTGCAACGAGTGCAGAATGGTTGCGTATTGTAAGGAAGAACACATGAAGATTGATTACCTTAATCATAAGGGTTTGTGCATGGCTATTCAGCTAATAGCCAAAAGAAGAGGTTAGAATTTTTTTATTATTTTATTATTAAATATTGAATTTTACAAGACTTTAATTATTATTCTAAATTTTATTAGGAGGTCATGTCTTCAATATGGCGAATCATTTGTCAAGTATAGAATTCAGAAATCTTAGACTACATACAATTTATATATGCGAACAATTTCTAAATAGAACACTTCTCAAATTTGAACGGGAAATTTTTCTATTTCCTAGACTCTGTCATTATGACAAATGCCGAGAATGGAAAACTAATTTATTAAATGATTGCGGGAAATGTGGACAGGTATATATATTTTTTGTTTTTATAATGAGCAACTTAAAATTAAAAAAATTACTATATTAGATATCATTTTGTGCACAACATCGTTTGAATGAAGACCACAAATTAATCTGTAGTTCGTATGCACTGTTTCAAAGAATTTTATTGCACGAAAAATCATACGGAAATATTAACATTACACTTCCACAAAAGGTTTTGAAAAAGATTCCAACATTGACTGAAAATGTTCAAGATATCCTGCAGCTTTTATACAAAAATGTTACTGCATTTCAGGACGAATGCATAAATGCTGCATTAATGCAAATCGTTACTGCACCTTTAACAACATTTTATTCAATTCAAAAAGCAGGAATTGAATTCACCGAACAATTAATCATTCATTTTGTTGGTACAGTTACCTCTAGCTTAAAATATTTATAAAAATTATTTATTAAGTATCGATTTATCTCTTCTTACAGGTGCAGAGATGAAATTTGAAGGCGATAGACTTGAAAAATGGGAGTCTTTCTTTCTTCATCTTGCACATGGTGTAAATGATTTGCAAATAATTTTCATAGGATCTGAATTAAATTATGAAAACCTTCCTGTAGAGATTATAGCTCGAACAAGGTACTATTAATTCATTATTCTTCAAATATGATTTTAATACGAGGATTTTTTTTTTATAGAGTTTGTAAAATTTGCCGTCAAAATTGTTGTGGCATTCGATTTGACTTCCAATGCAAAAAATTCTATCATGACTACTGTGAAAGTTCTGCATTTGTAAAGCCTGACTTTATATGTCTTTTCAATCCAGCTTTACATCGACCAGGATTTTGTGGTTTCGATACTTGGCCAAAGACAATTGAAGCTTCTTTAAAAACATGTTCGCCCATTTTAGTAACATCAATGACTGAGAATGAGTGTTACTTGGATTTAAGTCGGATTAAAAAAATTACAAATGATGAAATTGAAATTTTAATACCTCCTTTGAAAAATCCTTATGCTAGCACACGACCTGAAAGAAATTTTGCATCAGATGATCAAGATGCTATAATGTTCAAAAATAATTATTTATTTGTCATTGTTAAATCACAAGATTTAATTGATCTTTAGAAATATCCTCTTCCTTCCATTTGATTTTTCATCCAGAATCTTGTTTTGAAATTTACCCTAAGCATTTGACGTTTTGTGTGATATGCCTTTTCTTTCTTTTTGATTGATTGATGTTTGAAAATAAAGCAAGTTATTATAATATGCAACCAGAAAAACTTTATTTAATTCTGAACTTTAAAGCTTTGAACTTTTGAATAGACCAACACCATACAATAAATTTCTCCTAGTAAAATGGAGTGCTATAATCGGTGATTGTTTTGTTGAAAAAGTACGAAGTAAGTAATTCTCTCCGTCTTTAACATTTGGATTGTGAGAAACGTTAGCATTTTCACCACTTAAATCATTACATAATTTTGTAAAATCCCAAAGTTTTAAACAGCAATCGAGTCCACCAGAAGCCAGGATTGTTCCATCACGACTGAAGCATAGTGAATGAATTGAAGATGTATGTCCTTCTAAACTTGCTACTAAATGTCCATAAGCTAAGTCCCAAACATTAATTATTTTATCACTTGATCCACTTGCCAGATAACGTCCACACGTAGAAAAAACTATTGAATATATAGCTTCTTTATGACCAGTCATCAATCGTACATGATTATCACCCAATAAGACATCCCACAATCGAATAGTTCTATCACTTGAACCAGTCGCAATATAGTTTGAATTTGGATGAAATGTACAAACATCAACATCAGATAAATGTCCGGCAAATATTCTCAATGGTTGTACTGAATCTGTGCACCAAACACGAGCAGTTTTATCATGCGAACAACTAACAAAATAATATCCGTGAGGTGAAAATTTCACATCCCAAACAGGATTTAAATGTCCCTTATAAACTACAAGGCATGTCCATGTCTGTAATGACCATAAGCGTATTGTACAATCTTCTGAACATGACAACAAAAGAGACCGATCAAATGTAAAAGAACAGTCATACACTGAACCTTTATGTCCTAACAACATTTTTGACGTCTCTGCTTTTCTATCATCCATCATTCTTACAAGGACATCATCAATATTACTACTAATGTCCTTTAATTGTTCAGCAGATTTTAATTCACGTAATTTAATTGGTGTTAAAGCCCAAACTTTGACTATTCCATTTGAAAATCCGATTGCGATTAATGATGAATCTTCAGTTATTTCAGCACATGTTACTGTATATAACGAGTTTAAAAGAGTGTAAAAGCAAATTGAAGGTAAATTTTCTGATCCAAGACTAACGCGTTTTTGTATCTCTCGAAAAGCTTTAATTTTTTCATTTTTTTCAGCATCACGTAATCGGGGTAATTCAATCCTATCTGATGGTGGAGCATTTTGGTCTGGTTTTGTTCTCTTTCCAAAAAATGACTCTTTTCTTATTTTTTTCTTTTTCGGCATATCTGCATCTATATCAGATTCATCATCTTCGACATCTTGAATTGTAGCTTCTGCCATTAATTTCTGATAATTAGGCTCTTTTAATAATCCATAATAAACTTTTATTTTATTGTCTTGTCTTTTTGCTTCGCCTAATATTCCACCAGCAGTTGCAGTACATTGCTTCTTACTTCTAGTAATTCCTTCATATAAATCAAAATATAAATGCTCATTGATAATATTCATAAGCATACTTGATTTCTTATCTTGTAAATATCGTTTAAGCACTGATAAAGTATCTCTAGAAATTCGGATTATGAATTCGTTAGATTTAAAGGTTTCTGCTAAATCATCTGCATTCATTTGAGTTCTTTTTGTCATCATTGCAAGTCTTTTTATATCATTTTGATAGTAATATTCTTGTTCAGGTCCAAACTTTGTCATTAGTTCTCTTGCTCGAATTTCATGTCCATTATAGACAAGCTCAATGTACATATGAACGAATACAGGATACAAAATCATATTCAATTCAAACTGAAAAAGCAATTAATTGGCATTTGATTTTGAAGCAATACCTTAAAAATAATCACTTACTTTATAAACATCCAGTGATGAATCAATAAACTTCCGTAATTCAGAGTAGCATTCAGCATATGAATTGGGATTTGATTCACTTTTGTATCCCTCTAAAACACTATCAGATGCATGATTTGCTACATTCTCTTGTGTATCTGAGAGATTTGCTTCTCGTTTTAAAATACTTTCAGTTTCCTAGTAAATTTTTCTTTAATTTATTATTTTTTATTGAAAATTCGTTTTTCTCGTTTTATTACCTTTAAATTATATCTTTTTAATACTTGTATAACAGCCAAAACATCGTTTTTATTAATTACACTCATAATTGTATTAAAATAATGATTAATTAATAGATAATTTTAATATTTTTGAATGGTCACACTACTTTGCCGCCTAATTTCTGTGTTCAAAATGCTATAGAGAATAGTGACTTTCCTTTACTATACTTTTTGAAAATCAAATTTTTCGTTAATATTCTCTTTTATTTCTTTTCTTCTGAACTGCTGTATTCCTTGAATATGGCTTTGCATATGTTCGTTGATTCTTATTACTGTTTCGATTGCAAGCTTGAACAGCAATTTTCTTATTTTCATTGATGTTTTTCTTTTCTTTTGTTTCTTTTTGATCATCTTTTTTTGACTGATCATTGGATAACTCCTGCTTAATACTCATATCGATTTTATCATTATAAACCATACAGAACTCGTCAATTTTGATTAAATTTCCATTTGGATGTTTATAGATTGTTAATTCATCTTTAAATTGTTTTGTATAGCATCGTGTAATATAAATGATGTCTCCGGGCTTTAAAAGCTTCACTCGTTCTTCAAATAAAGTACCTGTAAAATGTAAAATTAATTCAGATTATATAAAAGCAACAAATAAATTTTATTCTTTGATTTTACAACAAATTTTTGCAGAATTATCGGCAATTACTAATTTATAAAAATCTTCTTGATTTGATCTTATTTTTGAACATTTTAAATCTAAAATGATTGCTCGAACATTAAGATTACGTTGTCCATCCTTTAAATCTACTATTTTAGTGTAATTAACAAAATTTTCCATAATTTATTCAGAAAAATAAATTTTCTTTAAATAACGATAAAAATTATAATTTGAATAAAAAATGTTTTGTAAAAATACGTCAACCAAAATAGGGATGAACATAAATGATGTTATAGAAATAATCAAAAATAAACAAAATACAATCATTCTTTAATTTTCAAAAAATCATAATAATTAACATGTTATCGAGTAATTTAATTGGTAATTATAAATTTGTATTATTCGTGGATAATTTTGGAATCGAATCAAATTGGAAGACTATCTTGACAAAACTCTTTGAAGAGCAAAATCAATGTTTCAAATTATACAATGAAAATGAGGATATTTTGGAGAAGAGCTATATTTTATTAGGATCACTTACAAGCCTAGAATTAAAATACTCTGAGCATGTATATGAAAATATTTTTAGGCAAATCCAGGAACTTAAATTTAATGAAAATGTTTTACAATTTTTTGGATGGATTAGCAGTAAGAATCTCCAAAATAAAATCTTTGTGCCATATCTTGAACATATGAGCAACTTAACAGTTACAATACATGATAGTCAGCATATGACAATTGTTTCAAAAAATAAATCAGGCATTATTAAATCAAAAGATTATATCCATGAGTTGTCTGCAGGCAGAACGATTATTAAGGAATATAAAAAGGAAAAATCACTTAATGAAGAACCAGAAATGAATGTAGAAAATTTGGGAACATTCAAAATTGGCCAAAAAGCAGATGAGCTCGAAGCAAAAAGGAATCTAAAACTTCCATTTGAAATCATGTAATTAATATTGAACAGCTTTCACTAACTTCTTTTTCTTAAATTAATTAAAACTCAATTTTGTTTAATTTTAGTGATCTTCCAAATGAAACAGAAAACATTCAGACAGGAAAAATAATTTACACACCTGATAGTACAGATGATTTTGATGAAGAAGATGATCCAGATAATGATTTGCAGTTTTAAGTTCACTGTAAACAGCTAATCAATAAATGTTATTAAATCTCATTAAATGTTTGATTTTTTTTTTTATTCAGTTAAGAGATGAAAAAAACAGTAAAAATACATAAAATAGACATATTGTACTATTGAAGAATTTATAAGTTATAGTAATGCATTTAAGTCTGCATGTCTTGTCTTTGTCAGATTTTCATATCGGTATAATTTAAAAAGTAAAATTTTAAAGAACATTCATAGTTTAAAAAAATTGAATTGACGAAAAATAGTTGCCTTTTACATTAAAAGTGTGATACATACATAGAGGGCGATTCCATGAGTGAAAAGGCGCATCAAAAATTGAAAAATTATTAATATTTCGTTAATTCGAATGATTAACTTGTACCTGATTGATTCAGTTTATGTTAAATTAAATTGTCTTTCATTATGTGTTCTTTATAATTCGTTTAAATGTGTCTAAATAGAATTTTTTAAGTTTTTGTAGCGTCAATATGTTAACATTACGAAAAATGTGAAAACTTATTTGTTGTTTTTTTCAATAAATACAGAGTTAGACAGCCAAAAAACATATTAAACACGTAAGAAATAAAAAAACACGTCTTATAAAGTTATTTCTATAAGACTTAATGCATTAGTTAAGTTAAAAATTGAAAAATAAGCGTCAATATGTTAACAATTTAAAAAAAAAATCCAAATGTTAGAAATTCAAATTTTCAAAAAACCGTTAATTCATTAAGATTTTATTT
This sequence comes from Chironomus striatipennis, assembly GCA_026123125.1. Lineage (NCBI taxonomy): Eukaryota > Metazoa > Arthropoda > Insecta > Diptera > Chironomidae > Chironomus > Chironomus striatipennis. The sequence goes on from CM047393.1 coordinate 24,420,339, forward strand.
GTTTATTGATGTTAAATCATGATTTATAAATCTTCACGATGTTTAGAAAAGCTTATATAGTGGTCACGAAACAATGAAGATTATCAAGAAACATCATTCATTTCAAAAATCCAATTTTTTGAAAATTATTTTTTTCGACAAGTAGAGTAGGAATTACAACTCAATTTTCTCAGTTCCCTTCACTCATGGAATCGCCCTAGAACGTTATACTTAAAGAAACTTCTTAAATTTTCAATGGCACTTTAATTGAGAAAAAAAAAATCTGTGATGGGCGTAATTATTGAATGCTTTCAAGTACAAAACGACTATTAAAAAAATTTGATATGAACTTTGCAACATTATGATTATTATTTTTTAATGTATTCAACAGGAATTGTAAAATGATAATTTTAGTTCATTTCGCTATGATGACGATCCATCAAAGTTTCCATAATCTGTTAATAATTCGCTTTTTGGATCAGGAGACATTGTACTCCAAAGTGATTTTTTACATTCATTAAATTTTACAATATTTTTTGAAGTTAGATAACTCGGACCGAAATTACCTAAATATGTTCCAATTATATCCCGTATATTTTTCTGATTATAGGATATGCATGTGTCTTTTATTAAATAAAAATTTGCTACCAGTTTATCTAAATGATGACTTGAATTTAAATCTTTGGTCATTGTGTTATTTAAACTCGGAATAACGAGAAATTTTGTAAGTCCAATTAGTGACTTTTTCATTAATAATTTAACCGTCCATATGCCATTCATTAAAGGATGCTTCAAATTAGCCTTTGAGAAATTAATTGATGTAACTGTAATATCGTCTATTGTCATTTCTCCAATATCCTCAACTTTATCGTCAGGATTTGTCCAAACGACAGTTAATGTGATTGTTGTATTTTCAACTTGTGATGTACTAGATAATTTCATAATTAAGCAAGGCTCAGAGTCTTGAGCGATGATTCTTGGAAAATTTCTTGACATTTGTTCCTGCAAACGAAATTTAATAAATTTTTGAACAATCCAAAAAATTAGATTTTAGATTATTTTCTTTTTACCTTTTGATCAAAATCAGTGCTAACATCAAGTTGCATGATTTTCTTAGCTATTTTATTCGATTTTGAAACTTGAGCATGTTGATTATTTGGACGGCACCATGTTTCAATCTCTAAAGTAATGTTCTCATTAAACCGTGCTTCATGTCTTATTAAAAATCCTTTGTAGACATCTAAATCAAAATAATCAGTAATCTCAAGTACACTTCCAGGCTCGTAAAATTGTTGAACTAAATTAGATCTTGAATTGATACGTATTAAACTATTTGCAAGCATTAATATTGCTTGATTTGATGAGGAACTTTTGTCTTTATGATGATAAAGACTTTGCCAATAGCTATTTAAATTAACGTAGCCATCAGCATAAGGTCCAAAAAGCCATTCCTCTAAAATATATAAAGAGTTGATCAATTTTTTTTTTTCAGTTAGATGGTTATAAATAAATAAAAGATTATACCTAATTGTAATATCACAAGCTGGTTAATTACTGGCTCAAATTTACGTCCAAAAAACAATTGTTTAGTTTCAGTTGCTTGTAATCGAATCCAGTCTTCAGGTTTAAAATCATTAGGAGAACATCCACACCAATCACATATATGTCTATATTGACATTTACATCCTAGTTTTCGCTTCCAATTTGTAATGTGAAGATTATTGTCGATATAAGAGTCACAAAAAATTGAATTTCGAATAGCTGTGTGAAAAAATGATTCTGCAGGAAGTAACGTGTATCGGAAAATTTTAAGTAAGCCGTCAATTAGCTCATCTTTTTCTTCTGCTGTTACATATTCTATAAATTTTCTTGATAAGCATATCCAGTCACTTCCTCCATCAATTTGAATACCAGTCGGAAGTGTTCTATCACCTATACGCCACATATGAGTATCACATTCAACAAATGTTTTATCTAAACCTTGCTTTTGTATAAATCTCTGTACTTCTCTTCCATGTGATTTGACAAAATTTTTATTCTTATTTGCTGTCAAAAATTCTGTTAATTTGTCGATGGACTTGATTGGAAAGTCACTCTCACTAAGATTTAACACAAAATCCCATTTCCAATCAGATTCTAATAAGTCAGACATACAGCTTAATAACATTTCTAATAATGAAGCACCTCCCCATATCGTCGCCAGTCGTTTTCTTGATAAACGAATATTTTGAAATGCGGCCTCTAATGATAATAACTCTCGATAAAGATAATCTTGTCGCTAAAAAAAATAATATTTCATAGTTAAGCACACGAGTAGTTTGAATTAATTAACAATTTACCGTATCAACATGAATATAATAGAAATGATCAACACTATAAATTGATTTAATTAAACGATAAACTTGTCTTAAAGCTCTTCCATTAAGAGTTAACAGAAATACAATTTTTGCCTTCTTTTCAGTAATCTTCGGTTGAGTTTCGGCAATTTGCGGTGAAAACTCTAAAAGAATAATATAATGAGGATTAATATGGATCAATAAGAAGATAAAAAAATAATAATAATAATACAAGAGCTTACTTGCAATTCCTGTTTCATATATATTCATTGTAAAATAGCCACCACAAATTGACTTTTGATCTGCAGGACATTTCATGTTGCAACTAGAATCAGGCAGTTTATGCTTAATATCTGGCTCAGTATTTCCACAAAAGCATTCTGTTGAATATTGTAAACCGGCAAATAGAAAACCCGATTGAAGACATGTCTGAATACATTTTTTTGGTGAATTCGATTCTTTGAAGTTAGAGTAGAGTTTAGATAAGAGACGATTCTTTTTATTATCTCTAAAACAACCAATTGAACGATTCGCAATATAATTGCCGTTTGGACATGTATTTGGAAGTATATTAGGATATAAAGTATTCGATTTGATAGCACAAGCGACATCTACTATATGCTCCTTGCATTCTTGTGTTCGAGCTCGTTGGATTGCTGATAGAACTTCCTTATCTTTTAAAATATCACATTTTGGTTTAAATTTCAATTCACTGAGTAATGTTGCTATAGTTTTCTCCTTATCATTTCTAACAGCGCTTGTTTCTTGATGCTGCACATTTGAATTAATTATATCCTCATCATCATTTAATAACGACTGTTTTGTTTCATGAATACTTTGGAATCGATCCTTAAGTCTATTAATTTTATCTACAAATAACTTATTGCCTGATTCAATTGGAATTTTAATTGATTTATATGCGAGAAACACTTGAATTAATAATATAATGATTCCAAGACAAAATAACAACTTGTAGCGTCGAAATAGTATAATAAACATAGTTAAATTAAACGTAGATCGTTAAGAAAAGATCAGTGATTATTTAATAGCCTTTTTAATTCGTTTTTTAATTTTATCATTTGACTAATTTATGATATTTTTCAATATACTCAATGCCTTTTTCCTTTTTAAACATCACTCCTTTATGTTAATGCTATGCCACACGACTTTGTGATTTAGCACATAAGCTTATATGCTAAATCACTTAATTATCAATTTTTAACATTTTTAATAAAATATATATTTTTTTTATTTATTTTTTTTTTTTATTTTACTAGTTAAAATACCCGAGAAATTCAAATTCCGAAAAAGCGTTAAAATAAAATCTGATGTGTGTTCGTTCAAATATTTTTGTCCACGTGATAGTATCTAAATCAAACGATTTATGTATTAAATACAAAAAAAAAAAATGTGACTGTCTTTCTTAAAACATATTTCACCTAATTTATAATAAAAGTGTGTAGAAATAGCAAGATGTGTTGATATTAAAAATTAATTGACTGGATGGATTAAAATCAAATAGAAGTTTATTTGGCTTCGAAGAAATTGCTTTTGTTCACCTTTTGTTTCTTTTGAGTGCAATAAAATATTACATAGGCATATGGGAAAAAAATTTAAAGCCATAATATTCCGTAACCAAACTATGAAAAAATTTTCCACTCAAATAGTTCTTAATGATCTAACCGATTGTAATGAAATTCTAATGAAAATTAAATAAAGAAGAAAAGAAGACTACCGAAAAAAAGGAAAAACACAAAGGAGAACGCCAGCATACACAATAAGAAGACTCTTATAAAGGATAAGGTTTTGAAATTGCACAGTTTCGACAGTTAATCATTCACGCAAAAATAATGCACTTATAAACAATGCCAAAAAGAAAAGAAGACAAAAGAATCCAGAACAATTGGCTTCACAAAGTTTTTTTTAAATCTGTGAAAATAACAAATTTTCTTGCGATTGTGTAAGATCAAATAAAATAAAAAAAAAAAACTTATAATCTTAAAACCGAAAATAAATGGTTGTCTAATTCCAAATTTATAACCGTAATAATGTGATTTTGAGAAATTAATTTTAAAAAGAGGCACGAAGGATGACACAAAACGAAAAAGAGACAAAGTTTTTAAAATCATTTCAAAACCTTATTAAGGACCTTCTTCTTCATTTCATTTGAAGCGTAAAAGTCGCATAAAACAAACTTCAGCTATTTTAAAACCTTTAAACTTTTTTCTTATGATTTTCCACATATTTACAATAATCGTTTCAACGAAAAGCTGTTTAGATGTTTTATCCAGTTTTATCTATGATATGTAAATTATGAGGAAAATTAAAAAAATATGCGCTTTTAATTTTTTAATTTAAACATTATTTTTTTAACTTGTTCATAACAAAAGGATCCACAAAAGAAGACAATTTTTCTTAACATTTAACAGAAACAATCGTCTTCGTCGATCCTCTTGATGTCCCACTGAGAAAATGTGCCTTCATTGCTTGTAATTGTCTGCATTAGATGGACCTTTGGTGCGTCTCGGTTGAGTTTAAAATAATAATTTTTTTCAAATTTCAAATAAATTGAAATTCTTACTAAACAATACACACGGAATCAATTCTGGTTCGGACCAAAGTATCTCTTTGCAAAATGCTTATTTACACATTGAACAAAAGGTGGCAATAAATCACAAAATTCTCTCATTTTCTCTTTCTTTAAAATAACACCTTGACTACCCTTTTTCAACATTTCATTTCTGCTTCTTATTTTCAGCTTTTATAATGGCTCATAAAATGGACCTTTTTGAATAGAATATAAATTTTTTGTTAAAATGACTTCTGCAAAATCATTGTTTTACATTCTTAGATGGATATGTTTAAACATTTTTCAATCTGCGAAGAAGCTACAGGGGGTCCTCGATTTGCGTCACTTCGATTTGCATTATTTCGATTTGCGTTACAAAAATTTTATATACCAAAATATTCGATTTGCATTATATTTTGACCGTTATTTCGATTTGCATTATGTTTTTGTTGATATTTTTGTATACAAAAAGCTTAACGGCTTTAAAAATTCAAATTTTTACCACATTTTGCAGCAAAAATTTTTTGTTTACAAATCAAAACAAAGAAAAATATTTGTAATTTTTCTGTAAAATTTATTTTAGCTTTTGAAATGCAATTTAATTGTATTGTATTTAATGTTAAATATTTATCGCAATAAGTAATGGCTCGTTCTTAATTTAACTTTCTTCTATGCTAACACATAAATTTTAAAGAAAAGTCAAATCTTATAATAATATGTATTTTTTTTTGGTAAAATTTTCTTGAATTGAATATTTAATTAACATGAAATGCTTCAAGTAAGACAGTAATATGCAATATTAACATTTTGCATTAGAATTAAGAGAAAAATCTTATCAAAAAACTCAAAATATTTACATATTTTTGAGTTCAGGAACCAAATTGAAAATTTGTATGGATTTCTTTGTTCGATTTGCGTCATTTCGATTTGCATAACATTTTTCCGGTCCCAAAAAGTAACGCAAATCGAGGACCCCCTGTACATGCAATTATGCTCAATACATGAAATTTGTTTTTCACGATAAATAATTAAAATTGCACTTAGTTATTCTGTACATATCAAACTTATCGCTAGTTTTTATCAAGTTCATGAAATCAAAAGTTTGAATTTGGTACATTTTTTTGGGGATTTCAATTTTTATTGACTTCAAAGTGAAAACTTGCTCTATAATTCAATAAACAACAATAAAAGAATGAATGAAAAATAAAAGACAAATTGTATTTTCATCATTCTATTAAAGATTTATGCATTACATCATTTTCATCTAAGTTAGTATCAGTTAGTACAATCAATAATTTTTTTAAATCGGATGCTATTTGAAATAAAATAGGTAATCGGAAGGTAGTATGAGTTAAAAAGAAGGCTTTATATTCATTGTGTATGACATCAGAAAAAAAATTTATGATTAATTGAAAAAATTAAGAATGAAAAGAATTCCAAATCTCATTTGTGCGCAATTAATGATTGATCGAAAATTAATTGCTTTAACAGAATTTTTCACATCTCGTATATAGGCTGTGAGGAAGAAAATCACGTTATTTAATGACTTTTAAATTGTGTTTTAAAGAGACGACTAAAAATAAAATTCATGGTAGATCACGAGTGTGAAATTTTCAATTTGGTATTGTCGTGAGTTGAAACATTTATAATAATCAAATAATCAAAATTGATTAAAATTCATTTCAATAATTCTCAAATTCTTTTAAAACGTGGAACCATTTTTTTTCTTTTTAATTTAATAAAAATATGATCATATATGATTCACCAACTTATGTATATAGTCTTACTATATGTGTAATCGGGCATTTTTTTAAAAAAATAAATAAAATTCCAATATCTTAACATTTTTTTCAAACTGTTTCTTCAGATTTGGCATCCCACGTTGATCTTTATCAAATGACAAAAAATGTTTTCTAAACCTATTGAATTGCAATATTTTGAAGTTTTTTGTGTATGAAATTTTATTAAAGAACCGTATTATTATAAAAGGATAGATAAAGAAAGGGACTCTTCATTCATAAATAACAAAAGTTCCTTATTAAGGTGATTTATTGAATTGACCGTTTTATTATTATTACTTCGCGCCCTATAATTCATATCTATAGGTGGCAATATGAAAACTTTAGAAATGCCCATTTCTTTCATTCTTTAGCTGAACATTCTAAACCCCATCCACTTCATTCTTTTTGAGTAGAAAAAATATAATTAAAAAAATGAAATTATCTGCGTTAAATTCAATAAATAAACGTGATGAGAAAATTACCTGGGAAATTAAAAGTCTAGAAAGAACGTAACGAATGATTCCCTTGCTCCCTCATTCTTTTTATTTTACAGTCAGTGGCAATTTCTGATCGATGCGCTCATTTCATCGGAAATACTATGGATAGATGTTTTTCATTTCGTTTCGCCTCCAAAAACGATTAATGACCAATTTACTGCTATGATTTTATACTGTTGAAACAAAAATTATTTATTTCTTAAAAGGACAAGACTTGAATGATGGAAAAGGCAGAAAAGGTAGAGTTTATTCTGTTCTGTTTGTAAAAAACCGAAAGAAGTAATTTTCTGAAAATTATGAGATTCCTTTAAAACGGACCAAGAAAAAGTCAAGAAATGCCAATATAAACCGTCTCGAAATAATAAACCCAGCGCCCCAAAACGATGGATACATATATTGAGCCGTGAGAATTGCACCTGCTGGTAATTTATTATGAACAATTTCAACCTTTATTTTTTTTACTGTTTCTTCTCTTTACTCATTTTATTTTATGTATTTTTTGCTTACTCTTTCGTCATTCTCAAAATCACATTTCTTGATGTTCGCACCAATTTTAAATTGAATTTAAATATGATTTTTTGCATGGAGATTCTCTTATTTAAAAATTAAAAATGCTGCGATAAAATTGCTTTCAATTTACGGTGTCAAATCTTTAAGTTCAATAATTTAATTAAAAAAAATATATTTTTTAAATAATTTATTAAATTTTAAATAAATTGAATGAATCGAATTCAGATCTAAGTTTGACACAAAATGATACTGTAAAGCAGTGTGAATATGTGCAAGAGCCGTGATATATTCCAACATTTTATTTTTCTTTTGTTTCTGCTCAATTTTAACCACGTTTTACGACTAACCAAGATAAAAAAAATTGCATGAAGAGAGAATTGCTTTCTTAATATTATTTAGTTCAAATCTTTTTAAAAATATACACAAATATGAACAAAAAGAAATTTGAGAGGATCATTGTCCAACGCTCACTGAAGAGAAAAAGTTTTACCTGAAGATCAATCTTTTGTGAGAAGAAGAGAGAAAAGAGAATTAAAATTCAACAATATATTACATGTTCTTGATTCTCGATCTGTTTATTTTCGAACTTACCTTCAACGTGTTAACATCACAAAAATCTGAGAAAAAAAAATACTTTAACGTGAAGTTGAAAGTTTAATAAATAGTTTATCAATAAATTGAAGATGAAAAATACAAAATATAAAAAAATTTAATAAAGATAATTTTATGTGAAAATTCAAATGAGACGAACGCTTTTATTTTGCGTTGATTTCTGAAAGTGCTTAATCTAAAACCAATAAAAAAAAATAAAAATCAAAAAGAAAAAAAAAATTGAATTTATAATAAGCTACATGTTGAGAATATAATAATAAAAAAAAGAAAAGAGAAAGAACCAACATTTTACGGTGAAATAAAAAATTATTAAAAAGTATAATTTACGATCACTAGACAGGCGAGACTAGAAGTTAAATTAATTAAGTTAATTGGGTAAAATGGAACGTATAGTCATAAAGAGCTTAGTGTTGTTGACTCTGACAAATTTGGCTGTTGGGTTGGCCTTATGTCCTACTGGTTGTTCTTGTGAAGATGAAAGATTACTGGTTCGATGTCACGAAGGAAATAATCTTGATATTTTACCAATTACTTTAAATCCAGCGACTGAACGTTTAATCATCAAATTCAACTCAATTAGGATAATCGATTCATCTATTCAATTTTATAGTGAATTAAGACTGTTGGATCTCAGCAATAACCAAATTTTTTTGACTGAAGATAAAGTTTTCATCTATCAAAATAAACTCCTGCAGCTTCATTTGAATAACAACAAAATTAGTGATATAAATAATAATACATTCAAAGGCTTGGTACGACTTGAGACTTTAAATTTACGCGGCAATTACATTATGGAACTGAGAAATGGCGTCTTTGCGACTACACCAAACATTGAATATCTAAATTTAGGACAAAACAGAATAGCTACAATCGAACATGAAGCATTTGATGGATTAAAGAATTTAAAGTCATTATACTTGGATGACAATATCTTAACATCAATTCCAAATTTTGCTTTTAAAAATATTCCATATCTTGCTGAGCTCTTTATTGGAATGAATTCTCTTAATTCATTGGAGAATGACGCATTCAGAAATTTAATGAATTTAGCGGCACTCGATTTACATGGTTCGCTCTTAACAAATATTTCGCACGCTGCTTTTTATCGTTTGAAAAATTTAAAATCATTGGACATATCAGATAATTCTTTAACAAAGATACCTACTGCCGCATTAAGTAGTTTACAACGACTTGAATCACTCAAAATTGGACAAAATGATTTTGAAGTAATTGGTGAAGGATCATTTTTCGGTCTTTCATTTCTAAGGAAAATTGATATTTCCGGCAATAAGATTTTAAAACAAATTCAACCTGGTGCTTTTGCTGCAAATCCAAATTTAGAGACGATCACAATCTCATCAAATAAGTTATTAATGGATATTCATGATGGCGTATTTAGTGATTTACCAAATATCAAAAATGTTGATTTACGAAACAATGCTTTTGAGACAATTAGAGAACAATTATTGCCTTGGAAATCGTTAAAGTCTTTTGAACTTGCTGATAATCCAATTAACTGTGATTGTGAATTGAAATGGCTTCACACAATATTGATAAAAGATATAAAAAGCAATTATGATATAATTTGTACATCACCATCACAGTTCTATGATCAACGTCTTCAAGATATTCCAAATGAAGCTCTTGGATGTAACAACAGTGGATCACCAATTGTAACATATATCATATTTACACTCATGATCGGAACTGTTACAGCAATATTAGTTTACAAAAATCGTCACTTCATCAGACATAAATTTCAACGTAAAACACAATTCATTAACAATGATGCCGACTGTAGTTTTGAACAGCATCACATTTACGAAGAGATTTCAGTTAAACATAATGACAACATGAGCAATCTTATGAATTACAATAATACAGTGAACAGTAATATTTATAGTTTTGGAAGCCCCTATCCGCTTCAGCATGGTGCTGTCACTCAACCTCCAATTTATTTACCAACGGGACTTTATGACGAACGAAAAATTATTCCACTCTATACTACTCATCAATTGAGTACGTAGATACGCTTTTAACCATATTATCATTATTAGTGTATGACCAATTGAATGACATTGATTTGTAAAATCATTAAACTTCAATGATAGTACAGAAGAGGAAATTTTTCGTTTCTATCGCTTCGCTTATTGAATCATTTTCTAGTCCCAAATGAGTTTGAACTAATTACTTTATGTAGTAAAAATAAGAAAAGTTATGTTTTATTTATGGTAATTTTAAGAAAATTTTTTAACGAGTTTTTTTCCTTCTATTTTACATCTTATTTCTGGTATTATTTTGATGTTGCTAGAGTTTTTGATGAGCCATACCTAAGCTAATTAAAATATGCTTGCTAATGCTCTACATTTCTTTTATGAAATAGAAGAGAAAAGATCTCGTAAAATGAAATAAAATAAAAGAAATAGGAAGGAAAAAAATATAAATTTTAATGAAAATGTAAGAGTTTATGTACAAATTAGGTCATAACAATAAGAAAAGAAAAAAAAGAATTTAATAAATCATTAAGACTATGAATTTTTTGAAGATTACAAAATTGAATTTTTGCTTGAGGTCTTAATTTTCATGTTTCAGATTTAAAAAAAAATATATTTCTCATTACAGCATTCAGCATCTACATCCAAAAATAATTTCGATTGATTTCTTTTTATTTTCGTTCGTTACATTCTGTGCCCACCTAGAATCATTCGTGTTCATCATCTTGATCATTTCATATACGTATAAATGATTACAATGCAGGTTTACAATCAAGTTCGTGGCTGCCACAGTAATTATTCAGAACCATACCATGATGTTATGTTGTCAGTTTATTCTTAATTTTGTTATTTTACTTACTCCCTTCGTCCAACATTCCTTTTCATTCAATTTTTATTTGTGAGGGCGATGATGTCGCTCGTGATGAAAGTTCTTTTTTATGTTTTCAGTTCATACACATTGTATATGATATGAAACCACACAATCTATAATAAATGAAGAATATATTCATTAATTCATCTCATGTGCACATTTTGGTCTTTTTTGAAAATTCAGCTGCTAAAAATTCTATTTGTTTCCTTTATTGCTTCATTCGATAATTTTTGATGAACAAATGTCATTAGCCTATTACCCAATTATATTTTCAGATCTGCAAAAAGATCTGTAGGAAAGTATCATAAAACATTTTGGTTGCAACACTGCATCTGATCCTTCGCCAGTCAACCAGCATACATTTTTCTTAAAATAAATTGTTGTTATTACAACCGGCATTGATGCACTGGTAAAGATGGGGAATGAAAAAAAAATTAAAAGTGCTTGCAGGCTTAAAAGGTGATTCCAGTTCTTTTTATTATAAATAAATTTCCATTTTTTACCATAACTCTATCCGTAGCATAAAATTTGAACTTATAAAAATTGTAATCGCTTTTACCAAGAAACTAAAGTTGAATGCATGAATGTGAGAGAGAATGGAAAAAATAGGAATATTTAATGCATTTTTCTTGTAAAAGGCAAAATAATATCAATCTTCACATCTTCCTTTTTGTGGCCTCTTCTTATTTGCAGGTGAATTCAAAATATATACAAACACAATAAAGAAATAAAATCTTCTCAAAATTATCTCTCATTTCGTTCTTCTCATACCTTAAAATTATAAAAATAAAATCGTTGCACCGGGCAGGTGTAAAAGTTTAATGAGAAGTTTTTTTCGATTTTTTAGTCTTCTTTCTTTTTAAAAAAGAATTATTTATTCTAATTCCACAAAAAAGTGAAAGGATATACACTAAGATGGATAGAAATAGGTAAGTATTGATGAACCAATCCTTTTGACAAATGCGACTCCACTGTAAAATTTCGTTTGGTTAAAATTCTTTTGTTGTCAATATTCCTTTTTACTCTTTTATCTGTCTTTTATGATATTTTGAACAAAAAAACAACAACAATATAAAAGCATAGAGAAATGAAAAAACACATTTCGATAAAGAGTGAAATTCTATGGCTATTGAATGGATAAAAGGATGTGAAAATGAGGGATTAACTCTTTTGTTCCGATAAATTTCTCAGCTGAAGAATTTCTCTATTTACTTTCGGACTTAGCTTTAATGAAGCTGTCAAAAATGTGTGTAGAATATGATGAGCAGAAAATTCTCCTAAAAATTAATTATTTTTTTTTTAAAAAAAAGAATTAGGTTCGCATTGGTAGTGTTAATAGGAAATGGTCTATGGTCTTATCTTTTACCTTTATTAATGAGAATAGAATGCTTGCTGACCGTTATCTAGTATTTTGGTTCTTGATTATCTCATATTTTAAGAAAAATGAGGCTATAAAATGAAAATAAAACCCCTGCCTATATTTTTAACAGTTCCAAGACATTTTTTTAAAAAAAATCTAATACACGCTGTGCTTGCTTGCATCTCAGTAGGCAATCTTACTTTTTGTATTTTTTCTGTATATTCATAGTATTTTGCAAACAAATTTTTGCTTTTTCATTCCTTTCTTTCTCATTTATATTTTCCTAATTTTTCTCTTTTATTCGTTCCATTTCATCTCATCCATAAATTTTGTTGAAGCTTGATTTCGTTCCATTTTACTGATGCACCTTTCGACCATAAATATTACCTTTATGATACCCTAAAGCCTGGAGAATCTACAAATCATTCTTTTGCAGAAATAAATGTGGCGAGTTTTTTTCACTCATAAACTCATTTTAGATATTTTTTTTTCTTTTTTAGTTTCAGCATTTAAAATTACCTATTAAGTTCTATACTAGTAAGTCTTTATGGGTCAATCAAAATCCAAAAAAAAAAAAAAAAATAGATCTGTTTTTGAATTAAAGGTTTAGAATAAGATTTTACCTTTACAGATTTCCGATGCGAAAACTAATTGGAGTTTGTTGGGTTATGGTCAGTGAATGTGAACAATGCACAACATACCTTACGATTGTATTGTTGAGTAAGTAACCAAAACATATGCAACACTAATCCGATTAAAAGTTAAGTAACTGTTTGTTGCAAAATATTATTATTCTTTTCAAATTTCTTTTGCATTCTTTTGTGCATATATGCTCTGATATATTGTATTTCATGTCATAATTCTTTCTGCTACCTTAGAAGTTATCCATGTTTGTGGGCTATTGATGTAAATTTGGAAAAGATGCAAGTAAATTAAATTAGTCATAGGCGTTTCCGAGAAATTTCTCATTTCAACTTCATACATTTGGCATAATATGAAACTAATCCACTTATTGAAAAAGATATGCATGTTAAGTCGATTAATGTTGTTAAGGAATTTAAATGTTGTACAATAGGCGTTATTATCTATCTCTTTTCACAAACAATAATGAAATTCACCTGCTCAATTCAAGAAGAAAAAAAAAATTATTCTCAGAACGTTTCTTTTAAGAAACAAAGAAATGTCTATAAAGTCTATAGACAGCTCGATCATGATTTTCATGTCTCATCAATAGAAAATGAATGCATATCGATTAAAAATACATTCATGGTTCGTTCTATATTAAAAGGTCGCTTCTTTTTGTTCTTCATTCTTTCAATTCCTTCTTTTCGATGTTAAGTTATAAAACTTTTCACCTGCTTATTCGCTCTCTTCGTTACATTGCGATGATCATTATAAGTATAAAATTTAAGTTTTTTTTTTTTACTCTTCCTCGAATGCATGCAAACGTTTTCATAAAGGCATTTTTTAAAGAGTAAGAAAGCATTAATTCAATAATTTATTCCAAACTATATCAGTGTGGAAATGCTATGTATAAAATAAAATAAAAAGAGCCCTCAGCTTTATTCAGCTTGAATATAAACCATCAAAATTCAATACTTGAGCTTCACCTGCAAGTTAAATAATTTGAAAATCACGAAATGAATTGTCTCTCTCATTATAATACAATTTCGACATTCTGCTCTTCATTTTTCGAGACCATCATGTTAACTAACTACAATGTTTACCACTATCATCAAACGAGCACCAGTCAATGCTCTAATGAAATGTATAGTGTGATGTGGACTTGAAGAATAAACTCATGAGCTCATGACACATGTAATACTAATTGTATATATACATAACATGCTACAACCTCCTTTAAGATACTTTAATAATCTTCTGAACTAATTCCTTAGCATAATAAAATTTAGTAAGAATAAGAAAATGTAAAATTAAGAACTTAGAAGTTCACTTCGACTGACTAATATTGTACATACAATAACAATATTATTCCAGTTTTACATTAATTTTTATGATGTGCGTTCCATTCAGTTATTCTCATTGAATTAACAAACTGAATTTTCTTGTGGCTACTTATTCCAATGATATTTTTTCGTTCTTTATGTTCTGGGTTCCTTTAATGTTTGGTTTCTTGATTAGATTGCTTAGGGCATGAATGAATGAAGGAAAATACCAGAAATCGGCTTAACTGCTTATTATTGAGGCGTTTAGGTCTAAGAATAAAAGAAATTCCTCTCGTTTACGCATTTATGTTCATAAAATGCAATATGAACTAAATATAAAAAAAAAATTATAACAATTTTTTTTACCGACATAGACTAGAGACTTACTTAATCTTTGGTGATGAATTAGAGAAAATAAATTGAAGCTGTTGATTTGTTGAGTTTACACAAGACTCATTGTTACATTAAAATTCTATCCTATTCTCATTTTCCTCTACTACAATAAATTAAGAAAAAAAAATTCCTTATTACAATAAATGGTGTTAAAAATGAGTGTAAATAATGTACCATTTCCTCTGTCTATTCTATTCTATATTTTATGCTCCACACTCCGTCTTTTAGCAAACAATATGAATCTGAGATTTTTTCTCCTCTTCCTTTCCTTTTTATATTATTATCCTTTAAAGACTTACCTAAGACGAATCAACAATGACAAAAATAGTACAAAAGGTAAAATAAAAGAAGAAGTAAAGCTGATGTAAGTTCCCTCCTTACAAATAATCGAATAATGGGCATTAAATAGTGATAAATTGCAAACGGAAAGAGGAAGAATCGTATTGATTTCGGTGTTGATGGACAATAGTTAAACTGTGCAATTACAACAGATGCATCTTATTCATAAAAATAAAAGTCTATTTTACAATTATTTGTTTTATATTTTTCACAAACCGGATGTTTATTATATCTCGAATTTCCATTCCTCCTTCTTTTGTTAATTGTTTCGCTAAAAAATCATTTTTCTTACCTTTCAATTTTGCATTAGAAAATTTTATTTTTAGGTAGGTACGGAGCTGAATGCGAAATATGTAATCTCCTTTGCATTGCATTGATAGAATTTTAACTTTAAAATATCTATTAGGGGCCGATCACTGAACGCATGTTTCTGTATCACTTTTAGTCCTCTAAAAGGAATAGGAAACTGAAAAATCCTTAAAATTGAAGTCACATACAAAATCAAACATTTTTTGTGATAAAGTTTTGAAGTGTACAAAACAGCTTAAATAAAAAATTTTGTACCAAAAAATGCAGATCATTTGTTGCTTGATGTAATCAAAATATTTCACTTCCAATAAAATAAATGGAAGTGCTTAAAAATTAATTTTTAAAATCGTTATTTTTGAATGTTGAAATTTGCACAAAATTTTCGTGAAATGTTAAAATTTGCACATTTTTTTATCGTAGGAATCACTTGAAAATTTCATGTAAACATGAATTATTTTTAATTAAAATTTAATTATTTTATGCCTAAAATGAAGAATGCTGTTGAATTAGATGTTCCAAAAGGTCAAAAATCATTCAAGAAACGTACTGGACCTCATCATTCAAAACATAATGCAGTTCAAGAAAGTTGGAATTTTTTTAGGAGTCAACATTTCAAAGTAACTGCTTTTAACTTATGAGCATTTAAAGTTTTGGAAATTTTCAAAATTTCAATTGCATTTTCCCTAATGATTAAGCATTTGGCTAATGTTTTGTAAGCTTTACCATAAAATTTGTGCATTAATTAAGGTATTGACAGCAGTTAGTTCTTGATTTGAGACATACTTTTATTTCATTTTGAGGAGCAACTATTTTGGTTTTTTTTAAATAAAAACAATAAATTGAACATGCTGGATTTAAAAATGTATTTTATTTCTTTACTTAATGAGTCATGACATTCAGAAGTAGAAATTAGATGCAAAAAATTAATTTGAAGCAAATGTTGATGCAAATTTTTTAAAGACGCATCAATCTTGAATTTCAGTTATTTTAAAGCTTCACAGGATACTTAAAAGCCTTGAATTAAGCACAACAGAATACTTTTGAATTTTCTTGATAAATTCCATTCTCATTTGACAAGAAAATAGTTGACAACGATGTTAAAATTCAAATAAATATGTTTGATACTTTTGAAGATCCAATTTGGACGTTGTTTCGCCCAATTTCTTCATCAAGCAATTAGAAAATAATTATTTGTTTACAAAAAACATTTGAAATTTTTCATGGCTTGCTATCAAAAAAGTGTGCAAATTTCAACATTTTTTTGTGCAATTTTTAACATTTTCTATGCAAATATCAACATTTGAAATTAAATGTTTGATATCTCCTCCTGTACTTAATGCAGCCTTCAACATGAAGTCTGAATTAAAAGTGTTTATATTCTGCTACATTTTAAAACTATTTACGAGCCTTAAAGCTAAGCCATTGCTGAGTTTCAAGCAATCAAAGTTGTCAAGGAAAATTTTGTGCAAATTTCAAAATCATTTACCCTATTACAAAAAACTAAATTTCATATTAAATTTTTCTATTGTCAATACTCTAAAATTTTTATTGTTGTTGCAAATACACCTACCCTTCCCCTCTAAAACGTAAACGTACTAAGTGAACGGCACCTTATTAATATTTAATATATTAAACTTAATTTTTTAATTTTTTCTAACAGTTTTCATTTTTTATTTTTAAAAAAATTAGTTATGAAAAACCGATTCGGATATAAACAAAACCGATTATAAAATAAAATAATAATTTGTATTTTTTAAAAAATTAAATACTAAAAGCATTAAAATGGGTGGATGGAAATTGGAGGTGTTTAAAATGGCATTGTACATGTCCTTTCCAGTTGCGTTATTTCATTGGTTTAATCAACCTGAATATTTTGAGAAATGGGTAATATACGTAATATTATTTTATTTTTGCAAATAATATCAATTTATATTTTTCAAAAACAATTATAGGTAATTCAAACAAAACGAGAATTATATCCGCCAGAAGATAAGCAACAGAGAGAATTGATTGAGAATACAATAAGAAAAGTTCGAGAAAAACAAGATATAAAATTGCAGGAAGCACTTAAAGAGTATCAAAATAAATAAATGCTGCATTTAGATTTTCAAAATGTAATATACATGCATACAGCCATTTTTTTAGAATAAATATTCATTCAAAAGCTAATAATAACATAAATTTATTATAAATATTTGGTATAATTGACATCTAATTGATGTCATGTTTTATTGTTAGGATTTATTAAAAGGTGCATAAATGAGATTTTCATCACAATATTGTTATTTTCAATGTAGGAGAGATAATAATATATTTGAGATTTCTTTGAATTATGGCTTCTTTTAGGCAAACATTCCAATTTTTTGCTTCTTACAATATTCGGTTGCCTTAAAAAAACAGAAATTAGTGTTATTTGTACAAATTAATATAAAACTTATAAATACTTACTTTACACTTTTCAGCAACTTTTAAGTCTCCACAGAAATGAGTAGGTCCCCACGTGCACTCAGAATCACCAACTAAGTGCATTTTCTTCTTTGCAGGAGTACATAAGCTCATTTCAATACAAATTTCTTTTGGAGGAACTGTGTCAATTAAAGTTATAATCAACTCAGCATATTGATCAACGAATTTAGTACATTGCTTTGTAATTGATTTTGGCATTTTACTACAAATATTCTCGACTGCTTGTTTAATCTCTTCCTGTGTGTGTTTGTCTTTAAGTTCTTGTTCCAATTTAGCCATAACAAATTCACAAAGTACACACATTGGATCATCTTGAATATTCTTTTTTGTATCATCATTAGTTAACGAAACACGAGCAACTGTAGGAAAAGACGGAATAGCAACAACATTGACAATTACAGCCTCATCAATATTTAAATCATCTTCAATGGCACAAAGTGATAATTTTTGACAAATTTCTTTCGGTTTCATATTCTTTGATAACAAGTCAACGATCTCATCGACATTCTTTTCAACAAAATTATCGCATATTCCTTGATATGGATGAAATTTAGAGCATTCACTTAATAAAACATTTTCAATTTGTTGTTTTGACATGCTCTGTGAAATTTTGGATTCAGCACCATCAACAACTGATGTACATAAAAGACATTCTCCAGAATCTGTGTCAATAACTTGACCATCGATTGTATTATCGGGAATTTCATTTGTAACGATAATATGTGGAATGAAATTTGCTTTTTCTACTCCAACCTTGATAGTATCTTCTGTAACTTCAGTCATTCCAGGACATAATTTTAATAAAGAACATACGCCTTTTGGAGTTAAGTCAGATAAAAGCTTTTCAATCAGCTCATCGTAATAGGTTTGAATAAAATCATTACATTCCAATTGTGGCTTTGGTGGCAAATGTTTGCAAACTTTTGACAAAGCAGCTTTTGCAGATTCCTTACTCTTTGGACTATCAATAAATTGGCGTGCTTGAGCAACAACTAATTCACATAGTGGACAACTAGGCTTATTTTCTTGATTAATTTCAACATGAATTGGATTTGTTGAGAATATATCGACGTCATCTTGATTAATATTATTCGGACATAATTTTAGTTGTGGACATAAGTCACGCGGGTCGATTTCTTGTACCAAAAGTGCAATTATCGCATCTCCATATAAATCAACAAAACTGTCACAACTTGGTTGAATAGCAGTAGGAAATTTAGCACAAGTTTTCTTTACCAATTCTTTGATTTGATCTTCATTTTTGGCATCACTCAATTCTTCTTGAAGAAAATGTAGGAAATATGTACAAATAGCACATTTTTCTCCTCCATCAACTAAACCAAGAGTTGATTTTGCTCCCATTAGTTGATCAATTGGTAAAACCATTGACTGGATTTGTTGATTCGAAAAAACTTTTTCATTTTGTCCAAGACGTCTTTGAGATTTTAGTTGCTGTGAAGATGGAAGTAAAGGCATGTGAAATGCTTCATTTTGCTTTACGCCTTTACCACAAAGTCCAATAAGGAAACAAACTCCATTAGCATCCAGATTCTTAACCAATGTTTCATAAATTATTCCATAATATTGATTAATTATGCTATTACATTCCTTTTTAAATCCTTTAGTTTGAGAGCATAATCCTAAAAGAACAGTTTTAAATTCTTGCTCTGTAGTGTTTGCTATCAACACATCACGAAGATGCTTAACTAACTGCTCGCATAATTCGCATGGGATATCATCTTTTTTATTAATAAATCCAATGTTTGATTCAGTTTTAACTTCAATATTGCTTGAGTCATGATTATGATATTTTTTTGTGCACGCACCACTCATATGACAAATATTGTCAGTTTTTAAGTTTTTCGACAGCTCAGCATATATATTATCGAAATATGTTAGCACAATGCTTGAACAAGCGTCAGAAAACGATGACAAATGGCGGCAAGCTGATAAAAATCCATCTAGAACTTTTTTTTTAAAAAAAAGTAAAAAAAAATATAAGTTTTTAAAATTGTCAAAAATAAAACGAAGAAGAAAAGAATTCAGTAATAAAGTTTTACATACCTTGATCGCGACTAGATAAATGGAATTTATTTGAAATAGCATCTCCAACGTTATAACATTTGTTGCAATCAAAGGTAGTTTGCTTTTGTGCGGCCTCATATTCCTCTAATAATTTATCAATTGCTGCATTATTGCAAAGTCCAGCTGTAGAGCACACAACCTAAGACAAAGACAATCAAAATAAGGAAGTGAATCATTCATATATTATATACATGATAATGTTATAAAATAAAATAAATTAGGGCATTAAGTCTAAGTGAAAAGGAAAATTTATTCTATTGCCTATTTATCTTACCTGTGGATTCATTTGTGATGCTAATGCTTCTACTAATTCAGGTATAAAATCATCTGCCAATCGTCTGCATTCCTTCTTTACAATAGAAATAGGAATTAAGTCACAAGATCCATCAAAAACTTCTCTAATCTCTTCCATAGTCTCATTACTTTCAAGCTGATCTCTAGCTTGCTTTACCATATCAAGGCATATTTGACATATCGAATCATTGTCTTCTGGTACATGCTGCTTTTCCCAAACTGTTTTAATGCAATGACGAACTGCACCACAGCTTTTTGCGTTTCTGAAATGAAATTTATAACATTTGCGTATTGATCTGTTTGGTTTACAGCTATAAGGTTTGATAACCTTTGTGACATTTTGTTCGATTTGATAAAATTAATTTTTTATTTTTTTTTTTCATTTTAATTAATCCTTGTATAACTTTTTCTTCTTTCATGATTTTAAACAAACAAATATGTAAGTGACTATGTAAATTTTTGTTACTTAATCAATCATAAATCGAATTAGTTTTTTTTTTTTTGTTGAGTAAATCAAATTAAATAAGTATAATAAAGAAAAAGACTTACGTTATGTTAGAACACCAATAAGCAGGTCCATAAGTGCAATGGTTACGGCCCAAAATAACTGAACAAGATATTGCAGATATAGCTAAATGAAATTAATAATAAATAAATATTAATATTAATTACGCATTAATACAAAACTATTTTTGTTTAAGTACATGACAACAAAATAAATTTAAAATGTATGAAATGGCGATCAATAAATTACTTACCAAAAATAAATATTAAAAATATAGAGATTGAAAATCTCATTTTTCTTTGTTCTTTATACGACGGTTCTATTAAAACTAATTAATAAATTGAAATATATTGAAGTAAACAAAAAGCAACAACAGAGTAAAATCTCTTTCTCTCTCTCTCTTTCTTTCACTAACAAGTTATGTCTGTCCGATCTACTTATTAAGTTATTAAGAACGAATTTTCAATTATGTAAAATTAGCAATAATTCGTTTTCTGGAATTATTAAGCTTTTGGTGGTTTACACATTAGAAAATTTTAATTATTAATTTGTCTTTTACAAAATCTTAAGTTCATAAAATTGCCAAAAAAATAAGTAAAAAATTTGACAGACAGACACATTTTAAACTCTTAGAAAATGTGTTTAAAAAAATCGAATCGGTTTTCAAAACAAATTTAAATAAATAAAAACCGTTAGAAAATTCTTTCTAGAAGTATACGTTTTAATTTAATTAGGTAATTCATTCATCCTTGATTAACATTGTGTATTTAATCTTGTTGATATCTGCATGCATTTTTCTAGAAAAGTATTATTATTATGCTGCAGATTAATGGATTAATTTTTATTATCAATGACAACTAATACTTACGTCAATTCACCGACTATTATTTTGAAATTATCTGTTTGTTCTGATTTTAACTTGACTAAACTTTCATGATTATTGGCTAGCAAATTAATCTTTCTCATAATCTCCAAATTAATCTTTCGTTGTTCTTCAAGTTTCTCTAAATAATACGAATTACGTTCATCACATGTGTTTCCTTTAAAATATTTCTTTACACGACTCGTTTCCAATCTCTCTTTATCTATTTCTACATCTACTATATTTTCGTACTTTTCATTCGTGCATCTTAGAGTAACTATTGAAGAATTGGTATTGATATGAAAATCCTTATTACATTGTCGACAAAAGCTAGAAAATTTTCATATATAAATTTATTAAGGTTAATATTATTTCATCCTTAAAAGTATGCAATTTCTTTATTTACTTACTCTTTTTCACAGAAATCTGCTTTGAAGCAATATACAAAGTGTCCAAAATTGGATTTTACAGTTTTATCGCCTACTTTAATACTTTTACCACAAGCAGAACAGTCGTTTTTATCCATTATTTTATTGAATTTAAAGTATTTTTTTTTTATTCACAATTAGGGTAAAAAATCTGTTTTTTGTGGTAATCTATTTTTTGTGGTATTCATCTTTAGCTGTGAAACATACTTTTAAAGCATTAAAAATTCCTCATTTCTTGACAGATGTGTTGCAAATAATGATTAAAGCATGTATGCTTAATCTGAATTGTCTACTTAATTTCTATCTATTAATATTTGCAATTTAAAATTTCACACCAAAAATCAAAATTTCTTACCATTTTTCATGCGCAATTTTTTGCTTAATTTCGTTGTGATTCTGTCAGAAGAATCATTATTGTGACAAATAAACGTTCACTGTTTAATATTTAATCATATTTAATTCATATAAGTTAACAAAATAATCGAAAATTACAATTTACTTTGTATAAACATTGAATCTATTTTTTGTGGTACTAAAATCTATTTTTTGTGGTATTTGTTTACAAAATAATCCATACAAACTTAAGTTGATATTACCCTGATAGTTGACAGTCGCCTAAACAATTTGAAAAATAAAAATCCGGTAAAATATTATGAAACTATTTTTAATAAATTTAATGTATTTTAATCATTTAAATAACTTAATTTGACTTGTTATCGATTCATTTTGCATTAAAGATGATGTATTTAAAGTAATAACTAAAATTTATCATATAATTTCATTACTTTTTATTACCACAAAAAATAGATTTTTTTACCACAAAAAATAGATTTCATACCACCAAAAATAGATTTGGTGTTTAATTTAGTTTTTCACTAAAAGCTTAATGTTACAGTAGTAAATGAATATAAAACTTTAAAGTCTTTTGGTTCCTGAATATTTTGAGCCATTATTCATTTAAAAAGGATGAATCAGTGAATATTTATTTAAATTCAAAGTTGATGAAAAGCAAAATACCACAAAAAACAGATTTTTTACCCTAATTTACCAAAATTTTTAAGCAAAATAAATGCAATTTTTGAATTTCCCGCTTAAAAATCATTTGAATTTAACTTGAATTTGAAAATAACGATTTTTTTATGAAATTTTTATTTAATAATTAATTTTAGCAATGTTGAAATAATTTTTTGTTTAATATAATTAGATATAATTTTATTAAAGATTCTTTAGATAAATTTTGAAGTGTTTTTTTTTGTAAAAAAAAGTATTGTAAGGTTTTCATAGAAATTTCATCTTAGCATATACTTCACAAGAATGAATCATGCATTTGTAAGGTTCATATGAAAAAGTAATTTTTTGAACATATACTTCACAAGTGCTATCAGAAATCAAGAATTCATATTTCCTTACTAAAATATGAAACTTTATCGCTTCTCGGCTGTAATGGCTAAGATCAAAGTGTAGTATCTGTTCTTATCAGCTTAACATCTGGTAGTTTCTGCATAGCAGAACAAACAAATGTTAAACTGATTTTTGGAAATTGACGGAAACAAAGAAGCTTGCTTCTGTTCTGTCGGGGTTGGCTTAGTATTGCAGTACTTCTAGGATCGGCCCAAATAACTTGATTACATAAAAAAATATTTAAAACTAGTAAAATCTTAGCATTTTGGGAAATTTGTGAAAGTTGACTCAACATATTCAAGAAAATAATATTGCTGAAAGTTTGATTTCAATATAAAGTTCCTATAAGCGAAAAAAAAAATAATTTTTTTTAAAATATTTATTCACTTTTTAGCGCATTTTTGAAAACTTGTTTTCAAAAAGGAAGCTCAATCATGCACTTTGATCGGTCGTTCGGTCGTTCGGTCGTTCGGTCGTTCGGTCGTTCGGTCGTTCGGTCGTTCGGGTCCCAATTATCTCTTGATCTAGACTTCGTAGCAAACTCGGAATTGTTTTAATAGCTTCATTGAATGTTTTTATTCCCGCCGTTTATATTGAAAAATCAAAAAACACTCATTAAATAGCTTAATTCATCGATTTTATATTTCAAAAAAAATATGTAAACAATGCAGGGCAAAGCTATGCTGATGATAAGTTTGAATTTTTTCTAACCGTTAAAAAATTTGAAATTTTTTTGACCGTTATTTCGGATTAAATTTTTTTCTTTTATACACCTTAATTAATTAACATTTAATTTTTTCATACAAAACAAATGTGTTTAGAAATTTAAAAAATAATGGATGTGTTCAGAAATTTGAATTTTTTGCTAACGGAAAATTTTGAATTTCAAAAAACCGTTAAATCGTAAAGCTATTTTTTGCATTGAACATTATAAAAATCAATTTTAAAGGAATTTTGATTTTTAGTTTTAAACTTATTATTGAAATGAATTATGACTAAAGAAACAGCAATAGAGTTTTAAAACTCGACATTCTTTTCTATTTAATCAATTGCTAATCGCTGCGTCAAAAATGCGCTGAAGTCCCTCGATATAAAACACGAGGACTTTTGTAATTTTTTTAATTGATTTTATAAATTTTCTTTCATTTTTCAAAACAAATAAAAATATGAGCTGGTTTATTTTTTTTTTTTTATTATAACTTTTTAATTTTTTTTTTATTAAACTCAAAATTTTTCATGATTTTCTCGTGACCATATATGTTGTAAATTAATTTTTTGCTAAATGTGTTTATTTATAGAGATGAATATTAATTTGTTTTATAAAACCTATGGATAATGGATTTTTGAATATATGCATATGCTTTTTATATATATAAATATAAATGATTAAATTAATCAATTCATGTTTAATTATTATTAAATATTAGTTTTCTATTTTCGATTGCATCGTTTGCTTTTATTTATTTTTCTTTTTTTTCTTTTGCTCTAAATATATTTTTATGTGTTTTTTTTTTTTATATTTTTTTTTTTCAATAAAAGACAAACATTCAAAACGTTTTTTTTTTTATTATTATGAACATCAATTAAAATGCTTAAGATATAATTTTCATTTTATTTTTGATTTTTTTGTTAGGTTATTTTCATTTTAACTCGATTTAGGTATGTAAGTATTTTTTCAGTTAATCCGTTAATAATTATTTTTAATATTCATGAAATCTAAAATTCTTTTACTTTATAACATTTAATTTAAAGAATTAAAAAAAAATGGAACTACATATGACATTGATTGTTTATAAAATGTTAACAAGAAACAAAATACACAATAGGTCTTTTTCTTATTTTTTTTATCGACTTTTGGTATTTATTTAAATGTAGTATTTAACAAAAAAATTTAACCATGATAGGATATTTTGACAGTTTAAAACTTTCAAATTTATAAATTTATAGGTTGGTCATATGTTACTTTTTTTTCTTGAAATTTGTTTAATTTATTAAATATCTCTTCCACTCATTTGGTTCTGTATAAAAATCTTATAAATACATAAATGGAAGTTAACATTTCACGAGTTGTTTTTTTTAAGTATAAAAGCTTCATGATTTTAACAATTTAGAAAACAAGTACTGATGAAATTTGGATTGGTTAGTCATGAGCCTGTGAAAGATTGCAACGAAAATGAGAAATTTGTATGATGACTTGGTCATTGTAAAAAACAAAAGCTTTTATTCTCAAAAGTTAATATGATTTGTATAACTGTTGGATATAAAAAAATATCAACATCTTTAAAAAGGTCTTTGGAAGAATTAATTAACATTTTATCAATTTTAGAAAATTTATTTTGTAAAAAAATGCTATTTTCAGTTCTCTAAACATTAAATATTTCTAATGTTGCAAAAACTAACAACTGTTTTTTTTAGAAAATTGTTTTTTGTTTTATTTTTAAAAAAGAAAACTGTCATGTCTTAATTATTAGAATGTTGAAACTTTAAATCAACACCAACTAGACTAGCTAGCCAGACCTTAAAAAATTTAGAATTTTTAACATATCCTCCTAACTCAATATCAAAATCTTTTTAAAAAAATTATTATTTAAAACTTATAATTTGGTTTCCATTATAAAGTGTACGGAAAGCATGTGGGTAAGCTAAAATTCAATTCTATACTTCAATCAAATGGAAGACGGGGGCTTTACATCATCCATTTGAATTTTTTTTTTTTTTTTATTAAAACTCAAAAATTCAACTTTTTTCTCTCTATAATACAAACGGGAAGTACATCGTTAAATCACTTATTTATCATTCAAATTTTTCAAGCGATTACCATCGAAAATTACTTTTAGCGCTGTTTATTATTTAAAAATAATAAATTTTGAAATTATAATAAAGGCGAGCATTTTAAAGAGGAAGAATGAATACAAAAGTTTCAATGTTTACTTTTGAGATACCGAAAATCTTTCAATTTTAATCGCATTAACTCTTCTTTTTCACGATTGTTATCTTATTTTTACAGTTGGAAACACAATGATAATGAATCGTTAAATATGCAAAGTTAGCATAAAAATTATGCTTCGTTTTCAAACTTGAACAAATTGAGCACATGTAAATTTTTTAATTTTACATTAATTGTGAGGACTTGAGGGTTACAAGCATTTGAAAACAAAATAAAAAATACCTAATAACAAACAAATTTAAAAAGAAAAGAAAAAAACTCCTTCAAGCTAGTTACTTACAAATTGATTTTAATTTAAATATTTCAAAACTTTTCATAAAAGCATTGTGTTTCTTTTTTTAAATGAACTTTTATCCTTTCTTTGACTTATACTGGAGGCTTCAATTAGATGTTTTCTGATAGAATTTTAAATAATTAAAAAATTGATTTTATTAAACAGGAAAAAAGGCAGAAATCAGACTTTAAAAAAAATTAATAAAAAAATTTTGACCCTTCAAGATTTTCCTAATTTTTTTTTAATTTTTTTTTTTTTTAATTTTTGACATACAATAAAATTTATTGTATTAAAGAGAGAAAAAGAGTTTGTAATTTAAAATTTCAAACTGTTTTATTATATGAAGAATCCATTTTATTTAAGAACAATATTTGTGAACATCAAAAACTTTTATATTGCTCATGATTGTAAGAAAGGAAGAGTTTTCCTGCTATCTCATTTTCTTTTCTTTTATTATTATTGATTAGTTCGTAAATCTTCTCTTAATATATATAAAAACATATACTGGTTTTAAGTACAAAATATATTCTTTAGCTACTGTTTATTTTTAGTTTTTAGATTTATTTAGTTCTCAAAGTGAATGAATGTCCGCGAATATGCCTCATTATTATTGTTTTTATCCATTTTTAGAAAGTTGTCAAATATTTACGTTATTTGTTACAATCTTTAATTAAAATATTAGCTACTTACATTCATATTGTAATATAAAAAATTATCTACTGAAAACTTTATTTTTTATTGTTAGTATTAGGTATTTATTTATCATATTTTAAACGATTTTAAAAATTGTTCCTAATTCGCTTAATCGTAATGCATTTTTAATTCATTATTTATAAATTTTATTTTTTAATATGTTTTCTTTGTTGGTGTTTTGAATTTTTTTTATCTATTAATTATTATTCATTTTTAATAAATTTATGTATATTTATTTGAACATTTACGTTATGATCCAGTTATGTAAAAAAACATTTCATACTATACCCACATTGATAAAAGTAAATCACGAAAAAAGAGGGTAAAAAATATTGAAAAATTGTTGAATTCTAAAAGAAAAACTTTTTATGAGGTTTTGTTGTTATTTACACACATATACACGCAATGAGGGTGGAAAAATGAAAAGATTGAAGAAAAAAAAAATCAACATACCGGTTGTAATTGTTAAACTTTTTCATCTTTCATTTCAACAATACTTTTCTCATTTTGCTTATAAATATATTATTTAACAATAGGTGTATGTATAAATATTGTACACATTTGCTTAATGTTACAACTTTACAAATTTATTTTTATTATTATTATTTCATTCTTATAAATATTAATAATTATTATTATTTATTTTTTTATCTTCATATCCCGATGATGGAAATTTAATGATTTTTTTTCTGCCTTTTTCTTCCTCTCAGGTTTTTCTTTGAATGTTGTAAGATGAAGTTTTACAAGTAAGATTCCCTGTATTTTTTTAAGTATTCATATATAATTTAATTTCAAAAAAATATACTCTCTTTATTGTATTAAATTTCACTATCAACAATTAGAAAATAATAATCATCTTGAATGATTTTGGAAACTTTTAACAGAACGGATTTAAAATTTCTCTCGAGAGGAAAACAAAAAAAAAAAAAATTAAATAAATTGTATTATAAAAATTTTTAATGATACATATTTCTATAAACTATATAGTTAATAATGATGCCTCAAATAGCCTCCATACAATGGTGTTCTAGTACCCATCATAGCTTTTTCTGTTGCTTTTTCAATAGAACGCGAGACGCATCTATAACAGCATACATAAGATAAACATCACTTGAACAATATGCGACGGAAAGCTCGACGAAAATCTTTATTGAATATTGTATAAATGGCAGGATTTAAAGCGCTGTTCATATACCCGAGCCAAAAAGCTAATGCAAAAGCCCATGATGGAATCTCACATGTAGGGCAGGCAGGTGTTAGAATATAAAGGAAGAAAAATGGAAACCAGCATGCTATAAAACTTCCCATTATAAGTCCTAAAATCAAAGTTGCTCGTTTTTCTTTTTTTCTTGCTATTCGTCTTTTCTCCTTCTCTGGATCACGCTGCTTAACTTTGGGGAGAGCAGGCTCTATTTCACAGTTTGATTGCACACCAGTTGAGCTTGATTTTTGATTTTTATTTTGATTTTTCACTTTTTTATTATGATGATGATGATGGTGGTGATGGTGCTGATGATTAAGTTCCTTATTTGTTGATTTTGTAAATCGTTTGCCAAAAATGGGTTGACAAAGACGAAATTTTAATGGTTTAACTACTGCACATCGACTAGCTACACCAGAATCACTACTTGATGGCTCAAATTCACTCACTGCATCAGTTTCAATATTTACTGATAGAACACGGCATCTCCCAGTGTTTGGCGATGATTTTTTAATATCACATGCATTTGGATTATCATTTGCCGAGCAATCATTGTTTGCTGAGTCATTTATTGACAGCGTTAAACGTGACTTACCATCCTGCGGTGAAGTCGATGCATCTACTCGCAATCTATCTTTATATATATCATTTTCATTTTCAGCACCAGCTTCACTTGTCGAGACATCGGAAGCAAAATCACAGGTTACTATTGGTATTGATATATTTGCTGATGTGCCAGGCACTTGTTGATCTGTTGCTCCTAAACCATTATTATTGCACGTATTCGCACCATTTTTTGGTGGTTGTTCTATTGTTGCTACTTGATTCGGATCATGATACATTGAACATTCTTTTGAAGCACTAGGTCCAGCAGGCATTGGAATGTTATTACGTGGATTTGAAAACTTTGTTTCCTAAAAGCAAAGAAAATAAAAAAGAAATTTGAATTGAATTTTTGTTTTAACTTAAACTTTCTTTATTTTAAAGAGGTATTCTTACCTGTTCATTTGGCAGTTTTCTCGGTTGTTTTCGTATACCTCTTCTTGCACGAGCCTTTGCAGCATAGTAAATTCGAATATAAACAAAAACCATTATGCATGATGGTATGTAGAATGAGCCTAAAGCACTATACAGCACATAACCGATATCTTCAGAGAGCTGTAAATAAATTTGAAAAAAAAAAATAGAAATGAAATTATCAAGTTTTAATATATTTTATTCGAATTTTAGTTTAATGAAATTAACAGACCCAGAACATCAGTTTCTTTTATTTTTAATCATTATAATTTTTAATCAAAATTCTTTAAATATCTATTAGGTTTTATATAGAGTATCTTATAAATGATTTGCATTAAAATTTTATAAAACATTATATATTGCTGAATAGTGAGTGATCTTTAAATCTACGAAAAAAAGAAAAATCAATAAAATCAAGCTTCACTTTAGATACGTATTAAGGGAAATAGAAGTAGTAAAATTTTCTAAATTCCATCATGAAAAATTTTTTAATTTTCACATCATTCCATTTCTTTTCATAATGAAAACAGAGAACAAGTGAAAAATATATGCTAAACAATACACATTCCAACTGCTGTTTGATACCGCCGGACGATTTTCTCATGTCGATTCAATTATTTGGAATTTATGCTTCATTTTAACCATCTCGTATCTTCCCTTTAAATATTATGGAATTTTTCCATATTATATCGGTCGGTAGAATCATAAAATACCAATAGAAAAAGTTTTTTTTCTCCTTCTGTTACTGGCACAAGAGCCACTTTCTAGTCTTAAATGTAAATGGTTGTCTCATACTTTTTATTCTCTAAATTTACTCAAAGATTCAGTTTACATGTTTCGAAAACCATAAGTAATCATCACTTTTAATGGATATTCAAAAGATTTGTATATCTTTATTTATTTAAGAAAAAAAGTGTATATATTTAGTAAATCCAAAAAAATCCTTTTCACTTTGTTCTCGACATAATATGTTTGAAACAAATTAAAATGTTTTGCAAAAAAACTTTATTGTATGTTAGATAATATTAGAAAAAATTTATTTTTGTAAGCATGAAAAGTTCTTAACATTAAATGTTCATGTACATATACTTTTGTACAAATAACAAGTCTATTTAAATGAGATCTGACCTGGGTATGTACATTAAGATTAATTTGAACAAATATATGCATGTTTACTACTTTACCAGATATATAAAAAAAATATGAAGAAAAATGTTTTATTTTTTTATATGCTTTTTGGTAACAATGTATCTTCATTTATTCGTTTGTATATTATATACAAAATATTGATGATTTAATAAATGCATTGAGAGATGAGCATATTTATCGACTATTAAATAATAAAGCTTTACATTTTTACCATTTGATAAGACTCGAGTTTAAGGATCGGAACAGGTCAAACGTGACGAATTTTAAAAAATATCATCGTATAGACATTTTAAGATGTATAATGTCGCCTGATTTCTTATTCTTATTACGCACAAAATAAGAAGATATAAATGCTAAAAAACTTATGTGCGTGCTAAATAAGAACACTTTAAGTGCCTTGACAAGCAGATGGACAATAAATTAATAATTATCAACATGTTGGAATTTATTAAAGCTCATTTTACGACATATTTTCATGTTAAAAACGAAGACAAAGAAGTAAGGCAGAAACTAACATTGAGATATCCTCGTACATAGCAGTATATAGTACAATATCCTAACACGTTCTGCAATTACACATATGAAATACGTGAAAGCATGCCAACAGTATAGGATTCTAGATTGAAAGAATATTGAGTTTACCATATATTTTATTCCAAGCTTATTCTGCACTGTTTATGTTTTATTTTATTAACTATATTAATAATTATTTCAAAGTATTGTAAAATTATTTATGACTTTAAAAACTAAGAATTCTTTTAAGTGAAATAAAAAAAAGATTTATCTAAATTTCATTTAAAAAATGCTCACAAAAAGCATTCGAACTTAGTAATTCTTTGGAGATGAGAAAGTATATAAACATTTCTATCCTGCAATAAATTTATATTCATCTAACAAATGCGTAATTTACTGTACTTTCCATCTTGATTATATATAACTGATTCACATTTCGTTGCTATAAGTAACTACCACATATTTATTTTGATTAGTATCATTCATTATTTTTATTTTCTTTATATGACTTATACACTTATCTCAATTATGATGAGCACCTCTCATTGCGTTTAATTAATTCACTAACGATGTGGTAAGTAGAAACTTATTCGTGAATTGTGCAACACTAACATTACTGTTATCTAATTCTACAACTTTTCAAAAGCTTTCAAATTCCAATTCAGAATAAATTAATTTCTTTAATCCATTAATTTCAATTTATTTCCGTTAACCTATCTAAAATCTGTCTTAAATTGAGTAACTGTAATGTAAGAGTCATAAATGTTTTTTTTTGTTATCACTTAAAATTTTAATTCAAATTAAGTTGAAGACAAAAAAATGTGAACAAGAATTATAAGAGTTTAAGAATCACTGCTTTATATTAAAGAAAGATAAAAATTAATTGTGCATATTTTGATTTTCAAACATATGCATAACTTTAGAGCATCAATATGTATACTAATTATCAATAAACAATAATAATTGTGAGAATGCTTAGTATATTTGTAAGGCTTCAAAGAATTGAGTTCTGTTTCATGCTGAATCTTAAAACGACTCATTTATTGAGCGTTAATGAAGTTCTATGGTATATTTTGTGAGTGAACAGAGAGAAAAATGAGTAAAAAATGCTCAAGTTAAATAAAGTTTCCTAGTATTGCACTTGATGTTAATATCAATTCCCTTTTTGCTCTATTTATTTAGAACTAATTTAACTTGTCTTCTTTCTAGACATTGTTTCAGAACTCGTTATTTGATAAAATTAAAAGTTATTTGTGTAAATGTGAACTAAAATTTGTAACTGATTAAAAATGTGCCTTGTTTTAATTATCAACATTTTAATTGGTGCTGCAAAATTACGTTAAAAATTAAATAAATAATAAATGAACAATTAAAAAAATTTGTAAATTTTTATTTAAAAATTCAATTATTCGGACAAAATGGTCAACGAAATGAGTGAGAATGAAATAACAGATTTTGATGATGTAAGTAATCATTATCATCAATTAATAAACATTTTAAAAAAAGTATCCAAAAGTGTAAAGTTAGTGAAAAAAGGTTAGCTAAAACATTAAACTAATTCGTAATACGATTAAATTATAAACTAACTTGTATCGATTTTCCATGTTTTCAAAGAAAATGTTATTGATTTATTTGTAAATATAAAATGAAAAGTGCTCAGGAAAGACTTGAAAATTTTGCAATAAAAACGAAATTTTAAGTTTTATACCAGTTTTATACAACATGAAAAATCTGCATAGATATTTATGAACCGAATAAACATTTTCTTCAATTTCAAAACTTTGAATTCATTGTTTTACCTTATTAAATATAAAAAAAATAACATTTATCAGCACAGTAATAAGAAGAGATTTTTTTCGAAAAAAGCTTTTTATTTAAAAATTTTTTGAACAAAAACTTTACAATTTTAATGCAAAAATTCAAAAAGTTTCTGACTACACGTCTGACAAAAATAAATATTATATATAATATTTGCAAATTTGCAATATACTAAGAACGAGTATCGAGTATAAGTTAAGTGAACATAACGTATAAGAGTATAAAAATATAAAATACAAATCAATGATTCTTTTCATTTTTCGCATTATCTGGATTATATAGATTTCATTTTCCAATGACACATCGGTTCATTAAGCACTTAGGTAATGTGAAATACGAGTTTATTCTGACTTTATATAAATCGATCGAATGATTTTATTAGCTTTTTTTCTACAAACATTGGATTCTGTATAAATTGAGAATGTTTATAACGTTTTCTCAATAAAGATAAAGAATATTTTAAGATAGAATTTTTTAAAGATTATTTTTCGTAGTTTATTTTCTTTGAATTAACATTTAAAAAAATAAAGATTTTTTTTTTAAATTTGAAATCAATAGGAACCATTCGATTTGGATGAACTTTTACCATTAATAGGAGAGTTTGGAAAATATCAAAAATTACTACTTTGGTTTATATGCTTGCCCGCATGTGTGCCGTGTGGTTTTTGTGCGTTTAATCAAATCTTTATGGCTGGTTAGAAAAAAAAAAATTGGTTTGTTAATTTTAAATTTTATTGAATGATGTATGTAAATATTTACAGACTCTCCCGAGGACTATTGGTGCAGAGTACCACAACTAATGAATTTCACAGAAGAATATAGGAAATCGTTGTCCATACCTTATTTAACTGTGAGTATTTTTAAATGTAAATCAATTTTCTCAATGCTTCAAAAATAAAAAATAAATAACCTTAAAAATAGAAAAACATTAATGCAAGTTTATAATATTTGCGAAAATCTAGATGTCTATTATTATGAAAAAAATTAATATATGTAAATGAATTTATATAAATTTAGAATGCTTGTTTAGCTGTTAAATGTTTGGTTTTTGAATAGTAAGCACGTGATTTGCAATGCAATATCCTGAGAAAATAAGTCAAGAATAACATAGATGAGCATATTATTGTAAGAGCGTAAGATTTACGTTTTATCAGAGTAACTTATGTGACTCGCGTGCGTTGTGTCGGCATCAATTTTTTTTCCTCAATATAATGTAGTGTATAGAAAAATGGAGGTGGGTATACAATATAAACACTCTTGAGATTTATGTTTGTTCACTGCATAACATTGACATTACTCGTTTTTTCTTCATCTGTTCCACATTTTTTTTATATTTTATTCTGTATACTATACTCCTTTTTCTTCTATATATGTATCATACATAATATGTATAACCTCGACTTTGATCAATGAATGCCACACGAATGCGACATTGACGATTGAAAATTCAATTTAATGTGTGATGAAGTAAGAACGTGGAATAAACTCTATTTCTGATAAGAAAAGGATGAGCAATGTTGAACACAAATATAAAAGAGGAAAAAAAGGAAATGTTTAAAATAAATACGATAATAATAAGACCGAAATCTGTCGCTTTTGTTTGTTTATTGTTTTGTGTCAAAAAAGGAATTTCCATACTTTTTTTTTTCAATACCTAAGGTTTATTTTTTGAATAAAATTATATCAAAATACAATTCGTAGATCCTTAATAAATCAATTTAAAGATATCAAAGCAGATTTAAATATTTTTTGAATTGTAATTTTTTCAACCAACTGGAAATTTAATGTAAAAAAAAAAAAATAAGATTTTGATTTTGGGTTAATATCCTTTCCTGACAAATCTATTTTAAACTATCAGATTTAACTTTATAATTTAAGAGAAATTTACTTTTTTTTTTTTGCTTTTTGAAGAAAAATGGAGAGCAGGTGTATGATAAATGCCAGAGATATGCGGTAAATTGGGATATAATTTTGCAAGAAGGTAATCTTGAATCGTTTATGCCAAATGAATCGTTACAAACACAAAAATGTGATAATGGATGGGAATATAATAAAACAAATGTACAATCTTCAATTGTGATTGATGTAAGAACCTACTAATTTACTGTTAATACTGTTATATTTATTTATATTTACAATAATTCTCCAAATCATAAGTATGATTTAGTCTGCGAAAAGGATATTTATCCTACTTTAGGTTTAGTAGCACTCAACGTTGGAGGTCCTATTGGAGTGTATCTTTTTGGAATGCTAAATGATAGATATGGACGTCGTTTCTCATATTTTTCTTGTTTAACAACATTATTAATTGGAAGCTTTATTACAGCATTTAGTACAAGCTTTGGTATATGGGCATTCAGTCGAATTATTGTTGGACTTACTATACCGGCTGTGTATCAGATTCCATTTATAATAGGTAAATAAATTTAAAAAATAATTACGCTTAAAGCTTTTATGCTTCAACTCTTTTTTTGCATTTTCTCTTTTTTTATTAATTACAGCATTAGAACTTGTTGGACCAAATTATCGGTCATTTGTAACAGTCATGACCTGCACATTCTATACATTTGGTCTTATGGGTCTTGCATTGGTTACCGTGTTCGTTAAAGATTGGTTCATTCTCAGTCTCGTAACATCTGTTCCATTTCTTCTTTATTTTTTGTACATTTTCATAATGCCGGAAAGTCCAAGATGGTTGCTTGCTAAAGGAAAATTAGAAGATGCACTAAAGATACTCGAAACAATGGCTCGAATAAATGGAAAAGAATTTCCTGAAACCTTTCATAGCAAATTAGAAACACGAGTTTTGCAAGAAAAGCAACGAAAAAGTAAAAGAAAAGAGCGGACTGTTGGAGCTTTAGATTTATGCAGGTATGTATTTTAATTATGTTTTATTCATTTCCTTTTTTATCGTACATGTTCTTTTTTATTTTTATTAGAACTCCAAATATGCGTATGAAAACTTTTCTCATCACTCTAAATTGGTTTGCGAATGAGACAGTTTATTTGGGATTGAGTTATTATGGACCATCATTAGGAAGTAATCCACCATTGAGCTTCTTTCTATCATCATTGGTTGAATTGCCAAGCTATGCTTTATGTTGGTTTGTTATGGATCGGTATGGTAGACGATGGCCAATGTGCTTACTTATGATTCTTGGTGGTATTAGCTGCGTAATAACAGTTTTATTACCTGAAGATGCCGAAATGGGAACCCTTATATTGTATCTTATATCTAAGTCGATGATTTGTGGATCTTTTTTGATAATTTATCCGTTTGCTGGTGAACTATATCCAACGCAGGCTCGAGGTGTTGGCATTGGCTTCTCAAGCTATGTTGGTGGTCTGGGACTTATCATAATACCATTTATTACATATCTTGGAAAAGAAAATCTACGATTACCATTATTCATAATGGGATGGCTTGTTACAGCTGGTGGATTTACTGGATTACGTCTACCTGAAACTCTTCATTCTCGATTACCACAAACAATTGAAGAAGGTGAAGAATTTGGAAAGAATTGGAATTATAATGATTGTATAAAATGTATTCCGATTGAAACTTCACTAGACTCAGCATCTGGTTCATACGAAAATTTAGCAGCAAAAGATGAAATTGAATTAAGC
Source organism: Chironomus striatipennis (assembly GCA_026123125.1). Lineage (NCBI taxonomy): Eukaryota > Metazoa > Arthropoda > Insecta > Diptera > Chironomidae > Chironomus > Chironomus striatipennis. The sequence goes on from CM047393.1 coordinate 24,457,115, forward strand.
CAGGTGATGTCCTTTAAAACATCAATGATTGATGAAAAGACACCACTTGAAACAAGGCGGATAGAAAGACGTCAAACAATGAAAAAACTTGTCCGACAACCAAGCGTTATGGATACACAGAAAACCGGAGAACTTGGGTCAATGCAACTAACTTATTGGTTTTAATAGAAATGTTTATTTTAATAATTTAAAACATTATCCTCTTTTTTCTTACGTCTTCTGAATAACATATTCTTGTTTTAAAAGGCTCAAATGAAACAAAAAGATTTAATTGGAAATTGTTATTGTTTTATTAAAATATTTAAAGTAAAAAAATCTAATTATCTGATAATAAGTCTAAAATACATCAATTTGTATCTAAATTATTATAATTTTAGGAACTAAATATGAAAAAAAGTTGTAAAGTTGTTGAATTGTAGTTTAACAGAAAAACACATAAATTTATGCAATAAATTTAATTAAATAACTTCAAATTCTTTTGATAATCTTAAACATTTTATTCTCGACTTTCATGAAATCATTTGCATGAAGAATTTATAAATATCACAGACTATGAAACCTAGAAAAAGGGATAGAATTAGATGCATGTTGTTACCCCTCTGTTACATTTCTACATATTACAATATATCAAAAGCAATTTAACAAAAAATTTAAAATTGAAAAAGTATAGTTTTGATTCAATCATTATTTTAAAAAAATAACCAATAAATGTTATGCTATATTTAATTTTTTAAAAGATATTTGTAGTTAAAATTATATTTTTAAAAATATATATAAAATTTTTGAAGTAATGTTCATAGATGTTGTGGTGAATTTCAAACACTTATTTTTTTTTTTAAAAAAAAGAAAATTTAGCAGCTTACGATAAAGTTTTTCATTTAAACTTTTCTGCTTTTCTTTCTTTTCTATTTCGCTTTCATCTTGCCTCATAATTTGTTTTCTAGTCTTTTGTTACTGAAAAACGCTTACTATAAGGGCAAAAGATAATAAATCATTTCCTGTTCGCTTCTCGCATGTCTCAAATGCCTCGTTTTATGATGAACTTTAAATGACAAGAAGAGATTTCCACCATTTTCATTTAACTTTTTAAATAATTTTTTTGACGAAGTTTAAGGAAAAAGAAAAAAAAAGTATCCTGCATTTTTTATAACTCAGTAACTTGAAAAGTTTTTACCAAATGTCTTTAAAGCCAAATAACTCTTTCTTTTAATAAGATTTAAATTAAATATTAAATTACTTAAAAAAATTAAAAATTTTCAGAACTGCAGTATGAAATTATGGTTCTATAGAAAAAATATCAAAAATACAAATTTAAATTTAATTATTCCCAGGTATGGCAAACTGTGGCAAACGATTCTTATTTTTGTATTCAGAAACAAAAGAGGTACCTTATTTTTTATCGTTAAAGTACAAAATTTGAATTTATGAACTCACTCAACAAAAATTTGATTTTAGAAAAATTTTAATTTTGCAACAAATTCATTCACTGGATCTTATTTAAAATCGTAAATCATGATGATTTAAGATTAATTAAACATTTAATCATACTCTTGACATAGAAATTGATCTAATTATGTTGATATTTAACAATGTTTACTTTGAAAAATTGTTTGATGGTGTTAGTAAACTCAATTTTTTTTTTAATTTTTCAAGATTTAACGGCCAGAGAGTTGTTCGCCAAACCTGGAATTATTCTATGAAATTTTAAAGAATAGAATTTTATTAAAGAAAAAAATTAAGAAAATCAAAAATGTCTTAAAAATCCATTTGCTACCATCATTACAAACCAATTACAAACTTAACAATTCACTTAAAGTTTTCGTTCCTTCTTGTGATGCGCTAACATAATAAGAAAAAATAATTTCGCATTCAGAAATGGAATTTGTATGAAGGAAAAAAAGGATTCCTTTAAATTAATAATTCTATTTTATGATACGCTTTCATTAAAAAATGTGAAAATAACCACAGTATGCTGAAGAATCCTACTTTTTATCATTACCTTTTCTGTCTACATTTCCATTTCATACCATTTTCTGTAGATTTCCTTTCATGCTTATTTACATACAGAAAAAAATAAAAGGAAAACTTTCACATTAATGAGATGCATTGTTGTGATCATCATCATGAATTAAAGTATGGCAAGGTAGGTATGAATTGTGACTTTTCATCTATTCATAATAATGATGTTTCTTTTTCGTTTATGCCTATTTTTTTATTATTATGTGCAATTTAATGAGTGCAATGCAAAAATGAAATGTATCTCTATTCTTGTATTCATTTCACTTTTAAGGCTATAAAAACAATTATGTTAAAAGTCTTCAGACACTCAAATAGAAACTTTAAATTTTCAGCAAATTAAAGATATTCTTTTACATCACAGAATTTTCATTATTTAAAGAATAAACTTGAAAAAATGAAAAATTTCAATTTAATAATTTTCTAAGTTTAATTTTTCTCTTCCCAAATTATTGATTTTCAATCAATTGTAATCTTTCTAATGAAAACGTGGTAAATTAAGAAAAATTACCTAAAAGCAATAAATTTTTATATCAAAAAAATGATCATGAAATAAGAAGCTATTTGATGAAGCGTAAAATTTTATTTTATATATGTAAATGGATATATAGCATGTTGATGGCTATGTGGTATTAGAAATGGTAATTTCTATTCAAGCATATGACGGTATTTAGATTAAATTACAAATGGAATGAAATTTAAAATATCGGAATGCACGCACAACAATAGTTTATTATCAACAGCACATGAAATGAATTTTCATATTATTGCTTTAGGAAATGATATTCATACTAAATTAGAATGAAAAAGCCTTGGAAATCACTGAATTAAAAAAAGTGCTTTGAAAATTCTGAATCATTCCATAATAACCACGACCGTTAAAAGTTAGTTAAAAGTTAGATTTAAGGTAGTGTATCTGAAGATAGCTGTGAGATAAACTATCTGAACCCTAACTTTTAAAATTTCTGGTTATTAGGGATTGGCAATGTTAGATTTGAACATTCGAAAAAAATTCTAACATTTTTTAAAAATAATATTAGGTAGTTTATGAAGTGATTTAATAGTTTTGCAGAAAAAAAATCTAACAAAACAAAATGAGGAGAAAGACAAGATATAAAAATATATTTTTGATTTCACTTCACGTCATATACATCAACCTCAAAAATGACAATAAAAACATTCATAACCTTCAAACTTTTGCCTTTGAAGCTTTAATGCTACGCCATTGTGTCTGCTAATGTCATACTACTAGATGATGATTACATCCTGCCGCCACAAATATTATCAGTTTTAAAGGCTATTCTATGGAGTGTACGATATTTTTTTTTCTTCCTTTTTCAGCTATATTCATTTCGCGTGATAGAGACAAAATAACAAAAAGCACCAAATGGTTGTAACGAACTGATTTTGATGTGTCATTTGACAGATTCAAAAAGTTGAGGCAATTTGTGTTTTTTGACCCATTCATGAAAAAAAAAAATAAAAATAATAAGGGTCTAAGAGTTGGAAGGAGAATGTGTATTGTAAAGGCAATTTAAACGCTTATATAATACAAAAAAGGAAAAAACGGCAAACCATAGATATGAAATGGGGTCATAATTACGATAATATTAACAAGATGACTTGCGTCTTGGGTATAATTATTTAAATTTCTATTTTTAAATTAAACATCATACTATCATATTATGGCTCTATATCTTAAATATAACACTTTTATAAGTTTTCTTTCATTATATAATCAATATTTTTCAAAAAATTCTTTCCAAACTAATTTTTATCCAAGAACTGTAAATAATAAAAATTACTAATAAATATTTTTGAACTTGGACTTTCATCAAAAAATCTCAAAAAATGGTTTCATTGGTTTGTTTCGCCTTTCCTCTCATGAAATTGCAGTTTTGTTTACATAATATTCAGAAGTTTTATATAAAAAATTGAATTTTAATAACATAAAACCTACTTGATTTAAAAAAATGAATGAATAATAATAAACTTTAAAAAAAAGTCTTACAATTTTTATGAATACTGAAGAAAAGCTAAGTGGTTTCTTTAAGTTTGAAACAACTCGTTTGCATTTTGTAAAAAGAAAAATGAGAAAAAATATGCAAAGTGTAACGTGCTTGGGATTATTAAAAATTTATTTTCTTGTTTTTTTTTCTCCTTTTTGAAAAGAATGTGATCTATATGCAGCACATTTGTGTAAATGTGTTTAATTTTGGGTATATAATTTAGATTCAACATTTTCAAGAATACATAAAATATGGTGGGAAGTGTGATAAGTTGTATATGGAAAAACAGAAAGGAAAACATTTTTATTTCCTCTTTTCAACAACATCTTCTTATTTGCAATGTCTTCAAAAAAGCCATTAATTCAAGTCACATTAATGAGTCCTTACAATATATGTTCTTTATGAACCACACACAAGTGTACGCATTATTTTTACACAGTGATTTTTAATTATTTTATTCTCCATGTCTGAAACTTGTTCATAATGTTGTGATTCTCAATGTCGTTTTTGTGTATTGTGGATGAGTTGTGTTTTTCATGGTTTAGTAATCATCATTTATTTCCGAGGGGGTAATGCGAAAAATGCAGCGAGCCAAAAGGCTTTCGACCTTAATAAATATTACGAAGGTATGCATGTTTTTTGCCTTTTGTTTAATGTTTTAGTAGTACTGTGAGAGACAAAGAAGTTTTATTTGCCTTTTAGTGGTAAAAATGTTAAAGTATTAAATGAAAGAAGAATATAAAACACTTATATTATATGCATAGAATGGTAAAATATGTACGTTTCAAATTTTATGGATGAGCGTTTTCCTTTCTGTTTTTAAAAACCAATGAAACTTAATGTAACAAAATTTTCAGTTTTTTGAAGGTTCATGTTTTTTTATATTACATTACATATTTTCTTTTGATACCAATCGTTTTATATGTAAATTTTAGGATGGTTTTGTAAAAAAATGATAAAACCGGAAAAAAAATTCAACGATATGAACTTGCGAAAGATTTTTTTTTTTATTTTTTAAATACAATAAATCGATACGTGTATAAAATGCAATTTTACCTTTTTGCGTCATCCTAAAAATGTAGCAATAATGAAATTTCAAACTGATGCATTATTTATCATTTCGCATCTTTCTCTTAAATGTGCGATAAGAGTATGTAGATAAAATGTAAAAAAGTTTTATAGTATAATTTCGAAACGCTCAATAAATTATTTTTTGAATTTTAATATGTGAAAAATCAAAAGCAAGGGAAAGTTCTACATCAAAAAATTTATTTATTTATTTTTTTAAAATTAATAAAGTATTGGAACAGATTATTATCCAATTTATAGTACTAAAAAATATCTGCTAAAAATATGATTTTCAAATCGACTGCTAACTATGCACAGTAAGTAAAGTAAAATATCTGCTTCGGTCCTGCTTACCTATCAAGAACATTAACACACTCGGAAAATTTATGATTCCAATATTGTGTAGCATATGGCAATGTATGTATCTATGTACTTTCCCATATTGAGAAAAAGCAGTACGAGTAGCAGTAGACCATAATATTTGTGAGCTTGTCACTTTCAGATTTTTACTAATGCTGTATCATACGTAGATATGGATAAAAATCTTTATTTAATATAATAGAAAAATGAACATTTCATCCAGTTGCAATTTTATTGCTTCCAATAATATAACAAACAATAATATTTTTATTTTATTTATTTTTTTTTTAAATGCTAATATTGATGGAGATAGATATCCGACTACCGTCAATTCATTTCGAAAAACTTCGAAATTAGATGTAAACAAAAAATAAATGTAAACAAACAAAAAATTTCTAATCGAAATATTTTTGAATTTTTCCTTTCTGGATCTTGATTTATTAGATAAATTATATTCTTTAGTAATTTAATCAGAAATGCTTTTAAGAAAAAGCTTCAATCGATAAATTATTTTGAAAATTATAATTAGTGATAAAATTCACTAACACATTCACACTTTTTATTTTCAAAAATTTGACAGTTTTTAACTGACAAATTTCGAAGTGTCGGTAGTCGGGTAGATATTTTTAGCGCATTTTCCTCTTGGGAAAAGGACGCTATTGTCCGCACTTTGTCCGTCTGTCTGTCCGTCTGTCCGTCTGTCTGTCTGTCTGTCACCGCATCTCTTCCTCAGGGTTAAGCTTTTTTGATGCGGTTTTTGGCTTAAAATGTGTGTAGTATGTCTGGCTAGAGCTGGCGAAAAAATCAGCACGAATGGTCACTTCCTCTGCTGGAACCAGCGTAAAAAGTGCCAAAATTGCATTTCTTTATATGTGTTAGTGTGGTAAAATACACTAAAATGTTGACTTTTCAAAAACTCAACCTTCCTCGGTTCAAGTCCCACCGATGACAATTTTTTTTTTTTTTTGCTTTTTTTGATACTTTTTTGATTTCTTATGACATATAATATTGAATCATGTCATAATTTTCCATTTTCACAATTTTTTCGAGTTTTTCCGACGATTTTTGTTAAAAATTTCAATGTTTTCATACAATTTTCATAGATAATTATTTTTTTGATATTTTAGTTGTTTAGTTTTCTATTTTCATAAATTTTTCATAGCTTGTTGTACACGTAAAAAGTTGCGGAAGTGGCTTAAGTGCTAGAGCGAGCGGCTCCTAATTTGAAGGTCATGGTTCGATCCTAGACCGTACCCGATTCAATTTTTTGCTTTTTTTATTTATTTATTTTTTTTTTTTTTAGATTCTATGTCGCATAATGTTTTTTATCGGTTTTTTTTTTGCTGTCAATTTTAAATTTTCGGTAAATAAAGAATGGTTATAGTTAAATATTTAGCTTTGTACTTTTGGGGTTTTAATTCTTTGTTTATTTACTGATCGCGGGAAAATGCGCTTTCGTCGGTCACGAGTGACCACGTTGATACTAGTTTTATTCTGTAATCTTTAAACACATTCTCTAAATATCTTTCTTTTAAGTCCAAGAACTATTCATAATATTATAAAACTATGTTAATGAAAATTTTGTTATAAATGTGAAAACAAGATTCAGAATTGCAAGAAAGTGGTCAGAATATTCAATCATTATCTGATAAATTACGGTAACAAATTGAATGCTTTTTATTTCACTTTCATGCCATTCTCGAAAGAAAAACCAAATGTCCTCTAATTTACCACAATCCGAATGTTTTTATGTAGGCATATATGGTAAAGCGAAGATCTCCGCTTTTCCTAAATGGTACTATAAAAACCAACACATTCAGTACTGAAGTAGGAAAGCAAAAGAGTCAGCAAAAATTGCTGCCATTAAGCTATATGAAAGGGGACCGTAATTTGATTCCTTTAACATAAACAACAGTATACTGGCATAGAATTAGCGTAAAAATAAGTGAAGCATTTTAAATCATAAAAATACTTTTCGGTTTTATTTTAATATTAAGACTGATTGAGACATTAAATAGGATATTTATTAGAATGAAATTTATTATGTTAAAATGAAAAATTGGTTCAAAATCTATAAAAAAAATAAATAAAATGATGTAATTTTTTTATTGACACTTTTATTATTGCATAGTGAGGCATACAAATCACATTTTCACATGTCACATTGACTCACAATTTATCAATTGATGATGCCTCATACATCTTATATGTTGAGAAATTCACGAAGGCACAAATTTTGTTTGTGCAAAAGCGGAAACCATAATTTTTAACTTCTTCTTATCCTATGTGTCTCCATTCTTTTCCGCTGTTTTTTTTTTCTATAGTACTCTTAGAACATGAAATACAATAGAAAAGAAAAATATATGAAGAAAAAGAAAGATGAGGCAATCTGAGAATCGTTTACTGAACCGCAAAAACGGCCGGACGATAGCAAAAGCAACCATAATAGCAAAAATGGGGAGAGTAAATGTAAAGAAATGTCTAAATAAAAATATTTTATTTTCATGCAATTTAATTTAATTTATCAGCCACATTCTTTCTCATCTCTCGTATTTTTAATGTTATCTCTCTCACAATACTGTAACGTTGCCATTCATATCCATAAATATTCAACGGCGATTTCTTTTTCTAATTATCGCATTTCTGTTCAATTATACAAGAAATTCCACTAGTTAGGTTTGCTCTGGTTTGTTATTTATTTTATAAAAATAACGTTTTGATAAAATGTTATTTTTCTTTATTTGCTGACCACGTTATAATGATTTTGAAATTCAATTTTTAGGTGTCTGTCTAGGTTAAATGAGATATATTATACTTTCCCTCTTTCAAAATTTAGATAAGTGTTGAATTTTCCTATTCATCGAACCATTTGATTGTTGAAAAAAATAAGGGAGGAGATGATATAGCTTTCGAAAGCTTTCATACTTTTAATATGTTCCCTTTTCTAACTTACGATTTACTTTTGGATTAACTCTCCAAAAGAATTTTTGTTCCACTCGATAAATTTTAAGCTTCCTTATCGGAGAATCTTTTCATGATTTACATAGAAAAAAATAGTAAACTTTCAATTCTTACTTTTTAGTTTTAGTTTTACGTTAAATAATTCTAAGCGCTTTTCTTTTTAAAAAAAATTCTCTATTAATGCAGCAAACATAATCTCTTCAAGACTGGAAATGACTTCTTCAATGATGTAGTTCTTTAAAAGGCAACCTAATGCTGTGAGACAGTACCATGCAGAAGGAAATGTTTTTATTTAATATATGAAAAAATTCTTAAATATAAGATGTTCTAGACAAAGTTTTACGGAACTTTTTTATTCGCTTTCTGAATATACAAGCAGATTTTGATGAATATATCATTATTACAACTTTTTCAATAAGAATATTCTAATATGAACAAAACATTCATTCATTTTTGCATATTTCATTGAACATTTTCATCAACTATAAATAAAAAATTCAGAATACTTAATTTTTATCAATCAATATGCAGCATATTTCTATAAACTTGCACTCGCTATTGCATCTTACACTTATGAACTCAACTTTCACACTGAAGTGGCAAAAAATTATATTGCAATCTTTAAATGAGCGGTAGAAATAATATCATACCCCAATAACCAGAAATTTTAAAAGTTAGTGTTCAGGTAGTTTATCTCACGGCTATATACAGATACACTAGTTTAAATCTAGCTTTTAACTAACTTTTAACGGTCGTGTTTATTAGTAAATAAATAAGGTTATGAAGTCAAAAATAACAAATATTTAGAAACGCATTCATTTTTTTTATAGATAACTTAATAATTTAGTTGAGTCATGAATGAATTGAGAAGAACAAAGGGAAATGTAAAATATTTCAAATTCCAATCACATTTATTTGTGCAAAGCTAAAAGATGAAAATGTAAACGAGAGATTAAGTGGAGAAGAAAAAAGTTTTCCTCGCTCAATTCTCTTTTCTGTTGTGTTTACTATCTATTTGTGGCATTTGCGCATCAAAAGCTATTGCTTCAATAACCAAGTATTGATTGTTATTTGCAAAATAAAAAACCTCTTTTATTATTTTGATGACTATTGATATGAATGACAACATGTAGCTAAAGTTTATGCATCATGCAATCTGTAGGTTTATTTTATTTAATACTCCTTTTTATTAAAAAGAGAATTGCAAACTAATATTGAAAAAGCTATAAATCTATCTAATATATTTGACAGTTAATTAATTATTATGTATCATCATTCTATCATCACAAAATCGTTCAAGTTAAGTTCAACAAGTAAATTGTACTTATTCGAACTAGTGTAGTCAAGTGACTTTTAAAGTCTTTATTTAAAGGTTTTAAGAGAAACACGCATCGAAAAATAACAATTGTCTCTATTTATGGAAGATGTATACATTATGTCAAATGGAAGAAAAATCATAAAAGTTTATTACAAAAAAAAAACGACCGTATCAAAAATCAACAACAGCTTTTATTACATTCTTTTAAATACTGTAGCATTCCATTGTAGTATTTTTTAAGTTGAAAAGGGAGCAAAAATAAAGAATAAAGTAAAATTAATGAGATCATAATTAATGTCTATTTATCGTAGGACAAAAAAAACACATTTTTGTGGTTTAAATAAAGAGGAATAAAGTTTGATATTATTATACCTACTCTAATGATGCAATTATAATTAAAGTTTCAAAAAATTATCATTCATAAAGTTTTATCCGTTACTAACCTAATGTACCACTAAAGTGTGTGAAAAAAGAAATAAAGTAGATATTTCGGAAATCTTGTCCAACCCGAGGCTATTAGATTACAAACGTAACCTTTTAAACGTTTTATTGTTTTTTATTTAAAAAATCTCAAGAATATAAGGAAGATACAAAAATATTCATAAATATATTTTCCTTTAATAATTTTCCTTGGGCAAGTTTATCGATCATATTTGTAAAAAAAAAGGTTCACTGGTTTTCAAACACTTTCAGAAGAATGTAAAAGTAGCAACTACGGTTAGCTAAACAAAAAAAAAAGTATACGATATTTAATTATGTTTTCTGTCTCTAATTTTATATTTACTCTTCCCCTACGGTAAGGACGAGTTCAAGTTTGTTACTTTTGCTCTCCTCTTTGTGCTTTCATTTTCGATATTACATCATAGAAAAGTAATTTTTCAATCAAAAACACATTTTACGCATTAATGAAGACATCGAACTCAAAAATTAATCACTATGAAAGGATATTGGGTGATGTTCTTGAAGAAAAATGAATGTAGAAGAATTTAAGCATTGGTTCAGACTATTTTTTTTTTTTTGTAAGCATCCGTTTTTTGGAGCACATCAAGCCAGTTTTTGAAAGCGGCAAAAAGTGGTCGAATGAAACACAATCAATTATCCATATACGTTTTTCTTCTCATTCGTTGTCTCTCTCTCTTCAAATTTCTGTTGTTTTTCACGTAACAGAAAAAAAGCTTTGTGGTTATGAGTGGAAGAAAACCCCCGAAAAAAAAAACTGACGAAAAATAAAATTTCAAACCAGCACGGGTAAAGCAAGCATAATGAGAAAAACGTCAATATTATCATCAATCTTTGCTCTGTTTTACTATATTACATTCTATACTTATATATTTGTATTGAGAGTCTGTAATAGAAATAACTGGAAAAGGGTCTGCTTAAAAAGACTATACAAAAAATAAACGAAATATTCCACTATTGGAATTTATTGATTTCGGTTTGCAATATGCTAATGAAAAGAATAAAAAGAAAACTTCAGAAAGCGAAAAGAAATCATCCTTCTAACTTTTCTCGACATTTTCTTCCAAAAATAATAAATAAGTTTTACTTGAGGAAATACAATACAGAATAAATCTATGAATATGAAATTTTTCAATTAAATCCAGACCATGCTTGTCAAATAAAAGTCAAAAGTATTTTGATTGAATAAAATCCTTTTCCTATTGTTTATTTACTGTTATAAAAACTTTATTCGACCATTCATAAAATTCGTAACAAAAATAATAAATAATAATCTTCCTTTTCTCTTTCTTTATACCCTTAAATGTTACAAAATATTTAAAATAACCCTTCTATAAAAATCCATTAACTTTCAAAAAATTCATTAGCTTCACAAGTTTTTATTTCCTAATTTAATGAATTTGTTTAATAAAAATTTTCATTATTAATAGCACAACAAATTAATCTTGAAATTAAAGGAAAGAGAAATTGTTGCTTTTTTTTGACTTGCAGCATTAAATATGACTTTGCGTGACTCTTTGTTACACGTTCAACAAAGAAAAATATTTAGCATTAATGTTGGAAAAACCATAAAATTTGACGCCTTTATAAAATTGTAGGGCGGAAAAACTAAATGGTATTTTTAGTTTCCTGTCAAAACAGAAAACAATAAAAAAAAAACTTGTTGATTCTACTAATGTAAATTCGTAATTATTTAATAGGTTATTTGTTACAGGCATTTTCCTGAAAATTCAGGAGAATTTACTATAGATTCAAAGAGTTTCCTATTATTTTAAAATTTTTGTATCAAAAAAGGATTTCTATTACTATTAGAATAAAACATACACAAGTAAGTATATAGATATTTAATATTATAGATTATATGTGAGGGTTGCACACATGGTTATGTAACTGTATATAGAAATTCAAAAATGTGTATGTGCATAATAAGGAGATTTTGAGATTAAATGGCAGAAAGGATTAGTTGAATTCAATATGGAATTATTTTAAAAATGTTTCCATTAAAGAGCTTAAGAGTGTTCAAAATGGCCCAACAATGAGGGATTAGGTTTTGATAAATTTTCTTCCGACAGATAATTTTAAAAGGAATGAGTTTGAACATAATTTAGCAGATAATAAAATAGATTCGGTTATTATGCAGGGTGAATTTCTACCTTTCTATTATTTTTGTTTGTTCGTTTGTTGTGTAAACAAAAAAGGATGAATTGTTTTGTACTTATCACTCTATGATTTATAGCCGTAATTACATTATCTCCAAAGCCATAATGTATTTTTGGGATAATGTTTTCTTTCTTTCTATCATTCAAGCATTTTTAACATTCAAAAAAGTTTAATTTCTAATAAAGAATTTAACATAGGAAACGAGTTTATTTAACGCATAATTAGACATTTTATACCATTATATTAATTATTAACAAATTTTTCAAGAAAATTTACTCTTTAATCTCTTTAAAATCTTTAAATTCTTGGTTTTTCATATCTATTTTAAATAAAATTCTTGCTTCCACGGATAAACGATTATTCCATTTTAATTTATTTTCCCCCTTTTCGATGTCAACTACCAGAAAAGTTGATTAAAATTCATCTCATCTTTTATATTCTATCCGAAGTTTTCTTGTCCTCTACTGATTCACATTCTACATTCTATTTTATTTTCTCACTCAACTCACTCCATTATTGTGATTAAATGGAGATACATAATAATATATGCATATTTAATTTTAGAATGAATCAAGAAAACTCAAAATTATTTATAAAGCAGCAAATGCTTAATAAAAAGGGATTTTTAGAATGAAAAATATTAAATGACACCATTTTGTCCCTGTTTAGTTTTACATATTTCAACTAGAAAATATAAAATTATTTTAAATACATTCATATTCTTTAATATACATTAGGTAGTAAATAGTAGTGGAGGAAATAATAAAAAAAATGAAAGAGTTTAAATTGTGGATTAAAAATGGTAAAAATAAGATTTTAAATCAAGACAAATTGCCTCAAAATGAATATATACTGTCATTGAAATGTAAATGAAAACTGTTGATAATCAACATGTTCCTTTTTCTGCTTGCTTTCAAACGAAATTATTTCTCATATTTGTGTATCCATTTTTCAAAAAAAAAAAAATAAAATAACAAAAGGCAATATGAAATCTTGTTGCGGCATATTTTAGGATCTTTGAGGGTTCTTTATTAAATTTTATGTTTATCTTTTAACCAAAAGTATTTTAAATTTACTTATATAACGTTTTTAACATCAGTAGAATTAGAAAATTTCAAGCAAATTTAAATCAGAAAACTTTGAAATATGATAAAGCTCTTCTTATTTGAAAACGCAAACAAGAAATCGAATAAATCTTTTAGATAATACATACACACATAAAGAAAAGGAAGAAAATGGAAAAAGCAAAAAATAAAGAAATTTGATGATATTGCTCTTTTCGAGAACACTGCCGATTTTTTTTTTTTTTGATATTTTTATATTTTAAACTAACTAGGGTAAAAAATATTGAAATTCGTACAAATCGAAAAAAAAATTTGAAAATTCTGTAACTTTCATTGGAAGCATTGCTGATTTCCCAAATTTTTCTTAGGACTTTGCTTGTTCTCCATATTTTTTTTATTCAAACCTTAAAAGAGCATTTTGTGCAGCATAAAGCAGTAAAAAGTCCACTTTATTCCAAATATTGAAATTCGTACAAAAAGTACTCACGATTTTTGCAAACTTGATAAAAAATTAATATTCTTGCAGTATTTTTACTTGAGGAGGCAGGCTTCATCCTGCGCAGCTTAATTATGCTTTAAATTTAATTTATTTAATTTGTTTACACAAAAACAATTGAAATTTTTCACCGCCTACTATTGAAATTTTGTACGAATTTCAATATTTTTTACCCTATTTTTAAAACTATAAAGCTAAACTTTATTTTTAAACGATAAAGCTAAACTTTTATTTAAATTTTATTAAAATTAAAATTTAAATATATTACACCTAATTTGAAAACAATCATGAAAAAAAATTTAACATTTTAATTTATGTTTTTTAGTAGGAATAAAAAAAGACATAATAAATTGTTTAAAAGCTTCCCTTCTTACTTGAACATTAATTTAACTTTTTAAAATTATAAAATTTATATATTGAAGAAATGAATTAAATTTATAAATCTAGTTGTGAAACATCTTCAAAAAAATTATGAAATGTGTGTAATCAATAAATAAATAAATGTTATTATTACACAGCAAGATACCTCTAAACTCAATTCTATACCATGTATCACATAATATCATTGATTATAACGTTATATACTTTCATTTTTAATATCTTCCATCCTTATTATTATTATCGTTATTTCTTTTCTCATTCACACTCATTTTTATATTACTTGATTTTACTTCGCATAAATATCATAGAATATAATCAGGCATTATAGCGCGGAAACGATTAGAATATTTCTCTCTTAGCGATTCATTCAGGCAATGTTTGCTAGAAAATTTTTGCACGTGTATGTGCCATTAATTTCAGTATTTAGTGAGGTACTTAACACTATAAGCACATATAAGGGAAAGAATTAATTTCAGCAATTGATTATCGAAACAGTTTTGGTTTTTCTTAATTGCAACAGAATAAGGGTACATTTATAGCTATTAAATTTTCCTACTTTAAAATAATGTAGGAAATTGAAGGAAATGTAGAAATGGGTAGAAATACAATAAGAAAAACAATTTGAATTAGGATGAAATTTAGGAATAATCTTAAAAAAATAAGGAGGCATATACATTTAGCACATAATGTAATACAGATTATCACATTAGCTCTTATAAGTAGTAACTGAAAATAATCTCACATTTGTATCCATAATTTGAATCATTTATCATTCCTTTAACACATGTGTATTTGGTTCCTTCGAATTAACATAACAGAAGAACATTTGATGTCTAATATCAACAAATTACAGATAATTATTTTAGGTTTGTCATTTTATTCTTGATTGTATTGTTTTCAAAATTTTTAGAACTCTTATTTTTTCATAAAATCTTTTTTTTTTTTGCAAAAGAAATGTTCTAATGACATTGCATTGTATAAAGTTCCACTAAATTCTTCGCAAATCTACTTTATTTTTTTATGTATAAAAAATCAATGAAAAATTAACAGTTCAATTTTAAGTTTTTTTATTATGAAATTTTTCATCTTTTAGAGCATGAAAGTTGTTTTTATTATATGACCATATTTTACTTGAAATTATTATGACAATATATCTAACGATGAGTGTTTATCAAGTTAATGATGCGAAAATTGAATCACTACAAAAAGTTCTTAAGCTGAAATCTAAAACATTTTCGTTATAAACTTTTTTTACATTCACATTCCAACGATGTTGAAACACATTTTCTTTCAACTGTGATGATGGCAGATGAGAAATCGACAGCACTTTATTGCACATTTTGAGTAAATAACATTTCATTTTCAGCACGCTTCATATATTCATGCTGAATGAGCTATTTTTATCGTTCATATTGATTAAAGCTACTGGTGCTATTGATGGTACCATAGCTGTCTTCTAATTTGAATCAAAATGGGTGTGTATTACATGCAGTATAGGTAGTTATACTAGTGGTAGTACGATGGAATAAAAAATGAACTTCTCATTCCTCATTTCCTGAAACATGTCTGCATATCATATCAAATTCAATTAATCTATGGGTAGTGGTTGAATTTATGAATTGAATAGTCATTTCTACAATAAAACTATTCCGATTGTAAAAAAATATCAATAAAAAATTTACTATTTTTATACACATTTATAGCAATTTATATTAATGAATTTAAAAAGCACTTAATCGAAAAACTGGAGCAAATCTTTAAGTTAAAAAAATATATATATTTTATCCATTTTAAATTATATTAAGGAATTTATTCATATACAATAATATTCAAGGAAATATGATATATTAAATGATCATAAGATTTTCAAAGTTAATTTCGCTCATCTAGTGAGTTTATGAGCTCTTCGCTTTTCAATAAGATTCAATTTCTTGAATATTCATCAGTTGTATTTGAATGCTTAAAACTTATTGAATAGGCACGATGAAGATAAAAAAGTATTTTTTTTTTTTATTTAAAAGATTTATGCTCAATTGTCCTCGAACATAAATAAATGCTGTTTAAAATTATTCTATATAATTTGATACCAATTGAAATTTATATTTGTTTTCTTTTTCATTTTTCAAATTTTTTGATGTTTTTGAGAATTATTTTATTTTATGTTAAACTGTTTGCCTAATTCAACTTAAATCTTCCACGAAACGTAACGAAAAGTTTTGACCACATGACCATTTTTTATTTTGCATAGCTGCTTATTATACCTTTAGTAAGTATTCTAATAAAAATATTCACAAAGTATGTAAAAAGATCAGGAAAACTCTCAAGAAAGAAATAAATTGAGGCAATTGAGAGGCTCTTTGAACTTTTTCATAAAATGCATTAAAAGTTTTAGCTTATAGAAGAAAAGGTAAAGAAGCTAAACGGAAGAAAATGGAAGAAAAGAAATAAAGTCAATTGAGTAAAGTGGAGACAAAGAAAAGGCATAAATTTACTTTCTCTTTCCACAAACGAAACACCAAAAAAAAAAATCAGGATAGGAAGTGCTTTTTAAATATAAGCAAAATCGGTAAACGCATCAAAAATTCTTTTATTTTTTTTATACATAGTAAAATTTCTAAATTATCATAATCCATAGCTTATCGAAGAATGAAAGCTCAAACTTTATGTTTTCAAGGATGCTTTGAAATAAAATTTCAAATAAGAAAGCGTTTTCTTTGATTTTTTTTTTTCCTTTTTTTATTATATATCACTTTGTTGTGTACACAAAAAAAGTAGAATACAAAATATGCGTACAAAGTGAAGAAACTTTGTTATGCAAAAGGAATTTTGTAATTTGTCTAATCTTTCTTCTTCTTTTAGCATATCATTACTAAAATTCCGTATTTTTTTACTTAATTTTTTAAGAAAAAAATGTACAGAATTAAGGAGATTAAAATTTATTGTTGCATCGACCATTTTTGCTTTAAATAAATAAAATAATTAATTAATCGTTTTTAATGTTTTTTATTTAAAAAAATAAATATATTATGCTTTCATTTTGTTATACATATCTCTAAAAAGGAAAATAAATAAAAAAATATGTTCAATCACTTGGAAAATATGTAACCAATGTACCACATTACCGAGCCCCTCATCAAATTTATGGTTGTATTTTAGATGAGACATAAAGTATGCCTCATTACGTCATTCATTTATGACAATAAGAAGAAAAATAAAAACTTCCTTAATTCCAATAACAAAAAGCACTAAAACAAATTCCTTTCTTATAGCATTGTTTATATCATTTTTCCTTCCAAGCTATGAAATAGACAATATGAGATATGAAAACAGACACTGTTTGAAAAGCATTATTTATCTATACATACACTGTACTTATCTGTAACAAATTTAAAAATACATTCCCGACTACCGACACTTAGAAATTTGTCAGTTAAATACAATTAAAAATTTGAAAATAAAAATTGTGAATGTGTTGATAAATTTTTTCACCAATTTTTATTTTCAAAATAATTTGTTGATAAAAGCTTGTTCATGTATGCTTTATTGATTAAATGATAGAAAAATCGCTAAAGAATGTAATTTATTTGATAAGTCAAGATCCAGAATGGAAAAATGCAAAAATATTTTGGTTTCAAAATTTTTGTTTGTTTACAATATTTTTTGTTTACATTTAATTTCGAAGTTTTTCGAAATTAATTTCGAAAAACTTCGAAATTAATTTCGAAAAACTTCGAAATGAAGTGACGGTAGTCGGATACATTCGTTCTTATTTTATATGTTATTGAAAATTGGTATTTCACATCTCATAATTTTCCACATTTTCATGATTTTACTATACTTGTCTTTCGTGCAACCATTTTTTCAAAACCATAAATTATAACACGTGTTTTGAAATTCAAAGAAGCATTAAAAGAGATTTATTTATCATTTTTGGAAGAAAAATTTACTTTAACGTCGTATACTTATTGATAAATTTTATAAGAATAAAAATATGAACCAGTACAACCACTTGATACTGGTGTGCTGTCATTTTCTAAAGCTGTTCTGTTCCTACAAAAGATACACAATGAAAATATTTGCACAAATGCTCTCCCTTGTGTTTTATTTTTGAAAGCTTTATTTTACATCTGTTTCGCCTTTTCCCTTTTATATATCAACTTCACTTCTTTTTGTAAAGTACAATCAATTTTTTATTTACTTCAGTCTCTAAAGACATTGGATAGATTTTTTTTTTTTTTTTTTTTATTTTTGTATTCGAAACAAAATAAACTTTCAATTTATTTTTTTTATATATTTTTGTTTAATAGTCAATCACTAGATACAACAGCATGGCATAACTTTATCAGTATATCACAGACATTATCAATTTTTTTACTATAATTTCAAATTTTTTTAAAATTTCTTTTGTTAGAAAAACCTAATTCATGAAAAAATACAACAAAACATTTTATTTAAAAGAAAGAAATTTCTTTTATTATCTAAAAACTGATGAATAAAGCAAGATATATAGATGGGCCAATACAAAGTATGCTCGACCATACTCGACCATACGCTTTTTTTCTGTTTGTAAACAAACGAAAAAAAATTTATGAAAAAAATTTCTAAGTTAAATTTTGATTTTTAGACCAAATTTGTTTACTGGATCTCATTTTTGTAACTATAAAAGCAACTTTATCATGTAAACTATCGTTTGTAATGCTTTTTACCCACGAAAATTAAATGAAAAGTCTAAAAATTTGAGGAACAAAATTTTCCAAATTTCTTTCATTGTGTTAGTGTTTACAAAAAATTTAAGATTTTCAAATTTTTATCCGTTAAAAACGGCAACTTTTTTACATTGGCCCATCTATATATCTTGGAATAAAGAATAAAGTAAAATGTCACACAAAAGCGAATTAAAGCTTTTTTGAATTTGATAAAACTTGACCTTGTCTTTGGAAAATATTCTTGCGGTACAGCAATAAAGCAGAATAAAAGTAATAAATTTATATTAAGCTTGTTCTAAACAAAATTGAATAAAAGTATCGTACTTTCAGCTGAAAAGCTTATTTTTTATTTCCTTTCATAAAAATTTGAAGTCAAAAAATCAGAATACATATTTTTTACTGAATTTTAAATTGTTACAATACTTAATAAAAGAGTAATCTAAATAAGTGTATCACATTTGTAAAATGAGAAATTTTAAGTATTAGTAGCAAGAGTAGCTTAAGAGGGGAGTAAATGCTGAGGTTTACATTTTCTCCCCTCACATCATATCAATCATTCCATGAAAATATTGCAATATACTTTGAAAACATCCAGTTTAAGTAAAAGATTGAGAACAAAAGAAATGAATGAAAAGAGGCAAAAGGGAAAAAAGAAATATGTAAGAAAAATGGGGAAAGAGGAAAAGAAGATATGGAAGCAAGCAAAGGAAAAAAGTTGAAACGTGATATAGAAAAGTTTTTCTTTTCAACGATGCTAGGCGATTCTTCAAGACGCTGCCGGCATGCTTTCTCTATATAAAATACATATACTCTTTCCATTCAACCAAAGACGTCAACGACGACGATGACGACGACAATGAAAAAATTAATGTAACGCACATCCAATGTAAGCATATATTTATGGTTATGATTTATTGTTTTGCTTTTTCACATGTATATATAAATAAATAGAAGGAAGGCAATTGCTTACTTTATTCGCGGAGGACGCGACACGACACATTGGGAAAACAAAAAAAAATATATTTATCATTTGAGCTTTTACACGAACTGTTAAATAAATACTTTCCACTAAGAACATTTTTTCCAGTACAAAATTACTGTAAAGCGAAATAAAGTTTCTATTTCTCAAGGCATCTAACTTTTCGACATCAGCACAATTATTTTTCTCTTTTCTTTCTTCTATCAAACTCGCACCTTCCTCTTTTACACCGATGAATTTTTATGGTTGAGCAAATCAGAGTTGATTCATTTTTCCCCCATTTCCAGCAAATAAAGAGAGATGAAGGGAAGAAGTAAACTGATTGTTGAATTGTATGAGAAGTAATATAAAACAGTGTTTTTTTTACTTTAAAATATTTGAAGTGGTGCTTCACTTTAGCAGTGTCTATCCCCAAATTTTTTAATTCAAATTTTTATAGAGCTTATTCTGTGTAAAGTTAAGTATGAATTTTGGAAATTTAAAAATCAAATGAGTTAAAATTTTGTAGCAAAGTAATCAATTAAAAATCGAAACATGTAAACGGTAATAATAATGGACAAAAAATCAAATTGTCTTATATTATTTATAATTTTAAATACTTTGGGTAACTTTGGGTACAAACCAAACTGTTTAGGTTTATTTACAACAATTTGTAATAAAAAAAAGAAACAAATGTTAGATGGTCTTCTGAAGTGAGTAAAAATGACAACAAAGTTGGAGAAAAGAAGTAAATAAATAAAAATAACTCACCTGACATTGTGGCAAATCACCTTCGGGACGTTTTGCTTGCCAACCGAGTAATGGCGGTATACAAATCAGTGCACTCATTATCCACACAAAGGCTATCATCAATGCGGCACGTGCCGGCGTCCGCGTCTTTAAATACTCTACAGCTTGTGTAATACTCCAATAGCGATCGAGGGATATTAGACATAAATTCATTATTGATGCTGTGCACAGTAGTACATCAGCTGCTGAGTGTATATCACACCACCATGAACCAAAGACCCAATAGCCCATTAATTCATTAGCTAGCGAAAATGGCATAATTACAAGGCCAAGAAAAAAATCTGCAACGGCCAGCGATGCAATAAACCAATTCTGGATATTTTTCAATGCCTTTTCAGTAGCAATTGCAATAATTACTAGCATATTACCGACGACTATAATTATCATTAAGATTGTGACAATGACGGATGCAAATATGATGGAAGTAATAGTGTATCCGCTTGGATATCCATTACGATAAATTGTATGTGGTGTTAGGGCAGTGGTTGATGTAAAGGACTCATTATTGTATGCATCACTTAAATTACCAAAAATATCTGTTGATGAAGAATTTCCAAGATATGAAAGAAATTCTTCAGCTGTTTCATTTAAATTTGCATTTGCTGTCAGGTAATCCATTTTTTTCTTTGTTTTTATGCCAAACTTAAAATCTCAATGCACCAACTTTTTTTTTCCAAATGTGTATTTATTGCCCTTTCTGTTCGTTTAATTCAATGTTCGTGTATCTATGCTTCAAAAATTATGATATATTTATATGTTGATTAGTTTGTTGTCAGAATGATAAAGATGCTTCGAGAATTCAATGCTGAAAAAGCTTATTTGTCCTTGGAGACTTAACTGTCATTTTCAACTAATCACATAACCTAAAGTCGTATTCATGTATACTTTTTGGGTTCTTTATATTTTTATTTATATAATTTTGTCGTTTTAAATTTGATTTTTTTTCTGTCTATAAAAATCAATTTTTTTTGCTTTAGATAATTATAGAAATGGATCTTGTGATATGATGAAACTTGTAGTTTTATTTTCTATTAATTTATTTCATTCATTTCTTATCGACTATTATTACACTTGATGAATGAAATTGTTTTTTTTTTTAAACTAACATAATATGCCACTTTTATTTATAAAATATATATATGAAGATGAAGAATTTACATAGCATATCTTATCACCCATTTAAATTGAATGCTTCAATTGTTCATCCAATTTTTGTGTTTTACTTTTTTTACATATTATTCTTTTATATATGTCTAATACTCTTTTGAATTATTGGTTAACACAGATTTAAAAAGCTTATTTCTTTTTTGCTGTAGTCAGTGATATTTCAACTTCCCACTTGGATTATATTGCGAATCTAAATATTTTCTTGTATTTTATGTCCTTTTGCTTCCGTTAACTTTAACTCGCTGTGTCACGTAATATTGCATCATAAATTTTATTTTTTATGTCTATCTTTTTTACCTACTAACGTTCATATATGACATAAGGGGGTAATAGCTAAATGTTAAATGTTTTGTGAAAAGTCGATTTTTTACTTAAGTTTTCTCCTTCTACTCCTTACTTTTATAAAACTCTTTTTTTATTTATTGTGTGACATTTGGACCCACAGACTTGTACAATTCACATAAATTTTGTCTTTTTTTATGATTTTTTTTACTCCTTTTTGCTTACTCCATTCGAATTATTATATTCACAGTATAAACGAAAAGCAATACTATTCATGGTAGAAAATAGCAATTTAATTACTTTTCACTTTTATTTTGTTTCAAAATGAAAAATGATTTTTTTCTCTCTTTTATAATGATTAAATATGCACAATGGTTGATTTTGTAACTCACTGTTTTTATTTTTCCTATGTTTTTTCACTTACTATTTTTTCAAGTGCTATTTTAATGGCTTTATTGTGATGTTGCATATATTTTATCCATTGTTTTCACAAAATAATCGTGTAAAGTTATTTGCTGTTTAAATGAAATTTTTACGTCTCTCGTCAACAAAATGATTTTTTTTTATATTTTTCTTTGAGAATTTTGGTATCGGTTTCAACTCTCAGTCGTGCACATTTTATGTTGAGAATATGAATATTCATGTAAATTATTGTTTGTTCACTTTTTCAATTAAGCGTTATTCGTTCTTCTCATATGATTTCTGTACACACACACGGTAGGAAAAAATTTTATATGTAAATATCTAGAAAAAATATTTTGCCAGTGGCTTTGAAGCTTTTTCTGTATGCTGGTGAAAAATTTTAATTTTCAATCTGTCAGAGGGTATCTCCCTCCACCATAGACTTTAATTATGTGCAAATTTTATTTAATTAATGCAGCAGCACAATGAAAATTAGTTTAATTAGCGACGTTTAATTACATTCGATACACGCGACGCGCTAAATACACGTTTAAAAAATTAACAGCATTTATTTTGGGGACAAAAATTGTAAATAACACACACAAAATGTTATTTGTAATAATTGATTATTTTAATTATTTGTTTATATGCTTATGAACGTACAATGATGAATGTTTAAATTATGAGCACATTTATTGAAATATTAAGTTAACTCATTGCATATACTGTACAGTTTTATTAATTAAATTTATTTGTTTTCATTGCGTTATTTAAATGTTTTTTTTTTTTTTTTTTTTTTGCTTTTTTGAGTTAATTCTGATGGATTTGCATTTTTCTACCCGTTTTGTTCCGAAAGTTCCCGATTACGATTTTCATTGATTAGATGATTGATCGGTAATTCGAAATTACAACAATTGATGAATGTAAAATAAAATAATAATAATAATAATTATATCACATGTTTAATTCATACACTTAAATTATTATTAATACATTCATTTCTGTTGATGATTTATGTAAATTTGTTATGTTAATTATAAAACACCTTTATCTAAGTTTTTAACTAATTCACCTAATAATAGATTGTATTTTCTTATTTTTTTATCACCATTATATGTATTTTATTTTATGTATGGAAATTGTTAATGAGCACATTTAAATATTCCTTCAAAACAGTATTTATCTCATCAAGTAATCCAGCAATCACGTCATTATTTTAAGAGGTGTTATTGTCGTAGAATTCTGTATCCACTCTCCATTATATTGAGCCACTGAATGTGGCCCATTAATTACTGTCACAATTTAAATTCACAAATACATATTTTACGTTTAACTCAAATATATACACTTGATGATGCAATTGTCAATATATCTCAATTAATGTCGCCTTTTACTTCCCCAATTATTTACTTTTATTTTCTTTCAAATTATTTCAAGATACAATGATTCACTTCTCTTCATTTTTCCTATCATTTACAAATGATTTTTATTGTTGCATACAATTTCAATTATAACTTGATAGAGAAATCGATAAATTTTTGTAGCTTCTTATTACTTTATTTTGTCATTTTTTTCATAGCTAAGATTCATTTATATTTATCTTATTCATTCATTGATTGAATTGATAAGCCACGACGTAAATGTTATTATTTTTTTTTTACTTTGTTTCTTATCGATTTGTCTACATTATCAGCTGTAAACAATGTGCATGTTATAAAGATATTTATTCCTCCAAGTATTGCTTTTTTTGTGAATTTATTAATTCTGTATTAGAACATTCTCTACTTCTCAATATAATATCTATTGTAAGAAACTCCGTTCATGACGTTTTTGTATGAGATTTGGTTTTTTTCTTCTTATATGTAGTGCTGGTAACTGTTGTCCCTTTTATATTTTTTCTTGCTTCTCTCTAATGTATTTATGTAATTTTTACTTCTCCTCTTCTTTATATCTTAAGATATGAAGAGCAATGAGTAAAGAAAATTTTCAATGACACTGACAAAATGAGTAAATCTTGTCGTAAAATAGAAATGAGAGGGAAAATTTCCTTCTTACTTTCTTTATGTTTTTTTTTTTCACTGGTTCTGTCTTTGCTTCTTATTATTTATTTGTCTGCTCTGTCTTTTCCTTATGTAATAATCTTCTTCTTATTCCTCTTTAGTTATTGTTTTTGCTTTTGTTATTTTTTTATTGAATTGCTTAATGCCAATTTGCAATTTACTTTATTCAAGTTGAAGACTTTTCATTCTTCCATTCCTTCTTTTGTCGTTGCTTTTGATATTGTATATTTTTTATTGTACCAGTTCCATTCAAGACTTCATCTAAATTTTCACTTTTCATAATTGAATTTTTATTATTATTTTTTTTCTTTTAATATTTGACCATTAAGAAGATTTCAACATCAAATAATTTTTTTTTTCATCACTATTTTTTTCTTATTTTTCATCTGTTCACACTCCATTTATTGATTTATTGTCATGTATGTAAAGCCAGAAATAAATGAAACTGATATTAAATAAGATGATGGAAGGAAAAACGTATTAAAAATTTTTGGCACTTATTCAAATTTAATATTTTTTCTCATTTTGAAGCATATAACTAGTTTAGTCTAAATTTAAATGTTTAATCCACATTTTACAAAAACTGCAAACAGCTTCAAAAATGAGACACAACAAATTTTTCTCATTCACTGCTCACTTTCCGAATGAATTGTAATCGATTTTCATTCACTTTTAACATTTTATCACGCTTCCTTTCGCTAACTTTATATGTGAGTAAATATGTATTTCCGAATTTTATGTTCCTTTTTTTTGCTATATTTTCGCGTGTACTTGTTTGGTTGATTCTTCCGCAGAGACAACGCAGACTTCAAACTTTCTTTCTTTATCTTGAATGTTGTCGTCTTTTTTGTATAAATGGAAAAATAAGAAGCAAATATTTTTAGCACTTTAATGTCACTTTTTATTATTTTTATGAAGGTTTTCTGTATCAAAACACCATACAACAAGTAAGTGAAGAAAAATAATGAAGAAAAAATTGAATTTCACAGTCAAAAGTTCTTGTTTGTGTTTATTTATTTATATATTTATTCAAAACCGGAATAATGAAAATATTTGCTTGTAGAATAAATGAATGGATGATGAATGAATGAATAAGTAATTTTTGGAAGAAGTGTAGTTTTTAAAATAAATTTGGAAGCATAAAGGACATCAATGAACTTGGCCTACTGACAGTTCTTTGTTTTGTTCTCGTTTTTGTCATTTCTTTGTATTTTTTTTTATGTTCAACACAATTTTCTTATTTTTCCTTTTTTTAATTCACAATTAATTAGATATCTTCATTTTCAATCATTTTCACTATTTTATTTTTTTTAAAAAAAAATATTGAAGAAATTTTAAAAAGCTATAAATTATTATTTTTTTAAAAAGTTTTGTCTGACTTTTAATCACTTCTTTTTCAGTTTAACTTTTGCTCTTGAATGGTTTAAATTTACGAATATTGTGGTTTGCACTTTAAACAAGAAAAGGACGAATGGCGTCTAATAACATTTTAATGTCTCCCTTTAGCACCCAAATACATCCAAATAGTACAGCACAAAGCAATTTTTATCATTTAATTAGAGATACTTTTTCCGTTTTTTTTTTCTTTCTTTTGTTTGCTTTCTTTTTCACGGACCGTAAGAAAACTCGTCTTTGTTTATTTTCTTATTTACTCGGAAAAGATTAATATTTTGCCTTTAAATTGGTTAAACGTTCAATCTATGTTTTTTTTTCTTTACTTGAGAGTTGTTTTATAATTTTTTTAATTATAAAAACATTTAAATTTTTAATTTTAACCATGCAAATATGTAAAGTTTATCTTCTCCAATTCAAGTTCACATTCAAACTGACATGAGATTGATTCTCGAGATCTTTATACTGAATGCAATACTCACTATCAAAGAGAAAGAGAGAGATGTTGGAATAAAAATACTTTTAGATTTTTCCAAGTAAAACTGGAAAGAAAATGTGGAAGAGAAAATTTAGCATGTGGAAATATTGAGAGAAATAGCATAAATTTTCCTTTAAACGCTCTTTTATTAGGAAAAACTCAAAATAAATATTTTTTTATGAAGAGGACACAGCTGATTTTGTTGAATGTGTCGTTTAGATTTTAATTTTTATAGATAAGGACTCGTAAAAATTTACAAGATATATTTATAAAAAAAAATCATACACAGATTTTTTTGAAATTCTTTTTTCATATGGTTCTCATTAAAAATATTTACAAGATAATAATAAATGTCCTTCTTTGAGAATCGAGATTCTACAATACTGAATAAAACATTATTGGTGGGGGGATTTTAGTTATCATAAACTTACTATTGACAACTCTATACTAATACATAAAAAGTAGAATATATGATATTTAATGAAATAAAATATTGTATATAATATGAGTGAAATAATAAGTAAGAAAAAATAATAATAATTGATGATCATTTTCGTTTGTAATATTTGTAAAAAAATGGCTTTAAGATGATTGAAATATTAGATATATAAAGATATCATATTCTTTCGAAATAATCATATTACATTTCAAGCTTTAAGGCATTGGTGATTTTTAAGGGCAAATTTAATATTGGACATATCATCGTGATATTGAAATTCAAGTCAATCAATTTGAATTTTTTATATTTTGTATTATAAAATTTAAATAAAAAAAACACCGAGTTTCTATAACAACACTTTTTTTGAGTGATTGTAGAGATGCAGTGGAAATTGATGAATTCAGTAGCTCTTAATTTTTTTTATAATAACGCATTCAGGGATATAAGTTATTAAAATCTAATCTTGCTTCTAGAAAGATTAAAAATTACTTGGTTTACGGAGTGGAAATTTAAAGTCCTGTACTTTTGAGTGCTTTATAAATCTTTGTCTTGTGCTTTCTCATTCATTGAAGGAAAAGTGAAAATGAAAATTAAATTTGGGTGATGCTTAATAAAAGAGGCAGAATAAATTATTTAGAGAATCCATAAAAATTCGGAACTGGGTAAAAGATGAAAAACTCATTGCTGACTTAACAAGACCGACCTTCGTAAAATATAAAGAAATAAAAGGCAAAAAAAAAGAGAGCATTTGATGTAAATTTCAAGTGCTGTTTATTTCTTACTAAAATCGACGTTGTATATTTATTCAAATTTATATTACTTTGTATTTCCTGATTATAGCTTAAAACTAGTAATGAAGCGGATCACGCTTCATGGGGTATATTCACACCACCAGTAGAACTTCTTTTGATTTCAATTAGAGCAAAAAAATAATTATACTTTATCTACTGATTTATTTATAATCGCAAAAAAACTTATCTAATTTAAAAATTTGCGAAAAATATTTAAAAAACTTTCTATTCACTTTTAGTGAATGATATAAAATCTATATTAGAGCTTTTCAAAAATTCTTCATTTTCACTTTCTCATTATCTTCAAGGGGAAATAACTTGTGGGGAAATGCGGGGATATTCAGGTTTTTGCGTGTAAATGCAGGTGCGTGTGGGGATTTGCGGGTAAATGCTGGTATTTGCAGAAAAATGTGAGTAAATGCGGGAAAATGCGGGAATTGATAAAAATCAATATTAGTACAATATTTTCGGTTGATGTGAATTCAAAATTATTAAAAATGATAAAATATCATTTATAACATAATTATTTCCATTTTCCATGTGTAATCCCATTTTAGAAGTTACTGAATGGCACCAAAACAGCTAATATTTGTCTAAAATGAACATTTGTCAATATTTTACCACTCAAAAATGATAAGAAAATAATTTATGTAAATTTTGGAACAATTATAACAAAAATTTGTTGAATTTTAGATTCTCAAGAATTTAAATCATGAAATTAGAGAAATCCTTTAAATTTTAATTTTTAAAAATTTTAAATTTTTAAAAACAAATGAAAATTAAGATTTAACAAAATTTTATAGTTTATTAAATGAAATAGGTATTAATTTTTTTTATAGTTTTTTTGGTAAAAATCTCAAAACGGTTGTAAATAAACTTTTTGTTACCTAAACTTTTTGTTGGGCTTTCTTTAATGCTCAAATATCAAAAATAATTTTTTTTAATGACTGTTTTTTGATAAAGATGATGATTTGAAGTCAAAAAAAAAAAAAATTAAACAAATATAAGTGAAATTTTTAAAAGCAATAATGATTTAACTACATTCAAACCACTCTCATTTTTTCATTTTTAAAACCAGTATCTTTTATTTTTTTGGGATAATATTTTTTCATGAGAAAGCCTAATGGCAACCATAAGACATTGCAATCTGCCTTGAGTCAATGCAATGAATTTATTGCCACATGGTTGCCATGTCACCATGATGACGACTCCTAACCATCTTAAATAAATTCTAGTGACTGCCATGCAAATGCCATTGCCACCAGACTGTTATGCATTTTGAACAACTTAATGGTGCAATAATGGCACCTACATGCCAAACTTTATGGTTTAAATTGATTTTTTCTTGAAAAAAAAAATCTTAAATATCACTCATTTTAGCGATTTATCTTTTGAAGTATGTCTAAAAATGTCTAAAAACGCATTTATAATATTTTGGTCACGAAAAAAATTGTGTCAGTCATATAGATGTCTGCAAAAATTCGATAGAACATTTGCTTTTATGGCAGGGCAGTTGTATTGAAAGTAAGGAAAATGTAAATATTTAAATGGTTTATTAATGAAAAAATGACCCAAAGGCAATAATTTGTCAAATTTTCATGTTTAGAGCTGCTCAGGAGTATTTAAAGTCATTTAGTTCATAAAATAGTAATATTCTAGGATTTATATCTGATTTTGTGCAAGTTTTCAGAAATTGAATGTAAATTATTGGTATTAAACTTTTAACAAACCAAAAATTTACTAATTTTAAGCTGCATAAACTTAATATTTTGAATGATTATGACTAAATATGATGAAAATTAATAGAATCTGCTATTTTTACATTAAAAATCATATTTAAAAATGTTGTGGGAAAATGCGGTTAAATGCAGGTTTATTCAGGTTTTTGCAGGTAAATGCGGGGAAAAAATCTGAAATGCGGGAAAATGCGGGTAAATGCAGGTGAATGCGGGAAGATTTACAAGTTATTTCCCCTTGATTATCTTATGAATCCAAAGTCTGGGAACAGTTTGGAAAAATTTTCACACCTTCACTTGCTTCGCTTCGTTCAGGATGTAAAAATTTGTGAGCTTCGCTCAACCAAGTTTGAACTGCGTTCAAACTATATATATTCGAGCTTCGCTCGAACATTTTTCCTTTTCTTTTCCTCATTATCTTTTGAATCGAAAGTCTGGGAACAGTTAGGGAAAATTTTCACACCTTCACTTGCTTTGGCTGTTAGATAACATCATATTTAATCGTTTTAAAACCCTAAATCTGTTCAGCGCGCATTTAGCACTATAACTAAAGTACAGCCTGCGTCGAATTTTTCAGTTTTTCAACTTTTTTGTTACACTGCGCATGAAAATTTTTTTGTCATTATAGTGTGAATTATACCTTAAATAATGCTTAATCTAACACCGAAAATTTCAAATCATTTGGTTAAGTTATGTCTGAGATATTAAAGAAAATGTAAAAATTTTTGCATATTTTGGTCAAAAATGGCACATTTTCGTCCACTGTGCCTCACTGGAAGCATCTCATGACCCCAAAAACTATACAGCAAATCTATAGACTGTTTCCAACCAGACGCAAAAAACCCGAAGTCTTAATATTGAGTTGGAGTCGAGTTATCGCTCCGATTAACTAACTAACTAACTAACTAACTAACTAACTAAATAACAGAATACGAAATTTTGCGATTTCTCTTGACTGTAAGCACCAAATGAGATACGGTTTTCACTGTTAGATTGGTATTTTCAGGCACAGACTTTCCACCATAGACAGTATGGGATAAAATTGTAATCCTGAAGCAGCATTTTAGAAAATGTGGTTTTCAGTTTTATACAAAAGCAATATATTCACCCAAATTGAAAATTTGGTGTGAATATGATAATTCAAATTTATTTTATTATACTCATTTTATGAATATTGAATTTTATTTTTTTTTCTTTTAATGGTCATTTTATTAAGAAATTCAATTTTAAAAAAAAAAATATTAACAAAAATACGAGTTTAAAGCATCCATTGAGATTATTCTGATGAACATACAAGCCATATTTTATTATTGTTAACATATTTTGTCTATTTTTTCATATTTACTCGAAAGCTTCATGTTTTGCTTCAATTGTCATTCACTCAAAATTAATTTATATCTGGTTTCTTGAAAAGCACACACAATTCTACCTAATTGTAAATTTTATTTCTTACAATTTTGTTTTTAATTTTCTCACTCTCGTCATAATTGTACAAACATTTCTTTTCTCTCTTAAAAAACCACTTAAAAAGATTTACGAATACAATGCGATCTTAGTAATTAAATTGAGCGAACTGCGATGTAAATGAATTAAAAACAAAATATTCAGTACCATTCAGTAAGAAACGAGAAATTCGAAATACTTCAAAAAGAGATGAGGAAAATAATTAGAATGCAAATGACAAAACATGAATTTAGCGACATAATTTGTGAATATTAATTCTGAATAAATTTTAGCAAATATAAAATAATAAGAAACTCACAACAAAGCTTAGAGTTTAAAATATATTTTATTTTTATTATTTTTTTTTTTTCATTAAAATTTTTATTAAATTATTCTCAAAATATTTCCAAGATGATTAGTTTTAAAGAAATAAACATTTTTAATTGGTTTATGATGAATTATAAAGTTTAATTGGCCATCAAACGGACATTAATATATTTTTAAATAATTGTATAAGATTTAAATGTCAAGGATTTAACTTTTATTAGTGTACGATTGACAACTTTAATTTTATTTTTATAATATATAGCGATTGTTTTAAGGATTATTTGAAGCAGAAGACTTAGCGAAGAAAAGGGTTAAATGATAAATTTAAGTTTAACAAGAGAACTTCTTTGCTTTCTCAAATCCTATTTAATTGCAAAAGCCGATTTAGTAAATGAAAAATTAAGGGATGAATAAAATTTATTCAGAAAGAAAAAAGTGAGATTAATGCATCTTATTATTTTTTCTTCGTTCTTTTACATTGCCAAAGAATGATACTATTCTTCTGAATTTTGTCTATTAAATACAACAATATAAAAAAGTAACATCAAAAATTTAAATTTACTGATGTTGAGAATCATGTATGTTATAAGATTGCAGTTGTAAAGACTTGTTAACATACATAATTATAGAAATAATGATGATACTATTAACAATATTGACATTTGTGTATGAATGTATAATTAAATTCGTATGTTCCTTATTCTCATCATTGTTATTCCTTTGACATTATCTTTAATCATAGCTTTCAGATGTTTAACTTAATTTACTACCTAAATGCATTAAATATGAATCAATATGAATGTTTTATTTATTTATTATCAAAACTCGTTATTTAATAACTTATGTATAAAAAGTAAGCATGCAAACATAATATAGTTTATTTTCTAAACTTATGGGTAATGCCAACAGCTGTCTCTTTTAATTTTTTTTTTAATTCGGTTTTCATTTTTTGAATACGTCGAAAAACTCAAAAGAAAACTTTCATGTATTTCCGACTTGTTAACAAGCGCCACAAGCTGTATGAAGCAAACAAAGTAGTTTCTTTCGTATAATTTATATAAAAAAAGTTTATGTGATAGATATCATCAGCATTAGAATGTTGCATAAATTTCAAAGACATATTGTATTCAATTTCTTATGCTTATATATACATATTTTTCTTAATATTATGTACACATGAACATTTGTTTACGTATTCAGGAACGCTTGATTTGCATAGTTTTGTTTCATTTATTGTAAAGTTATACATCAGCAATGATGTTTAAAGCGTTGATAATATTACAATGAAATGTAACAGAAAGAAAATAAAGGATAAAATACTTTAAAAGAAAATCCTATACATTCATTCCTTTTCCTATTTTTTTTTTTTTTCTTCTTCTTTTCTCCTTGTGTTAATGAACTAGCAAAATGTTGACATGGAAATGAAAATGTTCTTCCCAGTTCTGGCATTATTCACAAAAGACATTCATCTCAGCCTATTGTATGATTTTTTTATGTGTTGAATTCATTCTCATTTTTGTGCTTACAGATAAAAAGAAGCTTAGAAAAAGAGAAAATTTTTGGTATATAAATCATTAAAACGTAATAATTTTTTGTTTACGAACAGTAAAAATTCAATTTAATTGCATAAACAGGCACAGTATTCTCATGAATGATCTAAAATTGAAATTTCTTCAAGTATTTTCAAGTCAATCTGCTCAGTAAGGATTAGAAAAGTGAAGATATACAAAAACAAGCATAAAAAACCAGAAGATATAAAGAAGAAGAGATAGAAAAATTATTTATCGCGTAAGTGGAGACAGAAGTCTGAATGCTAGAGGGGATGGAAGCATCCGTCGTGCTAGCTCTATTTAGGTGGCTTTACTACCATAATACATAAATTTTTATTTCCGCTCATTTCATCTTTATCGATATAGAGCCAATGTAATATAATAAACCAGATACTAGGCTTTCCCGATGCCGGGACCGGGACCGGGATTTCCCGGGAAATCCCGGTCCCGGTCCCGTCCCGGGTCCCGGATTTTTTACGGGACCGGGACCCGGGACTCAAGATTTAACTTTTTTAAATTTTTTACCATTTTTCTTTCTTTGATTAAGATTTTTTTATTTGTTTATTATTGAGAATTGAAAACTAATTATAGAGAACTGAGAACTTAAAAATATTTTTTTCTACCTGAAACTATTTTTATAGGGTAAAAAATCTTGATTTTGGTCATTTTCTCATTTCAAAACTTTGACAGAATTTTTCTCTGAGCTGCTTCATTTAAACTTGTTGAAGCCTACGTTAAAATGTCACAAGGAACCGATATTTTTTTGCTAAAAAAATTGATAGCTACAGACTTTCCGTTTTCGAGCTACAGCAACTTTAATGATAAATCTTGAAATTGGTCAAAAAATCTTAAAATTGTTCAAAAAAAATCTTGAAATTGTTATCTCGTCAACAAACAAAAAATATTATTGTCAAAATAACAAATTAAGCACATTTTAGGATTAAATTTTTTTTTAATTTCTTTTTAAAATAACAGTGAACAGTCCTTCTTACAACAAAAAAACCGATTAAAAATATTTTTTTGTTTATTCTTTGAAAAATTAAGTCAAAAATCATGACATGCCACGACAAAAAAGTTTACCAAAAAATAGGGAAAAATGAACCAAAAAATAGGGACGAATTTGGGTCATCTTGTTTTCAAGATTATGAAGCAATGGTGAAGTTTAAAAATATATGGAGCATCAGGAATGATAAAAAGCTGAATTGGACAACTAAAATGACTCAATAATAGAACTTTTTTTTAATATTATTTTTTCTTATACTTCAATCCATAATTATGTATGTTATGATTAAAATTACAATAAAAAAGCGTGTAAAAACAAATTAGTTAACTCATAATATTATCTAAAGTAATTTAAAATTTTCAAATATTTCCGGGACCGGGACCGGGATTTCCCGGTCCCGTCCCGGTCCCGTCCCGGGTCCCGAAAATGTTCCGGGACCGGGAAATCGGGAAAGCCTACCAGATAGGATAAGTAAATCGTCAAATGAGGAAAAGGAAAATAATCCTGTGTTCCGTAATATATACCTTCATCATCATCTGGATTTTAATCACTGAATATTCATATATTTTAGCATTTATTGGTCAGGCTTTATTTTTTCACCATTTCATATTTACAAGTATCTATCATATTTTTCGGCAATGGATTTATTTGAGTTTAAAATAAATTTCTCACTGTCAGATTATTATGTAAACGTATAATGAAGATGCTTAACCTTTATTCTATTAAACGAGAAAAATTTGATTAATGTTTAGAAGAGACAGGCGTTTGATATGAATTCGAAATGAATTTGATTGTATAATAATTAGACACAGTTACTTACTTCCTTTGTGTAGTCTCTATTGTAAATATGGTTCTGAAATTTGGTTTTGTTTAGAGATATGGCATATATTCGTAAAATAATTAATCAATTAATCAAAGCAAATGTACGAGAAAAAAAAAATACATTGCTGACATCTCAAAACGTATATTTTGTCAAATTAAAGCTAGCAAACATTATGAATGTAAATAATGAGCATCTTAAATGTGTGTCAAGAATGGATCAGATGATTTTGTGTCAAAATGACAATTTATTGAAATATAAGACCTCTTAATTAGAACTCGGCTTGTCTCTGCCTTAACTAGGCAGTATTTATTAATTTGTACATATACTTATGTTTATATGAATTTTCCTACATATGTGTAACAACTATGAATGAAAAAACAAACTTTTCCATATTCTGCTTTATCAAAGTAATGATAATCATATTATCTGAAAAAATTCATACTTTTCTGCTGATTTTGGCATAATGTTTGATAACTTTATTACATTTGATTCCATGTTATCGGATTTCATCAATACTTTTCCTTTAGGAGTTCATGTTATATTTAGTATTTTTATAACTTTGGATTTTCTTACATACACATTCGCATACCTTATTATCTATTTAGTTTTTGGCGCTATTTTACTTCGCTCGTATTTGACTTTTTAATGGATTACAAACAGATGAGAGAACTTTTATTACTGATTAAAAATCCCTTTGATAGAGAAAGTCTCAACTCCTAAATACATGTCAAACATGGTAATGCTACACAAAAAGTTATTACAATTATAATACTTTTTTACTACTATACTTTAAATATTTATTTCTCATGGGTAATGTAAATGCCTAAAAAGTTGAAAGAGTCTGGTAAGATTAAAATTAAGGGGAAGCAGAAATCTCATGAATTTTCAAAAAACTACATCATCATTTAGTAGATCAAATGAAAGTACCAATTTGTTTTATTCATGAAATAAACTTTTTTACATGCTAATATTTAAAATTTTAATCTTCATTTGTTTATAGCTTCAAGCAATTTTTAATTTGTGCTACTCTCAACTCATTTAACTTTGCATAATCCAATTAATGGAGAAAACCAAACATAATTACGACGAGATACCATACTACTGTAGATGTAGTTGACAATGATGTGCTGCTATGAAAATCGTTGAGAAAATCTTGAATGTCACTTGAATGAGCGTTGAGCCATTGCAAATTGCCGCTAACAATAGTATGAATCTCATCTTTTACATCCTTATCTACGTTGTATATTACAAGCAAATCAGATAGTGTTGCTGATAAACTGTTATCATTGATTCTGTCAGCAATGTCTCGTAAAACATCATTCATAAATGACAAGGAGTTGTGTTCATGTAATCTATATTCGAAATGCAAATCATTGATTGTATCAATTGACAATATAAAAAGTGATTATAAATCAAATGGAGTTCAAAAACCAATGGAGCCCACTACCGACACTTCGAAATTTGCCAGTTAAACACAATTAAAAATTTGAAAATAAAAATTGTGAATGTGTTGGTAAATTTTTTCACCAATTTTCATTTTCAAAATAATTTGTTGATTAAAGCTTGTTCATGTATGCTTTATTGATTAAATGATAGAAAAATCGCTAAAGAATGTAATTTATTTGATAAGTCAAGATCCAGAATGGAAAAATGCAAAAATATTTTGGTTTCAAAATTTTTGTTTGTTTATAATATTTTTTGTTTACATTTAATTTCGAAGTTTTTCGAAATTAATTTCGAAGTTTTTCGAAATTAATTTCGAAAAACTTCAAAATGAAGTGACGGTAGTCGGCAATGGAGTTGTAAATTTTTATAGCAATGAATAAGTAGGAGAATGAGAAGCAATTGAAAATAAATGGTAAGAATAGTGCACTTACAATTCAATAAAAGCATCATAGTATTGTCTGAGAAAATGTAGCGTAACTCTCAAACCAACAACGTTGTTTGAATAAGTAGCTTTCAATATGATTTTCCATTCATTATTTACAGCATTATCAATATCTTTACTATCAATTATCATCATAATAAATTTCATTAATATTGCCTCGTCTTCTATGCATCCCAATGAATTCAAATAGAGATTACGTCTAGTGGGATTTTGGGTTTCTTTGAAAACCTTCCATATAAAATCAAATTCGTGTTCCGTTATCATTATTAGGCCTTTACAAAATATTACATATTCATGATCAACCGATAAGCTAACATTTCTCTCATCTAGCATAAATTTCCATAACTTTTCCCGTGTTGCATCTAAACACGATTGTAAATGCACACCACAACTCCATGAAATCGCAATATTTCGGATATGTTTATGATACTGTGGTTCCTCAGGCTTCTCTTCAACTCCATATGTTGTAAAAACTTTTAAAAGAAGTTTTTGCAAAAATTTCTGAAAAGTATTTTTTTTTATATAAATATAAATTTAATTGTTAAAAATTGTTTCAGCTTTTAACGTTTGTTACAAAAAATTTCATACTGTTCAATTTACCTTAAAATCATCTGATAACTTTGAATTTATATTCATGATCATTAATCGCATATATTGTAAGCTTCTTGTTGCTGCCACCCATGATATATATTCGATCTGAAGAAAACGTAAAAAAATAATAAAACAATAAATGAAAAGGGGTCGTTCATATATGATGTCCGAAGGTCATTTTTCAAAAAAGAACAATAGAATTCTAAGATGTTCTGTTATTCTCGATCACCCCCACCTTGGACGTCATTTATGAACGACCCCAAAGAGAAAAAGAAAATAATAACGATATTTTTCTCGTTTAAAAACATAATTGTACAACTGCTCCCAATAGTACAATAAAACTTATTTTTCTTTCATTCTCACATCATGTTCGAGATGCTTCATCAATTCCAAAAATATTCTAGCTCGAAGCATATTTCTTGTAAGAAATATTGTAGCATCATTCATCAGCATTGCACGGCTAATAGGCGATATATTTGAAGAAGGATCCATACGGGATAATTCTTTTGAAATAAGCATCCAATTAGCTTCATCGTACTGTACACGATAATAACCCATTCGTTCAACATTCACAAGAAAATAAGAACTTGGATGAAGGTCTTCAATTGGAATCTCCATTGTTGCTTGTTTTTCAAACCAAAATTTTGGATAAAGATTGTTTTTAATATGAGATTTTGATACATATGTTATAGGGATGTTCCATAAATAATTTTCTGATGATTCTGTAAAAGATTTCTATAGATAAAAGTCGAAAAAAAATATTAGAAAACCATGATTAAAAATTATGAAAAAAATCTATAAACTTGTTTAATAATTTACTTGAGTAAACCTAACATGATGATTGTTATAGCTCCTCTCAACAAATACTATTGGATATCCTTTTTGATTCTCCCAGCAGCTAAATAATTCTTCAACTTTATAGCCTTCTAAAGCAGTATTGTCCTCGATGGCTGCACGCTGCCAAGCATCATAAAGATCTTGCTGAAATGCTACGCCCAAGTAATTCAATGTGGATTTACTTAAGTAGATTTTAAGGCCTTTGGTAAACGTAGTCTCTGATAGTGAATGAAAAAACATTCGGAGAATGCTTGCAGCTAAAATAGAAAAGTTTATGAGCAACAAGGTTGCAATAATGTTTCCTTTACAACTTGTGTCTATTTCTTCACAGTTATTTACATTTATTGTAAGTTATTGTATCATATAATTCTCTGATACCACCCGGTGACTCCTCATAATGTGATAAAGAATGAGTTGCTAACAATGAATCGTATGCTAAAGCACTTTCTATTATTTCTACTGAAAACAATCCTTCCAAGACCATTTCAGGATAAATTTTTGATGTCATAAAATACTCATAAAACCTAAAAGAAAGAAAATATATAAATTTATGTATAATTTATTAGTTGTCTTTCCACATGTCAAATTATGGTCATCATAAAAAATGGTATTTTCGAAATTTTTCAATATTAAATAAATAAATAAATAGCAGACCTGCATAATCCCTCCAAAATCCATTGAGTTGACCACCAAGAAGGTGTAAGGCGATTATCTAATGGAAATCAAATACAATTTTATGTATTTATCTCAAAGAAAAATTCAATCACAACATGTTATACGCTACCTAACACTTGATGACAGACCTTTTTCAAAAAAAAATCAAGAAAAAGGAAAAGATAAGAGCTTTTTGTTTCTTTAATATTTTATGCTACGTAACTCACATTGTTAACTATAGATAAAGCAGCTGATTCTTTCTCTTTTATTGTACTAATCTTTTGTTACCAGAAGAACAAACATGAAATAAATAATTCATTATCAAGACTTACACATTTATTATGGTATACATTTTATTAACAAAAAATTAATGGTTTGAAAATCACGTTTATTGTGTTATCATTATGATATGGCACGAAAATTACTTAAAAAATATTTTGAATTTAAATTAGGTATTTTTAAAACTTGTATGTTTCAAGTATTGAAAAGTGAGTAACTTTTTAATTAGTTTTATAATTAATGTTCAGAAGACAACATTAAAAAAAAAATCATGAAATTATCCAATTATTGCTCATTAGTGATCAGAAAACATGACTTTTTTTTATAACTGAAAACATAATCGATGCGTTCATTAAATAGGTAATCAGATTTTTTTTTAAAAAAAATATGTAGTAATAATAATGCCAGAGAGCATGACATTCAAATTAAAAATTTAAATAAAAGTAAATAATGTTTACTTACTGTAGGATCATACAACAAGCAACTCTCTCGATAAAAAGCGATTCCATAATTTGCAATATTACATTCGTTGAAAAAAGGCAATGCTATTTGATCTAGCTTATGAAGTTCATATTGAATTTCTGAAGAAAAATTATTTTCAAACATAAGCAATGCTTGTTGAGTCGTCTCTAATCCAAACGCCGTATTTTTTTCAATTTCCATTTGATTTGAAAATGTACGAAGCAAAATATTATTGCTTGTTCTGTGCTCTGTCACATTGAAATCAAGTATGACAAATGCGATGAGATAAGTTGACATGTAACGAGTGTGATTAAAAATCGTTATTCTTCGTCCGAATTGGTCTCTTTGTAGAAAAAAAAAATTAATTAAAATTTATGTTTGTTAATATCTGTGCACAGACCAAAATGGACTAAAAGTAAAATATGTTTTGAATTTAACTATGATTTTTTTAAAAAATATTTAATTTAAGAATTTCGTAGGCTTTCTCGAAATCCCGGTTTTGAAAAATTTCCGGGATCGGGACCAAAATTAAAACTTAAATATCATGAGCATCATTGAAAGATTTTCAATTTTTTTGTGTTTAAATGACTATAATCTTAATACTAAACAAATTAAATTTAAATTTTTATTCAAAAAACTAAAATCGTTCACAATACAACAGTTTTAATTTTTTGATTTTGGTCCCGAAAAACCCAGGACCGGGAAATCAAGAAAGCCTAGAATTTAGATTTAATGAAAAAATTGATTTTCATGAAGCGTTCCTTTATAAACTTCTGTTTGAAAGCTTCTAAACAGATTATGAAATACTTACTCGGTAGATTCTTGTTCCTGAATATTAGATATTGACTTATACTGTGCAGAATGGTTTAATGAAATTATAAATTGAGCCTTGAATCTCGGCTCATCAAACGATGGGAAAATTCTTCTTGCAAAATTTGGTTTCGTGCGAGTAGCAATGTAATAACTAGCATTCAAAAAAATTAAACAATAATTTAATTTAAAAAATTGTTATCATGCACAAACAATATTCAAACCTTTTATCTCCATTTGGCTTAAGAAAACTTTTGCGAAAGACACCTTCATCGTGTAATGTATTAATATATCCAATGTAGTCGATTTTTATCCATAAAATTAAGTCTTTTTGTAATATTTCTTCTGTTGTTTTAATCAATAAAAACTCTCGTTCTACATCAATATCATGTATGTGGGCAATAGGTGTACCATTTATATCGAATTTTGTTAAAGAACTGTTTAGTACTAATACAGAACTATGAAGTGTTATTATGTTTGTATTC
The DNA here is from genome assembly GCA_026123125.1 of Chironomus striatipennis. Taxonomy (NCBI): domain Eukaryota; kingdom Metazoa; phylum Arthropoda; class Insecta; order Diptera; family Chironomidae; genus Chironomus; species Chironomus striatipennis. The sequence continues at coordinate 24,497,780 of CM047393.1, forward strand.
TCTAAAACATTGACCTTTATGTAAACGCTTCCTAAGAAGTTCACATCATCATGAAATGTAAGTCCAATTGAGTACATTTGAGGAGATGTAGTGTTAGGCAATCGATAAGAAGTAATATCGTCTCCACTCTCACTACGTTTTTGAGCACTCTTAACATTCACATTGGAATTTTCAAATGACACTACGACTAAAGATTCTATTGTTAGGTAAACAAACAGCACTAAAACTTTCCACATTGAGATTTATCCACTTCAGAACATATAAAATAAAAATACCGACGTCGTTTCATGTGAAAGAACGAAAGCGTACAACTTAAATTCAATGAAAAATTCATTCCGGAATATTTCTTATCAGTAAATGGTAAAATAGTACTTAAGTACAGAGAAATGTACTATATTGATTTTTTATTTCATATCTTGTTAATTGTCATATGCCGAAACGAGTCAATACATAAAACTAAATTGAAAATTTTTGAAGAGTCATCTTTCATTCACAAGAATATATTTTCCTCAATATTAAGTATATAATTCATTCTTAACATGTCATCAAGTCTCATGCTCTAGCATTATAAAAGCTTTAGTAAATTATGTACGAGAAATCAGAAAATTGTATTGAACTTCAATTGGATATCTCGAAAAGTGCAATTTATCTGCTCAATCACTGACAATCATTTTCTTTTAATTGATATGATACTGTCAAAATTGCTTTGGGAATGTTTTAATATAAGAATTCATGTACTTTCTTCTAAATAGAGTGTACAAATGATAATCTCAAATGGTATTTACAACAAATAACGATAATCGGTAGAAAGAAGGTAAGAATAAAATTACCACATAAATAAATTATTTCATCTTAATAACATCAGATTAGAGTACTTTAGAAATATGAAAGTTATATAGCAAGCAAGATTAAGATTTGAGCAAATCTCTTCCGTCTTTCACGACTGTACTCGTTCTCATTCTCATAGCATCATTTTGTTTTTTTTTCTATATATGTGTGTAACTGTATAAACTCGTATATAGAAAATCCTTCATACAGCTACTTTTGTTTCTCCTTTAATTATTCAACGCTAATTTTCTCCGTCTCCTTCTTTATCTATTAACATTGTCTTTAAGATACTTATGCATAGTATGTACTATATATATATAGCTTTAAACATACTCTTTAGAAATATTCCTTTGTCAAAATGTTTAAACATGCTTTTTTGGAAAAAAGCAAGATGAGAATGATATAATCTTATTAGAACAAAGGCGTAGCTTGATAAAAAAAAATAATTTTTCAAATTCTCATATCAGTAAAAATTACAGAAATTTCATTATGATGAATATTTAGAATTTAGATGTTGTATGTCACGCTTTAAAAATTATTGGCTTAAATCAAGTTTAACTTTATGTTTAAAATAAATTGTATTTCAAAGTTTTTGCTCATTCATCTACTGGGAATCCTCGATTTAAGTAATTGTTTGATTCCGGAAAAATTCTACTCAAATCGAATTTACTTAAATCGAAAGGTATAAAGGAAATTGACCTTTATAAAAAGAAAATTTGAATTTTTGTATGGGGACACTTTAGTTACTCAAATCGAAACAACTCAAATCGAGGATCCCCAGCAATATCTTTTGCTAAAAGATTACACGAATAACAAAAAAGCAATGCATCATATTTGACTGCTTTTAAAAACTACTTGAGCAAATTAATTATTTGCAATAGTAAATGTCACTATTATTTTATTCCTTCATTAAAAAATAACTTTATTTTCCCACTTTGTTGTCACTTTGGAAATATTTTCAGTCTTTAATTAATTTAAAACCCCTAACTACGCTTATTTAATGCTATACGTTTTTTGGTTTTGATACTCGACACTTTTAGCCTTTATTCCATTCCCCATTCGAGTGATGATGAATGATTCTTGACGTCAAGAAAACGAACAAGCTTTAAAATTAAAATTTAATTATACGAACAATTCATGGCTTACACGAATCACACATGTAGTTCTACGTTTTTGATATGTATTTTAGTTAAATTAGGAATAAGACACATTGTAAAAAATGAGGCTTCTTTAAAACATGTTTTTGAGTTCTCATTATATGCAAATGCATTTCAAAAGAAACAATACATTATTTTATAGTTCTATTGTTATTTTTATTATTAATATTCTTTTTTGTAGACATTTTTGAATAACATGAGTTTTGCAGAATTAAATATTTAATATAAAATATTTTGCCAAGATAAGATAAGTCGTTTTGAAGAGTATAAGATATGGAAAACAGATGAACGCTTCATTTTTAGATAAAAAGTCAAATGATATTTTAAAAATCTTGAATTAAGAAGTTTTTTTAACATTTGGAAAAAAAGCAAGAAATATGAAATTTAATATTTTTAAAATAATCCTTTTATTATTTATACAAATTTTGCATTTAAATTATGGACAAGTAAGAACTTATAAATTAAATTGATAATAAGAAAAAAGTTTTTTTTTTTTTTTATAGCAGATAAGTTCTTTAAAGTGGCCAGATTTAGAAGACGAATCAGTAGTAGAAGATCATCTAGTTTCAATTTTATCGGTAGCAAATTTGAAATTAAACACGACTTTTTTACCCAAATATGCAAAAGAAGAAGCTCTGGATATTATTAATGATCTACGTGAGAATATTGAAGAGTGCCAACAACGACTTCTAAGTGACCATTTAATTTGGCAATACAAAGTTTGTGTTTATCAAAATTTGGATGCAACAGACAATTTTATTTGGGATTTAATAAGTACAGTGAGAAATGATTCTTCCGAAGACGATGATGTTGAATCGCAATCGAATTCTGTGCATACCTTTTCTTCCCTGATTATCTTTAATCTTATCATTTTAATTTGTTTTGTTGTGCAAATTGAGAAAAATTAAGCGTTGATGTAGGCAGTGAAGTTTATAAATAAAAAAGTACTAGTTTTTTTCTGTAATGGTTAATTTTATTTTAACTGTTCAAAACTTAAACTTAAATTCTTAGCCTTCTCAGAAATCATTTCAGTGGATATGTTTCTTTTCATTCTATGCTTCCTAGTCTTATATAATTTTTCAGCATTTCATTTCATGAAAATTACGATATTTTCTTAATTAGTTCATTAGTTCAATATTCATTCTCTAATTTATTTTCAAAAATATATTCTTGTGCTCTTTCGTTCCTTCTCTTATTCAACAAATATGTTAAATAAACAGAATAACTTTAGTCTATTTTCTTTACTACAATACCTTTATCTCATCTAAATTAACTACTTAAATATTTTTTAGTTTTATTTAGTTATTTTCAAGCATTACATGTTGAAATAAAATTCTTAAAAAATGTATTAGAATTATTTGATGAGACAGCATGTTGTCAAAATGATGGCAATTTAATTTTGTTCTCGACTATTCTCAATTCCTGACATATTGAAAATACATATAAAAGAATGATATAAGAATATTTGAAATGCAAACATGAATGTAAAATAACAAAACCCAACTAGATGTTCTAGAGTTTTTAATAACATACGCATTAAGCATTCCACTGTTGACATTTCAAAATGTCGAGTTTCCTAGTTTTTTTTCTGCTTTATCACTGTCTACTTATGTTACATTCAAAACAGTCTTCTAATGTATGACCCAGTGTATTCAAACCTATTTATTGCGGCACATTAGTATGACACAGCTATGTCATTTAATATTAAATTTTTTAAACATGTTTTTATAAAAGAAATGATAAAAATATGAAATTGCTCAAAAACGGGTCGTAGACCAAAATTCATAGACACTGCGTATATTTTTGTAAACGAATATAAGCTAATATGCCAAAAATAAAAATGCAGAGGTCGATAGAGTAAAAACATTTATGAATTGCCTATTCTAAGGAAACTTTAATTTCCGCTTGAGGATAAAAATTGCAAATTAAACGTCGAACATGATGATCCCAAGTTTTTTACTTAGACCTATTTTTAATGTAAAAAAAAGAGAAATAAAATAGAAAGTAATGTTGTGTATTAGCAAAAAATTTAAATACAATACATGCTTGATAATAAAAAAAAAAGTCAGATTCTTTCGTTCGTTAAATACTGACCTAAGTAATGAATGACTGGGAAAATAACGAGCAATAATGGTATAATAAAAATTTAAAGTTAAGCATAATTATTATACAGAATGTAAACGAGTCTTGTATTTGCGATGACTAATTGAGCAAATAATGCTATCTTGTATTCAAGAAGCATCATTTGTAGTATATTTAGTGATATCCCAAGAGCCATTCATTCGAAGTAACGTTTGAATACACACCATCTGAAATAAGAGATGAGAGTTTTGATAAATTGATACTTTGGATGTAAACAAGAGCTTTACCTATAGTTTGTGATTTTCTGTGAAACTAAACTAGAAGACGAATTCTCAGATCATTCATTTTCATATGGACAGAAAAAGGCAAAAATTGGTTGCATGACAAAAAATATTTACAACAAGCGGCAGCAAGCTATACAGGACATCATGTGTGTGTGCAAAAATAAATAATGGATGAATAAGCATTTACATTATTTATATTCACAAGGTTTAGGCACTTTTGAGGGATATAACACATTATTTACATGTGATAAATCCATATATTTAATATTATTTTATAAAATGAGAATTTATCACATATTTATTTTGCTACTTTAACCAGTTTTACTCATAAAATAGAGATAATGGCATAGATCAAAACGGAAAAAAAAATTGAAAAATGTTCGTAAAATGACTTGATACATTTCTGACTATAACTCACATTTGTTGCTGTCATTATTTCTATCATTACATTTCTTTCTTTATTTCTTTTAATATTAATTTTTTAATATAAAACAATAATAAATCAAACAGAAATGGCAAATAAAAATAACTATGATGATTTTTACCACGTTTTCCTTTCTTTTAAAGAGTTTAATGTGTAAGATGGAAAAATTGTAAGTAGCGATATAAAAAGGTGCTATATAAAGTAAAAAAAAAATCTCGAAAAATACATTTAGGTATTTATTTTTTTTTTATTTCTTTCACATGAATTTTTTTATCTCCGCATTTCATCTTAAACCAAATGATTATTTAATTTACTCAAGTGATTTTATGTTAAGAATAATTTAAACAAATTTTATTTCCATGTTCACCTTATAAATTATTTAAAACTTTTACGACATTGGAATATCATAAATTGCAATTTCATTTCAATGTATTAAAATCACATTACATTGAGTTTCATACTGACTCTTTTACATCAAATGTCATTTGAGTGTTGTTTTACTTCTTACTTCGTTTCTTATTGTATAAATGAAAAATTGAAACGTCGAAAGGATGACAATTCAATTAAAATGAAAAATTGAATTGGAAACTTTCAAATGTCGACAGATCCTTGATGGACATACAAAAGTTTCTCTTCTATATTTTCTCTTTTCATTTGGTTTTATTGCCCTCTTCCCATTCTCTTTACATCTCTCGTGCTAGAAAACAATTGGTCCCATTGCTATGTTTATTGTCAATTTGCATGATTCATTTTAAAAATCCTCTTGGTTATCGTTGCTGTCATCATCATCATCATCATCAATTTTGTTCGTCATTCGCAAGAATGTTTTACCCAGGATATATAGATGGGCCAATGTAAAAATGTTGCCGTTTTTAACGGATAAAAATTCGAAAATCTTAATTTTTTTGTAAACACTAACACAATGAAAGAAATTTAGAAAATTTTGTTCCTCAAATTTTTGGACTTTTCATTTAGTTTTCGTGTTGAAAAAACATTACAAACGATAGTTTAGATGATAATGTTGCTTTTATAGTCACAAAAATAAGATCCAGTAAACAAATTTGAGCTAAAAATCAAAATTTAATTTAGAAATTTTTTTCATAAATTTTTTTTCATTTGTTTGTTTACAAACAGAAAAAAATGTTCAAAGTCCTCGTGTTGTTAATCGAGGGACTTAAGCGCATTTTTGTCGCAGCGATCAGAAATCGATTAAATAGAAACTGTTTTGAATTACAAAACCCCTTAATTTCTCTCTATATCAGCAAAAAATACAATTTTCATTTAAAAAACTATACAATAGTTTCAAAAACCATTAAATACCGTCTTTCTGGCATGCTCTATACATGAAAAGTCTGTTTTCTTGATGATAAATACAAAACCTTCCAAAAAGAAAGAAAAAAATTTTGATCAAAAATAACGGTCAAAAAATTTTTAAATTCCAACGGTCAAAAAAAATTCAAATTTTTATCGAGGGGTTTTCAACGATTTTTTTCCTTATATAATGTTAAATCGTTGATTACAGGAATTGTAGATCGTTTAACGATTTTTTAATAAGCGATGCCGGAATAACTCGATAGTAGAAAGATAATTCATCATAACAGAACTCTTAACTATGTCTGGTTTCTGAGATCTCAGAGCTCATACAGCCAGCCAGCCAGCCAGCCAGCCGAACAAAGTGAAAATATAAGCGTCATTTTTTGCAAAAATGCGCTAAAAAGGTCGAGTATGGTCGAGCATACTTTGTATTGGCCCATCTATATATCTTGGTTTTACCATTTATTTTCATTCATGAATCTGCTATACAGTTATTAGAAAAAAATAAAAGTCACTTATGAGGAGATTTACTGAAAATTTAAAAATGTCTTCCGATAACAATAAGCTACTTTTATTAATGCTTTTAATTAACATTTATACATTTTTAATTGACTCTATTTTGAATATTTAATTTAAAATTAATAAAAGTGTGTATCGTTTTTTTTTTAGTTGAAGCGTTCACCAAATAAATCTTGATTCACTCTATGTATATAATTTCTCATACTTTGTTGAGATTTTGCTGTTTTGAAGTTTATAGTCTCATTATTCTTGTTCAATGAGTATAAACTCGTTTGATTATTGGCAACTGGAATGGAAGAAAGTCATAAATGAAATATTTGTCAATCAATTGAACTTAAGCTTACCATTATCAATGTTTGAAAATTTAAGGTTATGGAGTATGTTTTTGTGAAAGACATCTCGTTTGGTTTCAGAAAATGTCCACAATTGTCTACAGTCACTAGGAATATGCTGAAATATCCATTCACCAAATATTGTGTCAAAACCGCCACATCTTTTGCAGATACCATGAAATATTGTCATCGATTGTGGAGATTGATGATTCGTACAGTGAAAGTAAAATGGTCCGCCATTTTTTTGTACTTTATATCCAGAGCATATCCATGTTGTGTCGATACGATATGTTGGTTTCTTTGGATTTTTCTCAGCTAAATTGACAACCAATTTATTGCCATCTACGTTTGGTGGTGATGCTGAAAGTTCTATCCGTAATCCAATTTCTGCAGAATTCCATGTTCCATTTATATCACAATCATTGCCATCCGGATCTTTATCCGTACACATCTTCTCAGTTTTTATAGTCTCGAGCTGCTCGTATATTTGATTCAATATCATTTTCAAATCCTCCAATTCATTAGTTTCATTATTATTTGCCATTGGTGGCAATAAATTTAACATTTTTGTTGTGTTTGTACCGTCTTGTGTTTTATTTATGAAGTAGTCTGTGTTATTGCTATCATTCAAATATGTGTGATCTTTATTTAAAAAAATATGTATGAAAGAAGAAAGTAATTTGAATTAATTAATGAAATGTAGTTGTATTATTTTACCACTTGTACTGTATCTTTTAAATTGTTGAGATTTTGTTTGAATTAATGGCTTGAAATTGAATGAATTTTGATATTTTTCACTTTTATAATTTGGAAATGATTCTTCGTACACAGCCTCTTCTGCTTCAATTTCAGGCTCTTCATTACTCACCAAATCGTTAAAACTTTGTTCAACGGTATTTTTAGTTATGCTTTGGGATGTGATTAACTTGATAAGGGATATCAACAACAATTTAATCAAGAATGTCTTCATTTTGGTTTCGTTTTCAATGATATTTTAAAATTAAAAAAAAAAAGAAAAAAAATCATGGCAAATTATGATTACCTAATATTTTTCCACTCTTTTCTTTTCTTGGTTAGATCTTTATAATGATGTAGTTTTTAAATGTAAGGAAACTTCATACGTATTTAAATAAGCATGTATAATTCAATTGTAGAGAAAAACTAATTTAAAAAAACATTAAACATTTTTCCTGTATAAAATAAATATTAAAAAAAAAAAAATAAGAAATTTATTATACTCTTTTTACTTTGTAACTAAGCAGATATTAAGGATCTTTCATCTCTGATATAAAATAAGAAAAAATAATGATGAATCGCTGCAAAGAGATAAAATATTGAAAATTGAACAAATAAAACAAATGTCATAATAAAAAGTATGTAAATTTTGATAGCAGAGGGTAATTCAAAATCAATCTTGATAATCAAATTTTGATTTATTTACTTGAATGATTGAATTCCTTATTATTTATCAACAACGATTTGTCATTTGAAAATTTTTGAACACCTTAACATGAAAGCACCAGATGGAAAACTTAATAAATTAATTTGATTTCATCCTTTATAATTTTATTGAAAATTATAAATCAGTCAAAGAACTCAATAAACGAGAACATTTCATGAAATATTCAGCATCAATTATCCGTAAATTCACAGCCTCTCTTATCATCTACATTTCCTTTCTTTTCATCATATATTATATATTTACAAGCTTTTTTTTGATCAATTCTCTTCATATATGCCCGTATGAAAATTCAAGTCAATACTAATACGTATCACAAATTTATGTAAATAAGTATGCTCATTCATCAATAATTCAAAATGCATCAATAAAATTTTGGTTTTCTATATAGAAAAAGATTAAATTTTTAAAAGTTGACGGGAAAATTTTCTATTTTCTATCTTTTTATAAAAACATAAAATATATCATACAAACTTGAAAGACTAGATACGAATTAAATAAAGAGATAAATAATAAAGTCAACTAGGAAAAGTTGACATCATGGCAATTAAAAAGTTGACTTTTTTAACAGAGAATCTAGTTTATTAACGGCCCCACTTATGACGAAATCATCATCATCATCATAACTTTGCAGATCTATAAGATCCATAGTTTCGCAAATGCGATGCTCAGCTGATGATTTTTAACGAGTAAGGGTTCGCTACACCACTGTACTCACGGACCTACAGTTTATAGTGGGTTCCGAACCACTTCCTTTGATGACATTTTAGCTGTTATTGTCTGTAGCCTACAAAGGAAGGCTGTGAGTCACGTTTTTCGGTAATATGAGATTCGCGAAACAACAAGTGAAATACTTAATGCTTGTGTTCCGATTTCTGATACGTTCTGCACAGAATGGAAACCTTAGTCATCAAGTGTTTTTATTTCACCTGCCGAGACTCGAAACCATGACCGCTGCATTGGCATTGCAACTTATGACGAAAATTTTCATTTAAAAAAAATTCTTCTGTTGAAAACTGTCTCACACCCTCAGAACCTCCTCTCCCCTAAAAATCGGACATCATAAGTGAAAGGTCTCTAAGATTATGATTTTAGAAAACTTGCTTGCTAAATTTATAGGTTTTCAAATAAATCCAATAGAAATCAGAATTAGAATTCTCTTTTGAATTAACGATATTTTTCAGTCAATCTTATGTTAAAATTAATGTCTATTATATCTAAGTACACTCAAAAATGAACATAATACCAGCCAGTCATCCAATCAGACGAACATTAATAACAACATACACATATAACAACTGAGGTATGCATGTTGAGCTTTTAGAAGCTTCTCATTAAAAAAGCTGTCACTCCCAATTTAAATTGCATTTCAGTAAGATGAAAAAAAAAGATAAAAGGAAAATTTATGAGTTGAGACAAACATTGATTTATATGATAAGCTTAATGTTGCTACAACGGGAGATGATGTTATGCTTTCAGAAGCTTTCAAGTGACTGACGTTTCTCAGCTCCAGTTATTCCATTTAAAATAAAGATTTCTCTTGAGTAACACTCTAAGTAAGCATTAATACAATAAGAAAAATTTTATAAACAAAAATAAAATACTTATAATTAAAATCAATAGATACAAAGTACCTAATTAAAAGTAAATTCAAGAAAGAGCACGAATTATAAGTTCCCAATAATTAATGAAATAAAAATTGAATTTATATAAACTTTGAAGAGATTTATATATCCTACACTTCTCAAAACATGTTTTTCTACAGTTTTAACTAGATAAAACGGAAGAAAGTTTAAAAAAAAGTCAATGCTCATCAACTTGTGTGGTGGATTTTCTCTTCTAGCTCTTTTTCATACATACTAAAACACATATGTGTGCGCCTTTAGAAATGTAATTTATGAGAAAATTCTCAAGAACATGTCTAAACTTGAATATGGAAATGTGATGAAAAATGTATACCTACATCTAATATTATACATCTCAGAGATTTTTTTGCACACAATTTTGATCATAATAAATATTTTTCCTTTAAAGCAAAACAAAATTACTACTGTTTTATTTAAATCTGATTTAAATAAGCTCAACATATTTAAAGATACAATTTTTACAAACTTCCATTAAATTTAAATTTTTAATTTACAGGCAAATTCATGCTTTCTAATTTTGAAAAGCTTTGAACAAATATACTTTCATAAACTTTTTGTTACAGTAACGGAAGGAATATGATTTGGAACCTTTAAAAAGTTTTTGTCTCTGATTTTTATAACCGACCTTTGATTAGTGTCCTAATAACCAGAAAATTTCAAAGTTAGCTAGAAGCTAGATCTCAGCTAACTTTTAACTAATCTTTCTAAATAAAGTTAGCTTTTAACCTGCTTTAACCTAACTTTTAAAATTTCTGGTTATTTTGGTTGTTGTTGCAATTAAATGTTTTAATTTTTGATTATACAATAAGACAGTGGTAATAAAATATTTTTACATACATCCGCATTGATTTGACATGAGTTTTTTCATAACTTTAAAAAATTTAATTATGTATTACAATTTTTTTAAAAAAAAAAGCTTTTCAAACTCATGGTTTCTTTTTAACTTGAAACTTTTTTATTTTCTTAGACGATTAACAATCAATTCTAAAGAAAAAAAATATAACAAAAATAAATTGCTTTCTGGTAAAGGACAGCACTCAATCTATCACATCAGACGGAATCCTTTTCAAAATCGGTCATGCATTCACGAATTAAGATAGAAATCGATAAAACGAAATTTAAAAGTAAAAAAAAAAGATGTGGAAAATTCAATGAATCCCTTCTTGTGATTTGAAATGTTCCATTATTTTTTTTATATATTTTATTTTTTTATTAAAAGTTAGGGGTTAATAAAAAATTATTATTTAATGACAAAAAATAAATTTATTATTTTAGAAAAAAAAAATCAGTAAATAATTCTTATTTAAATTTTAATTTTTGAAATCAATAAAATAATCCTCCTTTTCATATAAATTAAACCGGACAGTAATGCAACAAGCAATAATAATGAAAAGAGCAAAGAATTCAGTAAAAACGGTAATGTTGCCAAAAAAAAATTATTGTTTCAGTTAGTATTGAGAATAATCTCTCGTTCTGTATGCTACTTCCATAGGGAAATGTGTGATGTGAAAAATTCAGAGCAGTACTCTATAGAGAATAAAGTAAAGAGCCTGCGTACAACATTTTCAATTGAAAATACTTCTCGTCACATGGTTAAGGGAAAATGCAACAATTTTTTTTTTTTAATATTCTGGAATAATCTTACGGTATTTACAATGAATAAAGTTCATAATAGACGTTACTTTAAATTAAAATATTAGTAACGATGTGTTGTTTTAATTAAACTTTTAAACAATATTAAAAAATGAGTCAAAATCAATAAACAATAGCTTCTATGAATCTTTTATGCATACATAAATTCTTATTCCAAATGCTAAAAATGTATATATTCCACGTTCCATCCAACACGTGAATAATTCAAACTCAAACAGTTGTTATTTCCAGCGTGGAAAATTTACAATGAAATTCCATAAAAATCATGATATTTCTACTCGTCTATTTTTATTCTCTCACGCAACTCATATGCGAACAGAATTACAAATCAGTTATTTTTAAAGTTGATACTAATAATTTTCGAAATAAAAACAGTGAACAATAAAGTTTTGCTTTATAAAATTTAATTTAAAATAAAATAAAAAATTTACTAACTTTATTTAAAATTCAAGTTGATAATTTCTCCAAATAGTCTATGAAGAGAACCTTGAAATGAACTATACGATAAGTTTTTTAAAGCAAGCAATAATTTTCCGAATCTCGCAATATTTGATACATCTAAAGACACTCCTTTTTCCATTAACTTTTCTATTCTACATAGTTTTTCATAGGTTTTTACTGAATTTGAAAAAACCAAAGCTTCGGTTTTTTGTGGTACTGATGAAATATAAGAAGCTAATCGCACCAAAGCATTCTCTAAATTGAATTTCAAATGCATGTATTCTTTATTGTCAACTGCATATTCTGGCCTCGAAAGAATAATTTTTTCAAGCAATGACAATTCCATTAAATCAGGATTTAATCCTTTTAACTCTTTTACAAAATCCATTAAATGTTCAAAGCCACATTTTTCAATTGCGCTTGTAACATCAATCGGCCAGTAAGATATTTTTAATAGAAATAGCTCGCTCCATACATGTTTTAATATAAAGTTTCTTTGAGTTTTTGAAATCAAGCCAAAATATTCATTTTGTTGTGCTTGACGTAAGCACGTCATCAAAACTTGCACTAAAATTTCTTGTTGATTATCATCATTACATTTCTGTATGTATTCGTTATTTATTTTCAAAAGCCTTGATTCATTAGGTTTTATAATTGAGTATGAATTAGTAGGAATTAAGTTTTTATTAATTTTTGATTGTAATTTTAAATGCCTTGGTCCTCGTTCATCTTGTACTGCTAAAACATTCATCCCAACTGCAAAACATTTCTGTAATCGACAATGTTGACACCAATTTCTCCTAGTTTTATCAATAATACATTTCTCTGATCCTGCTGAATATTTTGATAAAAATATTAAATCCGCTTTAAAAATCAATTAAAGATCCTTACCAATGCATGAATAAATAATTTTTCTTCGTACACTTCTCTTAAAAAAACATGAACAGCCGTCACAACATAAAGCGCCGTAATGCTTTCCACTTGACTTATCTCCACATACACGACAATTTGTCAAATGCTCATTCAAATAACTTTTCACTTTGTAAGACTTCATTTTTATTAAGACTTACTGTTTTCCTATTTTTGTACCGTTCGTTCCTGAATCAAAATGCAAATTGTCAGTATTTTGACTATCACCTCATGAATTTATATAGTGTTAGATTGTTCAAAAGGTTGATAAACAGTTGATTCAGTTGTTAAACAGACTAAATGATAACTGTAAGTATTATTGCAATGTCATCGTCATAAAGAAGAAGCGTACAAAGAACCCTTTACATTATCATTACTTTTATGATTCCTGATAATGATCAAGTCAATTTTATTTCTGACATGAATTCAGTCAATAGATTTCCTCAGTCATACAAATTGTCAGCTAAATTGAAATGTTTACTACTTAGTTCTTTTTATTCTTCAGTTTTCCTTATATCATTAAAAGAATAAATCTATCCTTTTGACATAAATCTAAATATTTAACAAAATGTTACCTAACGTTTGTTAACAGCATAGTTAAGGAAAATATTATTACATTGTGAATAAAGTCAAATTGATGATGTACAAATATGTATTATTACCTATATTCAATATGGAAAAAATGTTTAATGAACTGCCAGTTTGTTTTTGACCTATTGAAAGTGTTTCTTAATTAATTTCTAAATAAATAAAGCAGAATAAAACGTCTTATAAGAATGCTTTTCCTATATTTTTTTACTTTAAAATTATTGACAAGAAATAAATAAGAATAAGAATAATAGAACGAAGAAAAAAATAAAAAGAATTGATCTTGTTATAAGTTATGCAGCAACCTAGATCGTGTATTCTTGTCACGCACCTATTCAAGTCAAGTGTTGGCTAAAAAGCAACATGAGTAAGAACAAATTTAATGAAGGAAGAAGGTTTGTCGGATGTTTACATTCGCATACTTTTTTGTATATTTTCTGACACATTTTTGTCTAAAGCATAGAATTTTTTCAATATAAATTTATATACATATAAATAGATATAAATAAAGAAAACAGTAAAAGAATATAAAAAGGGATGAAAGATTCGAAATCAAACATGACAAGAAATTTCGATCCGATTTAATCAAGTGCTTGACCTTTTTCGCTCTTGACAGCATGAAGAATAGTTATAAAATTTATTATCATAAAAACAAAACAAATATATGAAAGTTAAATTAATTTATTGAAAAATATTAATATTTTTTTTTTTTTAAAAAAAAAAAAAGAGCTAGGTACTTCAAATTTCTCATAATAAAAGCATTTCTAATTGTAACATAAATTTGAATAATTTAGAAATACATAGATTATGGAACTAAAGAAATATTTATGCTTGTTAAAACTTAGTACGGCTATTTTTACGACTTCACTTCGTAACAATAACAATTTTTATAAACTAATTTGCTAAATAACCATTAAAATGAATACAGGATTATTGATTCTTGATGAAAACAAACCAAATTGAATTCTTAATCTCTAAAAGCCTTAAATTTGGCTGCCTTGAATTTTAAATTTTTATTTAGCACTCTTTCAATTTATATAATTCTCTTTATCACCTTTTCTGCATTTAGAAATATTTAATGTCGAAAAGAATTAATGTAATATAATTTTGATTATTTTTCTTGTAAAACTTTTTTTTAAATAAATCGAAAGTATTTTGTTATTATGAAAGGTTTTATTTCAATAATTGTATATCTTGATTTTTGAATTAGTTTTGGCCTTAATGCTTTACGGGATATAGTACTAGTAAATAAATATAGATGTTCTATAGATGCCAAACTCAACATAAAATTCATTTCACGTTCAGAGCATAAATTGTTTGATTACGATTCCAATGAAAGCAAAGCACAGAAAATGTTTAAAGGAAGGATGAAAAGAGAAAAAGAAGAGTTTGTGGGAAAAAGGTGAAAATAATGTATTGATACCATAAAAGATGTACAATAACCTAATTCCAATCGTCGCACATCATTCTTTAATATACTTTGTGCGCTTCTTTTGTCACACAATACCATTATACACATTATTAAATTTCGTATGTACGAGGAATTCTTTTCAAATACATTCCTCCTTTCTTCATGTTTTCGTGCCTTAATCTAGACAAAAATACTTTATGCTTAAAGAGGTATTCAAAAATGTGTAAATTTTATTTAAGTAACTGAATATTATTGAACTTAATATTTAAATTTTAATAATTAAAAATTAATATTTCTAAAATTTTTAAAATTTATTAGTTTTCTGCAAGGTTTTTTTTTGTATATGACCTGTAAAAATTTCCATCTTACATATCTTTCCTTCTTCAATTTATGTGCTCATTGTAAGTAAAACGAAGCTTAAATATTTGCAAGTTGAAAAGCTATATTTACATAACAGGAAAAAAGAGTAGAGAGGAAAGTAAAGCACTAAAGTAAATAAAAAGTCATTTCTATCATTTTGATCTTTGAAGTAATCTCGGCTTGTATGGATATACAATAATAAAAATTCAAAATAAAACTTGTTTCAATTTTTTTAAGCTCGTATTTTAGATATGAGTTAAATAAAAAAAAATCCTAGAAATCTTTAAAAATAAATATCTGAACAATTAAAAAAGTATCTTGGTAGAACTTATGAATTAATTGGAAAAACTAAATTCATTATGCAAGCTCATATTTTTTTCATACGCATACATCGAAGATATAAAAGCCTTCCTTTGCCACTTATACTTTATTTACAATAAATAAATCAATACTTTATTTTTATAACAGGAGCAAAAACAAAATACCTAAAAATAAATTGAAATAAAAAAATAAGGTGAAGAAAACAAAACTGTAAAATCTATGACGAATGAACTTATTATATTCAAATTTGCCTAATCTAATTTGTAATTACTGGTCATGTTATCATTTTATCCAATGAAAAATGAAAGATTGTAATTTAAGAACTTCACAAAAATTTTGACAATTAAATGATGATAAATTGGATCAAATACTCATTACAAAAGACAATTGTGTCAGGGGAGGTAGAAAAAGATTGTTTTCGTCACAAAAAAGATCTTATGACTTTGTATTAATGAAAACCTTTTTTTTATTTGCTCATTAAAATAAAATTTCTTAACTGGCCCTTAGACTGGAAATTTCACCAGTCTCTTTTTTCAATATTAAGTTTAATTTTAAAATTAAATTGATATGTATTGTATTTGTAATTTTGTATTTTAAAAGATTTAATTTAGAATTAGAAAATAAAAATTGTATATTAAATTTCTTAATGATTTAATTTCATTAATTGAAATGAATTCAATACATTTTATGAAAAACAAACAAACTGCATGAATAAACAAGGAAAAATTTATTTCATTATAAGGCAGTATTCTACCGCATTTTGCTAAAATGAAATTTAAAAAGATGCGTGAAATTTCACATTAACTAATATAAAAAAAAGAGATTAAGCTTTAAACAGTATTTGAACTAGTAAATAAAAAATAAACTTTTTTAAAAGCAGAAAATCTAAAGTAACTTTTTTACACGTTTATAAAATTTGTGGAAAAAAAGAATTGTAATTTGTTTTACAAATAATCGCAATCATGCGAATGTAAGCATATGGAGGAAGTAAAATTTGATTTTTGTAAAAAAACGAAAAACTGTGTAACTTTAAAAAAGTGTTTTTAGAAGAAGAAATAATCAAGAAATCGATTTTTAAATTAACTTCCAAAAATATTACTTCTGAACAAAATTATGCATGAAAGTATGTAGCAAAAAATCTATAAATAACTAGAAATAGTCTAAAGAACAGTTTTTAATATTAAACCATGTTAAACATTAAAACAGTAGAGCCAAATTGATAATAGACCTTTTTTTATTGTCATTTCAACAAGTTTATGGTAATACCAATTTACTTACCAACAGACATTAATCACTAAACTATAAAAATTTAATTTTTTACTCAATTTATTACTAATTATTTGATTGTGTTTTCATTGGGGTTTTATAGTTTTTTTGCAGGCAAACGCAATACTAAAAAAAAATAAAAAATAAATAGTACTATCCAAACAGCATTTGTACTCGTGACTTTTTGCTTTGGTCGAATGTTTGTTTTTCAGCGAAATTGTATATGTTATAACGATAATAAAAGGGGATTTTTTGAATAAAAAAGATGTTTATGCGACAAAAGATTAAGTCGTAGAAATGAGTAATTATTAATTTAAGTAAAAAATAAAAATAAATATAAGAGTTGTTAAAAAACTGCTTCAAACTAAAACGCATGAAATTAAGCGGTATTAAAATTTTTATAAGCATCGTCCTGAATTAATTAGAGTAATTTATAAAAAAGTAGTTGTTTAATAGTTAAAATGTGTTTTATAAAATCTAATAATATTCTTAGGTATAATTAGATTGCATTATTAATTTACCAATAAAAAAATTTGTCGCTGTAATTTTCTCAAAAAATTATCCTCTTTCTTCTGTGTCCATTTGGCTTTTTTAAAGTACTGTTCAAATAAATCTATAATACACGAAATGTTTTTATAATACAGCAGTCGGACACTTGAACAACATACACTATGATAATATTCTACAGATAACTCAGTAGGTATATATATAAAAGCAGTCATTTCGTTACGATCTATCAGTTTCATTAGATGATTCCTAGTGACCGATAAATTTTTTTAGTTGATTGTGGAATTTTTTTACAAATGTGTGAATGTCATCATGAGAGATTTAAAATTCTTGCTGTGTGTGAATTTCACAATTTTACTTACTATAAAAGTGTCAAAAATTGATGGCTGTAATATGTCTAGTGAAATTAAAACGAACATTAGTGAGTGTATTTATTTATTATTTCAATAATAACAATGTATAAAAAATATTAGATTGAATTGTACATTCATTATTAAATAATGGTGTGTGAATTTCGATAAAAACTTTTTTTTTCTATTTAAAAGAAATCTGTATATAAATGCAGTCTTACAAAAAACATCTGTTTTGGTTTCGAATAAAATAGTAAAATGATATTATTTTTAACTTTATTTTTTTAAAAAAAATCTCATTCAAATAAAAAATTTAAATTAAAATATCAGTTTTTATCATATTCACACCAATTTTTCAATTTGGGTGAATTAAATATTTTAGATATTTATTTAACTTAAGAACAAATTAAATGCAATTTCCAAATTAAATGTTTTTTAGGAGTTTAATTTTTATATATAATATAAACTGCAAGTTGCAATAATTTGATACTTTTGTAAAAATTTATTCGATATCAATGTAAAATTATTTATATTTTTATTCTAATGTATGAAGGCATTGTTCCACGAATTGAATGGGGAGCACGAGAACCAAAGCTTATAGAAAAGTTTACAGGCAAAATACCATTTGTCATTATTCATCACTCATATAAACCAAGCGTATCATATACGGAAAACGGGTGCAAAAGAGCAATGCAAAATATGCAGGATCTTCATCAATTGTCAAATGGTTGGAATGACATTGGATATAGCTTTGCGGTATGTGGTGATGGTCGAATTTATATGGGTCGAGGATTTAATGTAATTGGTGCACACGCTCCGCGTTATAATGACAAAAGCATTGGAATTTGTATAATCGGAGATTGGAGATGTAAATGAATTTGAAAATATTTTTTGAATCTTGTAAAACTATCTAATTATTAAATTATTTATTATTTGTTTCTATTAAATTTAGTTGAATTACCTCCGAAACCAATGATCGATGCAACAAAATCTCTTATTAAATATAGTTTAGAAAATGACTACCTTTCATCATCTTTTAAAATTCTTGGACATCGTCAAGTTCGAGCTACCGAATGTCCTGGTCAAAGACTTTTTGATGAGATTCGTACATGGAATAATTTTTCTGAAATACCACATGGACCAAATGATACTCAAATTCCCTCGTGATTGAATACTACATTTAAAAATGTTCCTGATAATTATTTTAATTAATTTAGTTATAAATGGTTCAATTCTTAATTAACAATAAGCAATAATAAAAATAAATTATTTTACGCGTTTAAAAATAGTTAATCATTATATCGATTAAGTATTGAAAAAATTATAATTTAAGTAATTCAATACAACTTTTTAAATGAATATTAATTTAATAAAAACATGGACAAAGGCTCGAAATTTGTAGGAAATTTGACGTTATAGATAGAAAAATAAAGGAGCTTTTGGGAAGATTAATGATTTTATAATGCTTCAGCAAAAAAAAAAAAAAAAGATTTACGATTTTTTTTGAAAATCAATTTTCTAGATACAATAAGTGCTGCAGAAGGGATTAAATATTAATGATTTTCAATAATGTTCTCCAATAGCAAAATTTATTTTCAATTATAATGAATTAAATCTCTTTTGGAACATCATTTTTGGTAGTTTATAGCTTTATAGGAAAATGCAACATTTATAAAACTCTTAAAAAGTAGATACATGAGTACGATTTTTTTTTAAAAAAAAATTAAAATTCAAAATGGTGTGCATTGATATTTTCTATTCTGCAAGACAGTGGTAGTGGTGGTGAGCATTAATAAAACGTGTAAATTATTCTCGAAAAGCTCATATTTTAAACTTTAATTATGCATTCAGACATGCGTTACGAAGTTTTAAAACCTGTCACT
Source organism: Chironomus striatipennis (assembly GCA_026123125.1). Lineage (NCBI taxonomy): Eukaryota > Metazoa > Arthropoda > Insecta > Diptera > Chironomidae > Chironomus > Chironomus striatipennis. The sequence goes on from CM047393.1 coordinate 24,517,514, forward strand.
TCCTCACACAAGAATTTTTCACATTAATTATGCAATCTCAAAATGTTGAAAACGATGAATACCAAAGTGTGTATTTTCACTTGAAACATTCAAAATAGGATTAAATCATTGAATCGTAAAAATATTATGTATGCATAAGCTCAAATAATTCTCGAATGATGATGATAATACTTATGCATCTCACTTGCCGCATAAGAATTGCTGCAATTAATTTTATGAAAACATAGTTTGTTTCGAGTGAAAAAGCATTTAAATTTCATTGAAAACTTTACTTAATTATGAGAATATTTCGAGAAATTTTAATTAAAAAACTCTCTCTTAAATAGTTTTGATTGCTCCGTCAGCTTAATTTTGTGGAAGAAAAATCACTTTAACTATTAGGTATTTTGAAAACTTTTAATATTTTTTTTTTTTTTTTATTTTATTTTTATTTTGTTAAAACTTGAACATACAGTTATAATAAAATACATTACGCAAAACTGTGAATTTTTAAATACCTGTCGTATTGTGAACAGTTTTTCACAGAACATTAAAAGTTCGCTTTAAGTGAAAGGTGAAAAAAGTCATTTATGTTCATGTACATTAGTGAAGCTAATAATAGAATTTAAAAAAAAGTTGCAAGCTGCTATAGTTTAATTGTATGATACAAAATCAGGTTTCGTTCCGAACATCTGTACAGAATATGAAAAAAAAAAAATATTTAAGTTAGCAACACTATTTCGTTACACTTTTCTCTTATTCCTTCCGTAAAAGCTTGTTAAAAGCATCACAATTACAATTAAAAGATATTTAATGATGGTGATTATTGTGAGTACACATTTGAGTTTTCTGTCTATTTTATCACATATTGATTGAATTTCAAACTTTGAATATGTATAAAATATATTTTCTTACCTTTTTTGTTCTTAAATTGAACTTTTTAACAGTTTTTTCTTTAAAAGAATGAATAAATTAGCTACCGGTTTGTAGACTTTAATTTAAATACATACAACACGGAAATGACATTGAACTTTTTTTGGGCTTATAAATTGTATTATTTTCGAATGTATTGCCACTCCTTAGTTCTATACATAAGCTTTAAATTTAGTCAAAATGTATTGTACATATAAAAAAATGTAGAATTTTCATAGATTATACATTAAAGCTCTTTGAAACTTTAAAACGTAGAGGAAAATGAAACATCTCTAATGTTTCAATGTATTTTTGGATGAAAGTGATACTGAATCTAAAATATTTTCATCTACAAAGGAAGGTTTTTTTGACAAATTTGGTATACTTTGACTTTCATTATCATCATTAAGCTGTCGGAATGATATGAAATAAATTATTTCAACTATTGAAAGAATGGATACTCCAAGAAAGAGACCAAGTAATCCACCAACATTGGCTATAAAATCTGCCCATCCATGAATTTCTGACCTTTGTGTATATAAGAAGTCGTCATCTTTAAATAAGATCGAAACAACTGATCTATATGCACTAAAAAAATATTTGTTTATTAATAGGAATTATTTATTATGCATGACTTACTCTGAAGTTCTCTCGCTCTTAGAAAAATATCGAATATCATCTTGACTTATTTCTCCTTCATAAAAAAGACTTGTACATGACGGGAGACATTTGCATGAACTCTTTTCTACTTTTCCATAGTTTTTGTTTTTTTCTAAACTGTCTTTCATTTTCTGTAGTGCCAATTTTTTCTTTGATTGATAAAAACAACTTTCCATAGATGAGTTACAAACTTTTTCGCCTTTTTTTCTAGGCAATGAGAAATGAACACAGCCACAATTGTCAATATTGTATTTTACCAGACATTCAAGTAAACAGTTGGCTCTCGTATACTTTTTGAAATAAACTAACTTCTTCTCTCCTTCCACATAGCATTGCCTTACATCACTCGAGTATCCATCTAAACCTTCTGTAACCTTTAAATTAAGAAAAAAAGTAAATTTAAATTAGAAAAAAATAAAAATGAAGGAAATTAAAATTATTTACAGTCATTGATGGACGAATTATAAGTGTAGCCGACTTTTCAAGAGGAAATCTAAAGTATTGTTGATCAAATATTGGCAATTCGCAAGGTAAATGAATTACAAGTTTAAATCCTTTTACAGACGTCTTGATAGCTTTTACTTCACTAATTTTTCTCCATATTTGAAACTTTAAACCTCCGTTTTCTCCGGAACCTGATATTCGAAATGGATAAGTGAATGGATCATCATTTTTATAACCTTCCTGTAAATCCCAGGCCGTAATTGGATGTTTATTTGTATCTTTTAGATTTTCAAAACCCTCAAAAGCACTAAAATTAAAATTTAAAATTTATATTTAATCAAAAGGGTCGCAATGTAAAAATTTGCCAACTTGGATTAAAATTTGACTAGCAACAAAAATTTTTGATTTCAAAAAAAAATTTGTATGAAAAGTGAGAAAGTGTGCCGTGATAAGAGAAAAATCAAAAAATGTGTAATGATTTTTTGTTCCTTTTATTTACAATATTAAGCTTTTAAACGACAGTTGGAATTAGCCTGACCACAGAAATGGCTTTATTTCCAAAAAATATTGTTTGAAAAATCAATTTTAATTTTGACTCATGACACACTTTCTAACTTTCCATGCAAAACATTTTTTAAATCAAAAATTTTTGTTGCCAATCAAATTTTAATCCAAGTTGGCGAATTTTTAACATTGCGACTCCTTTGTATTTAATTAAAAATTTTGAACAAATAAATGAATTAATTTACACATCTTTTTCAAAAAGATCATAAAAGTTCATCATGTTGAAAGTGTAGCAATATCCCTCATGTGTCACAACTTCTGTGAAAAGTTTATTTGAATGATATTCATCATGTCTCCATTTCACATGCGTTATTCTTTCATTCACATTTCCCATAAAGTTTTTCAAAATTGATGATGATAAGTTTACACCGCCAGTTGGACAAATTGTTACAGCAGAAAAAGGTATGTCCCAAATATTCATCGGTTTTGGAGCGAAGGAAAAAATTAGAGGAGAATCAATACGTTTTCGCCAAGATAAGTAAATTACATATGCACAGGCTATAATGGACAAAATTAAAGCCACTGACCAAAACAATTTTTCTGTCCAATTTCGTTGTTTATCAGTTAAATATTTTATCCCTAAAAGAATAGTTCATAAATCAAATAAAATTTAATAATAATAATAATTTATGTTACCATGAATGCTTGTGTCAGCAGAAAACTCTTTAAATGTCCTCCATGAAGTTTCTAAGAAATCGAAAAATCCAAAACATCTTTTAAGATTTGCAAATTTTTCATGATTATGGTTTTTATTATATTTCTTTGTTTCGTTTTTATCAGCATTTACACAATCTATAGACATGGTTTTCGTGGAAAGAGAAATTGCTGAAATAGAATGACTTCTATCTTCTTTTTTAGACATTATTTACTAAAAAATTACTGACTGTGCTTTCACTTCAACGCAAAATATTCTACTAAATTAAGTTTTCTACTCCAATATTATATCGTAAATTTTTAGGTGTGTAAAGTATGAATTACCATTAAACTAGCATAATGTTCTGCTTTATCACGTGGATAAAAACCTACGTTAAAATGCGATATGCGTTGATTGTAAACATTTATGATGTACCTTAGGAATAGTATAAAAAAAAAGTATTTATGAATGAAAGCATTTATAAGCCTTATGGGATTTGAAGAACTTGTCATTTGTAAAACTTTTTCTAAAGCTTTATTCATAAGATTATTTTATTTTTTTATTTTTATTTTAATAATGCTTTGGACGATGAAGTGGGTGAAAGATTAAACCTCTTCTCATGAATAAATGTCAACAAATGATGCGGGATAAAATCCCCGAAAAATAATAAGTCCACGGTCCTGCGGGATAAAATCCCCGAAAATCGCAAAAATTTTAAAGTTCCCTGCGGGATAATAATCCCACTTTGAAATGTAGGTGGAATTATTATCTACCCAGGAAAATATTAATCCCACATATATTTATTAGTGGGATTATTATTTTCATGGAAAATAATAACTCCACTTACATTTACTAGTGGGATTATTATCCTTTTGGAACTAGATTTAAATTTTGGATTAATTTAAATCCTAAAATATTTTTGTCACTGTGGATAATTATTCCACTTGTATTATCAAGTGGAATTATTATCTCTATGGATTTTTAACTGGATAAAAATCCCACTTAATAATTTCATGAAATTTTTGAAAGTAAATGATAAATTGATAGTTTTGAAAATTTTAGAAGTATAATGTTTGGTTCAAATCAAAGATCAAAATCTATGCATGAAGATTTTTTATTAAAGATTAATCTTTCTTTGAAGATTCTAATTTTGAAATAATCTTTGTATAAAGATTATAATCTTTGATTTTTGAACATTATAATCCTTGTGTGGAATTTTGTCAAGATTACAATCTGCAGAAGCCTAAATTTCTTGTAAAATTAAATATCTTAAGAATTTTTTAACCAGGAAATATATGAATAAAAATAAATGAATCATAGATTTAAATCAAATTAACGGAAATTAACACAAATATATGGAATAACTACCTAAAATAAGATTTTTTTTAAAAAAAAAGCCTTTTCAAGAAAATGAATTCTTTTCAAAACATTTTAATAATTTTTACTTTTACCCATAGAGTATTGCATCAAAAATTTTCGAAATTATTTACAAATTTAAGCTAGGGGTCGTTCATTATGATATCTAATTTTTAGGGGAGATGGGGTCTGAGGCTGTGTGACAGTTTTAAACAAAAGAATTTTTAAATATGAAGATTTTGTGACAGAGGAGGGGAGGGGGTCTGAAAATCTAAAATTTTGATGGACGTCATAAGTGAACAGCCTCCTACAAAACATATTAATCAATGGATTCTGCGAATTTTTCACACGACAATCAGCAATCGATTAAATATATATTAAAAACTCTCGACGATGTCTAGTAGCTGAGAACTCATAACTTATCTAGTCATCCAGCTAGCCGAACAAAGTGAAAATAATAGCCTTTTCAAAAATGCACTAAAAATTGAAATTTTTAATATTTTATGAATACAGTGCACCAAATATTAAACTTCTAAAATTTTCAAAACTATCAATTTAAAATTTATTTTCAAAAATTTCATGAAATTATTAAGTGGGATTTTTATCCAGTTAAAAATCCATAGAGATAATAATTCCACTTGATAATACAAGTGGAATAATTATCCACAGTGACAAAAATATTTTAGGATTTAAATTAATCCAAAATTTAAATCTAGTTCCAAAAGGATAATAATCCCACTAGTAAATGTAAGTGGAGTTATTATTTTCCATGAAGATAATAATCCCACTAATAAATATATGTGGGATTAATATTTTCCTGGGTAGATAATAATTCCACCTACATTTCAAAGTGGGATTATTATCCCGCAGGGAACTTTAAAATTTTTGCGATTTTCGGGGATTTTATCCCGCAGGACCGTGGACTTATTATTTTTCGGGGATTTTATCCTGCATCTCAACAAATGAATGCTTACTTTTCAAATAAGTATATACCCTGCAACAGTCATCAATTTATGCCAATTCTGGTTAACTCGAGTTATCATCTTGAAAAACCCATTGAAATGAGAAGTTTTTTGAAACTGAGAGCAAAAAGTATCTGTCTCTTAATTGCTCCTTTTTCTTCTATTTAAACTAGATGATTCTCATGAACATTTTAAATGTGTGTGAATACTTGCTCATTATTCATCTAATGTTAATGTAGTTTAATTTTTCATTTAATCTGAAACCTTACTAAATCAAATTATCACTCGCTGTTCTTCTGTTCAATCAATATAATTTCAGAGCTTACAATACAATATTAATATTATAATAAATTTCTAAAGGAATCAAAAGAAATGACTTTAAAAATTTTATTTCTTTTGATCAGTCTCTTAACAATTGTTTTTACACAAAACGCAGGAAACGGAGAAGGCAATATTGATGATTTATTCAATAATAATGGTGATTCTTCTTTATCTGAAGATGAGCCAAAAGTAAGTTTGTAGTAAATTAGAAAATAAAAGTCGTTTATTTATTATGAGTAGAAGTTTTTTAAATATAATAATTATAATGTTAGCTATGCAATGGAGGACTTGGCGAATGCGTTCCTTTCTTCCAATGTAACAATGGAACAATTAATACAGATGGATCAACTATCCTGGATATTCGTTTCAATCCCGAAAATGAATGTGAGGATTATTTAGAAACTTGTTGTAACATAGAGGATAAAGTTGAGGTAAGTAATTAATATACTTTTAAATAAAATGAAATCTATTAAAAGCTCATGTTCACTTTATCAAAATATTTGCATATATAAGCATAATGAACATATAAAAATTCCTGAGACATCATCGAAATGTGGAAAACGTAATCCTGAAGGAGTTGGTTTCACAATTACTGGTAATAATGACAATGAAGCAGAATATGGAGGTAACATAAAAAAAATATATTTTTTTTCATATGAAAAAATCATTTTAGTAGATAATGTGTCAAAATTTTATGATTAGAATTCCCTTGGATGGTTGCCATTTTGAAACAGCAACAAGTTGGCGAAAAAATAATGAATGTTTATAAGTGTGGAGGAAGTTTATTAACACCTAATATAGTTCTTACAGGTATGTATACTTGTGTATTTTATTGATAGCTTATGTTTTGTCAATGTTTATTTTTTATCAGCTGCCCATTGCGTTTTTAATGATACTGCTAAAGATTTTAAGCTTCGACTTGGTGAATGGGATACTCAGACAAAAAACGAACTATTTCCACAGCAAGATTTTTCTGTAAGAGAAATAATAGCTCATGAAAAATTCAATCGTCGTAATCTCGAAAATGATATCGCAATTATGATATTAGAAGATGCTGTCCAAATTAGTGAACATATAAATACAATTTGCTTGCCACCTCAAAACAAAATCTTTGACAGAACTCGTTGTTTTGCTTCAGGTTGTAAATATGAAAGGAGATAAAACCTTAACTCAAATGTATTAAAAATTACATTTTAAATTTAATTTTAGGATGGGGAAGAGACGTATTTGGTAAAGAAGGAAAGTATCAAGTCATATTAAAAAAAGTTGAACTTCCTACTGTATCATTTGCGCAATGTCAAAATAATTTAAGAAAAACTAGATTAGGAAGAAGATTTGTGCTGCATAATAGTTTCATGTGTGCTGGAGGAGAAGAAGGAAAAGATGTCTGTCAAGGTGATGGAGGAAGTCCTCTTGTTTGCCCAATTGAAGAAGCACCTGGGCATTATTATCAAGCTGGAATTGTTGCATGGGGTAAGTAAAAACATATAAAAAATTATAGTACGATACAAAAATTTAACAATATTTTTCTATTTCAAGGAATCGGATGTGGTGACAAAAACATTCCGGGTGTATACGTTGACGTTTCATATTTCCGCTCATGGATTGATCAAACCATTTCTTCAAAAAAATATCCTACATCAGACTATATTATCAATATATAGAACATTAAAATATTTAAAATTGGAATTGAAAATTTAGTTGAATAAAAATTTTAAATTTTCGCGACATTGTCTGATTCAATACATAAAAAAAATACTTTTACTTCTTATTTTTTTTTTTTTAATGTGGATGTATTATTAATTTTTGTTTGTAGAATCAACATTTACTGCAAATAATCTGTAGAAAAAGTATCACAAAATAAAAACAAAACAAAAAAAATTATTTCATCATTTTTCTCTCTCCGTTTTATACGTTACTAGCTGCTAAAAAGGGATTTTTTTCCATTTTGTTGTATTCATTCATATGGAAATTATAGAAGTAGTCTGTAGTAAAAAATTTTAATTTTGAAGAATGATGCATAAATTAATTTCAACTTTCCTTTTTGTTTTAAGTTTATTTAAGAATTATGATTTTAAAAATCTAGGAACTGATTTTTCAATGACAAATTGTGGTTTGAGAAATTTCAATGAAAAGGGATTTCAAAATAATATTGAGGGAGAGGCAGAATTTGGAGGTAAATTATTGAAAACTAAAACCTAAATTGCAGTTTTTTTAGCTAAAATTTTAATTTATTTATTTAGAATTTCCATGGATGGTAGCTATTTTAAAAATTAATATAACCATCGATTTTATTACTGACATATATCAATGTGGTGGTACTCTTATATCATCGAAAATGGTTTTAACTGGTAATTCTTGAGAAAAAAAATCTTAATCAATTTTCCACTTAAAAATGATTTTTTCCACAGCTGCTCATTGTGTTAATAAATTAGATGCCAAATCACTAAAAATTCGTGCTGGTGAATGGGATACTCAAAGCACAGACGAACCTTTTCCGTTTACTGAGCATTATGTAAAAAATATTATAATTCACGAAGAATTTAACAACACAAATCTCAAAAATGATATTGCACTTTTAAAACTTAAGGAAGACGTCAAATTTGCGCAGCACATTAGTACAATTTGTCTACCACCCCAAGAGCATGATTATAATGGTAAACGATGTTTTGTTTCAGGTTAGTAAATTAATAATTATTTTCAACATATTTTAAAGAAATTCCATTTTAGGTTGGGGAAAGGATCATTTTGGAAAAGAAGGAATGTATCAATACATTCTTAAAAAAATTGAAGTACCAACTATAAATTTTCTTGAATGCCAAAATATATTGAGGAAGAAGCGTATGGGAAAAAGATTTGTTTTAGATAGTAGTTTTATGTGTGCTGGTGGAGAGTCTGAAATAGATGCATGTAAAGGAGATGGAGGTAGTCCACTCATGTGTCCATTTAATAATTCCACAAATCGATATTACCAAGCAGGCATTGTTGCATGGGGAATAAAATGTGGAGATTCAGGCGTTCCGGGTGTTTATGTAAATGTTGCTAAATTCCAAACTTGGATAGCTTCAAAGCTAAATTAGAATAGCATTTTTATTCAACTATAAATTGAGAACAAATCTTTTTACTTTCAAAACATCTTGTTAAGAACATGAAAAAAAAAACAAGCTAATATTGATAATAATATATTGTATCATATTTTAAATGGAATTTATAAACATTTTTTTTTTTAATATTGAATCTCAAACACATTTGCTTATTTTAATCAAATCTTGGATTTTCCCAGAAGCGTTAAAAACGGTAGTGTGGTTGAAGTTCAATAAAAGAGAATAATGAATCAAGTGAGAATATTTTCTATCAAGAGGATGATAGCTTTAATCATGAAGAAAAAACACAAATAATAATTTACAATTTAAATAGTTATGTTTTGTAAAGAGAGAAGCTATTAATACATAAATACTATTTTTACATACTTCTTTTTACACGACAACCTTGAAAAAGTGCTCTTTTAATGCATGGTCAATGTCATAACATTTGTTAACAGATATTCTTTCGTATTTATTTGTAAACATATACCGGTTAGCAGGTAATTTTGATTAAAGTCTTTTAAGTATGTATTGATGAGATTTTTTTTTTAATGGGATATATATTGACTCTTCACGCATATACAAAAACATGAAAACACACAACAACAAAATATTGTGAAAAAAAGAGATCTTTTAAGTAGTTCTCATCCTCAAAAACTTTTTATTCGTGTGCTGATCGCATAACGAAGCAGTAATAGTTGAAGAACAGTAGAGATTTTTGTTGTTTATATTCACTTTATTTATTATAAACTATTTATCAAGTGTAAGTGCTAAAATAATAAGAACAATAGTGTGATAAAATCAAAAACTAATATCTAAAAACAAATATGATATAAAATCACGAAATTGTGCTCAATAACACTAATTTGATTACTCTTATCATAAAATTGGGAATTTTGGATTTTGTCATCATTTATTAAACATAATTTTTGTCGATGACCTTAATGACCACAGAGCAGTCAATCGTCACTTTTATAAGTTGGGTTTTTTTTTTCTTTATTGAAAACAACTTTAAAATGATTATTAATAATAAATAATAAATAAAAATCAAGGGAAAAAAGAAAATTCCAATAATTAATAATTTTTAGCTAACGAATTTATCGTAATCCAGTATTTACTAATTATTCTGGTAGCTTATACTATGAGCAAAATCAAATTTAAAAATATAGTCATTGTAAAGGTGCTATGTAAATGTTTCTTGGCATTAACTTGGTGCAGAAAAAGAATAAAACCTGTTTTGGGAATAGCAGACATGGCATATTAATTATTAGAAGCTATAATCCTTAGTATATAAGTTTATTAACCGCAAAATACAACGATATTAAAAATTTTATATTATTTTACAGATGTTGATTCGAGGTTTGCTTCTAGTATTAGGAGTAATTTTATTAACACATGCAGATGATAATGTAGACGAAGCATTTAATGCTGCACTCGATAGTAAAGATGCCGCAGCAGATGATACACCAAAAGTAAGATTTGTCTTTAAGGACAAAAAATAACTTAGACATAGTATAAATAAAATTTTTTATTTTCCTTTTAGCCATGTAACGGTGGAAAAGGCGAATGTGTGCCTTATTATCTTTGCAAAGAAGGTAAAATTAACACGGATGGGTCTGATCTTTTAGACATTCGTTTTAATGAGGAAAACGAATGTATTGATTACTTTGAACAATGTTGTGACACTGATGAAGTCAAGGTAAATCGTAACTACCTATGTTAAAAATAAGAAATTACATTAATAAAAACTCAATTTTCTTTTCATTTAGACTGATCCAATCATTCCTACAACAACAAAACCAATCGTAGGACAAGGTTGTGGTCTTCGAAATGCTGAGGGCGTTGGTTTTAGAATAACTGGTAATAATGATGGCGAATCTGAATATGGAGGTATGCTTTAAAATGCTTATTAACATTTAAGTTTGACCTTTTATATATAAAACTCCTATTATATTTTAGAGTTCCCATGGATGCTCGCAATTCTTAAAGAAGAAGTAGCAGCAGAGCAAGTACTTAATGTTTATCAATGTGGTGGAAGTTTAATAACTCCAAATGTTGTTCTCACTGGTAATTTCCATATTAAATATTTTTTCTACAAAAAAGTAATATAACAGTATTTTTTATGAAATCATAGCTGCTCATTGCGTCGACGGGAAAGCCCCAAATGTTTTGAAAGTGCGAGCTGGGTATGTAAATTGAATTAATTTTTGAATTTGTATATTAATTAGCACTTATATATATTTTTTAAGTGAATGGGATACTCAAACAAAGAATGAGCTCTTTCCTCATTCAGATCATTCAGTTGTTGATGTTGTGGTTCATGAAAAATATTATAAAGGAGGTCTTCATAACGATGTAGCATTACTCTTCCTTAAAGATAGTATTCCACTTGCAGAGCATATTAATACTATCTGTTTACCACCACAAGGTCAAGTTTTTGATGGAAAACGTTGCTTTGTCTCAGGTATTTATTCACAAATTAAATTAATAAAAATAAATAATTATTATAAAATTATTTCAGGATGGGGCAAAGACGTATTTGGAAAAGAAGGAAAATATCAAGCAATTCTTAAAAAAATTGATCTTCCAACTGTTCCAAATGCTTTGTGTCAAGACAACTTGAGAAAGACACGTTTAGGAAGAAGATTCATATTACACGATAGTTTCATGTGTGCTGGTGGTGAACCTGGAAAAGATGCTTGCAAAGGTGATGGAGGAAGTCCTCTAGTCTGCCCAATTGATGGAAAGGCTGGACATTATTATCAAGCTGGAATTGTAGCATGGGGTAAATAATTATTTTATATTAATAATTAAATCAAAATAAAAATTTACGTTTTTTTATTAAATACTTAGGAATTGGATGTGGTGAAACAAGTGTTCCTGGTGTTTATGTAAATATTGGGAAATTCCGTACATGGATTGACCAAAAGATTTCTGCTAAGAGTTTGCCAACAACTGCTTATACTATCTAATCTTATTTTAACAGTCAAAATAATTTCAAACAAAGAGATTTTCAATTTTTTTTACTATTATAAATGCCCGATGTTTTACAAATTTCCTGTTTTTTTTTTTAAATAAAAAAATCTTATTGTATGACTTGACATGCTCAAATAAAACTTTATATTCTAAATTTTGGTAAATTTGTGTAAATATCTTAATTTGTTTTGAAAGTGTACTACACCATTTATAATTTTAGAAAAAGCTTTTCATATCCTCGAGTAAAAACTTTCGTTACAGACAAACTCGTAAAAAATAAAGCATTTACCATTTCTGAATTTATCAAAAATAAATAAAATTTAGAATTATTAATTATTTTAATGGGTAACGCAGATACTAAACTGAATTTTAGGAAGGCTATTATTCAGTTAGCAAATAAAAATCAGGTAAAATATGATGTTTTACTAATTAAAGCTTTGAAATGAAATATTGAAAACGAAATCAATATTTTTTTCTAATTCGTCACTATTTTTTTTTTCTTCAATTATTTAATTTCGATTTTATAAAGCCTATTAAGCCAGAAGATGCATTTTGGGAACAATTTTGGGCTGAACATCAAACATCGGTTCAAGGTAACAATCATGGAGATCTTTTAATATTGAATAATCGTGTTTTTAATGAAAACATCTGTTTAGACGTTTTTGCACTAGTGACATCCAATGAAATAAGAAAAATTCGTTCAGAGCAGCCGGAAAATTTAGCAACATTATGTTACAAAATAATTGAAAGGATTGTAAAGTCAGTAGATAATAGCTGCAGAACAAGTGCTGATCAACAAGCAGTTTTAAATTGTTGTAGATTGCTTACGAGAATAATTCCATACATTTTTGAAGATAATGAATGGAAAGACTTTTTCTGGTCATCATTGCCGTCAAACGATAAAAATGATTCAACTCCTTTGGCTCAAAGTTTGATTAATGCAATTTGTGACTTGTTGTTCTGTCCTGATTTCACGGTCACTGCAACAAATAAGAAAACGGGTCCTGATAAGGCAGAAGAATTAGCAAATATTGATAGCTGTGAATATATATGGACAGCAGGTGTTGGATTTTCCAATTCACCTCCAAAAAATAGTCAAATGGAAGCAAGAAGATGTGAATTATTAAAGCTTTTATTGACATGCTTAAGTGAAACTATGTACAGACCACCAAACATTAACGATAATCAACCAAATAGGTGGATCCAATATTTTACTAGTGCGGATAATCGACATGCTTTACCTCTCTTTACATCTCTCCTTAACACTGTTTGTGCTTATGATCGTAAGTCTATTAACATTTATCAAAAGTAATTCAATTTATAACTTACATTTATTTCTTAATTTTTAGCAATTGGATCATTTGGAGTTCCTTACAATCATTTACTTTTTCAGGATTTTCAAGAACCTCTTGTAGAAGTATGCTTGCAGCTATTAATTGTAACATTAGATCATGATGTCATAGCAAGCAGTAGTCCGTCACCGAATTCTTCAGTTGTTTCGTCTTCATTTAATGCTGAGGACATGTTGAGGACTGAAATAAATTCAATAGAAAACTTATTCATAAACTATCTTTCACGTGTGCATAGAGATGAGGACTTTAGTTTTATGTTGAAAGGAATAACAAGATTATTAAACAATCCTTTAGTGCAAAGTTATTTGCCGAATTCTACAAAGCGACTTTATTGTCATCAAGAGCTCCTAGTGTTCTTTTGGAAAATTTGTGATTACAACAAAAAGTTTCTATATTTTGTGCTCAAAAGCTCCGATGTTTTAGACATTCTTGTTCCAATTTTATACCATTTGAATGATTCGCGTGCTGATCAATGTATGATTAAACTTTTTAAAATATTTAATTTTAGCAAAACACATTTTAATATGTGATTTTGTCAATTTTAAGAAACTACCTAAATTTGTGATAAGTAATTTCTATTTTTTCTTTGTTAAATTTTTTAGCTCGTGTTGGACTCATGCATATTGGTGTATTTATTCTCCTTTTATTATCAGGAGAAAGAAATTTTGGGGTCCGCTTAAATAAACCATATGTTGCAACGGTTCCAATGGACATTCCTGTATTTTCTGGCACTCATGCAGATTTATTGATAACTGTCTTTCATAAAATTATTGCAACTGGACACCAACGTCTTCAGCCATTATTTGATTGCTTGCTTACAATTTTAGTCAACGTATCTCCTTATTTGAAGACTCTTTCAATGGTGGCAGCTATCAAATTACTTCATTTACTAGAAGCTTTTAGTACACCATGGTTTTTATTTAGTTCACCATCAAATCATCATTTAGTGTTTTTCCTACTAGAAATTTTTAATAACATTATTCAATATCAGTTTGATGGAAATTCTAATTTAGTTTATACGATCATACGAAAACGTCAAGTATTTCATACTTTAGCAAACATTCCAACTGATATGATTTCGATTAACAAGTGTTTGAATAATCGAAAAATGAGTGGACGAACGCAAAAGACAGCAAGTTTTATGAAAAAATTGGAATCTAATAACGAGGACGATGATGATATTGATGATGATGAAGATGATGAATGCGAAAATGATAATGAAAATGCAAATGCTGAAAATTTAAAGAAAACTTCAGAACCAAATAAAATTGAATCCGAAATTATTGGGGAAGTGAGTGATGAAGATATCAAAAACGAAGGTCACGATATGCAACCAGGTAGTAAACCAGCAGAACCTTGTTTACCTGGAACATTAAATGCTACACTCCTTGAAACACCACCAATAGGTCAAATGACGGAAAAAGAATCAGCACATCCAAGTCAACAACTTCTCAATGACATAACAACAAATACAGAGCACACGTCTGCATCAATTACTGAAATAACAAATGGTGAAGCCGATATTAATCTTGATGAAAATAAGAGTGCAACTCCCGTCAAGAGTCCCACTCAAACATTTAAACGTGCAATTAATACAAGAGGAAGCATTCGAGTAACACAAAATTTAACTCAAAATAATCAAAGTGTGTGGCGTCCTAGTTCAGAATGGGTTCAGTCATGGAGAGCAAAACTACCACTTCAAACTATTATGAGACTTTTACAAGTTTTAGTTCCGCAAGTTGAAAAAATTTGTATTGACAAGTAATTTGCATTTTTTTATTTTACCTAATTAGAAGGAATATTCAAGAATTTTTTTTTTCTTCTTCTTCATTTTTTCGTATTAAGGGGTTTAACTGACGAAAGTGAAATCTTGAAATTCCTTCAGCATGGTACATTAGTAGGACTTCTTCCTGTTCCCCATCCAATATTAATAAGGAAATATCAAGCAAACAGTATGTATATTATTACCTATATAGTATTTATAAATTGTCATTAATATTAATATAATTTTTATTAGGTGGAACTACAGCATGGTTTAGAACATATATGTGGGGAATAATTTATTTAAGGAATGTTGATCCTGCAATATGGTATGAAACAGAAGTGAAACTCTTTGAAATTCAAAGAGTTTAATTTTTTTATGTTAAATGAAAAAAAAAACAAGCATATAACTTATTTGTTTTGTCCAAGTTTTGTCATTAAAAATATATAATTAAAATATTATGTTCGTATTTAGTGCTTGCTTTATATTTAACATTGACTAAATGTATTCCATATTTTATAAATCTTCTATATATAACAATTAATAAAAATAATAATTACACAATTAGGTACGTGTACTGAAAGAGTGGCAGTGAGTCTTTATTTCAGTTTTTTTTTTAAAAAAAAAATATATATAAATTTATATATATACAGAGCACACATGGTTATACACATTTATGACCATGTTTCTTCTTGATATCGTCCACATTTTATCATAGCTGTTACATAATCTTTATCCTCCAAAGCTTCTTCGAGTGATTCTCTGACTGCTTTTGGCATGTTTTTTGAATTTCCAGAAACATAGAAATATCCTCCTCGTTGAACTATCAACTTTTTCAGCAATGATTTTTCTTTTGCAATCAAATCTTGAACATATCTTTAAAAAAATTAAAGTTTAATAAAAATTTATGCTAGAAGAAAAAAAATAACTAAATTCTTACACTTTATAATCATTGTCTCTTGAAAAAGCACAAAAAAGATTCAATTTTTCTTCATTTTGCATCCTAATCAATTCTTCTTTGCAGTGAAAATCTTTGTCTGAATAACGACATCCAAAGAACAAGACAAATCTGTCTTTTGAAATATTTCCATAAAATTCGGCATCCTGAAGAATCGCACGAAATATTGCTAATCCAGTGCCTGGTCCAACCATAATTATTGGTGTAGTGATATCCTTAGGAAATTGGAATGTTCCTTTCTTAATAAAAATCCTGATTTTTTCTCCAATCTCTAAATCTTTCAACCAATTTGAACAAAGACCTTTACGTTGTGCCTTTAGTCGGCTAGTATAATATTCAACCACAGCTACAATGATATCTAAGCGATTACTGTTTTTACTGGAAGCGATTGAAAATGCACGAGGTTTAATTGGTTGAAATAATTCAAATAGTAAATCAATAGTAAGCTTTGATGTAGCATGAGGAAAGTCTTGCAAAACTTCAAGAATTGTTCTTCTTGGTCGATTAACATAATTAAGCAACTCCTCTTGACCTTCAAAAGAAGCAAACTCGCATAATTTTTCCTTTTCTAATTCATTTTCGCAGTTATATGAAAGAACTTCAAATGCTCTTGATTTAGGAAGAAAACTTAAATCCCAATATTGACTTGCTATTGTCTTCATTGATATTGGATTTTTTAAAAAAATTGGAGCTGGCATTTCTGAAAACAATAACATAAAATAACAACAACAATAACTCAGTAACTCAGTTGGATATTTATTAATTTCAAAATATGAATAAAAAAAATCCTCTTAAAAAAATTTATTCAATTTCATCTTCTTTCCAACCATCATCATCGGACATAAATCGTCTTTTTGACGTTGTATTCATATATGGTCGATAAACCCATTCTGTATCGGCGGCTTTTTCTTCATCAATTGTTCCCAACAATATATGATAGAGTTTTAATTGAAATCGCGGACCAAGTTCTGTCAGTTCAAGACTATTGTCGACATAACGAAATGAGTGATGCCGAAAGCTTATGAAATCGTCATGATTTGCAAATGTTATAACACGCTTAGAATCTTCTTTTGGAACGGGAAACAAATACTTAAGAATGGACATTGTTCTTAATCCCAATTTTGTTTTAAAATTATGAAAAATTAGATGTGGTTTTGCTTCTGGCATTGGTCCAATATCAGGAATTTCGTGACGAGTGACAATATCAGAAATGTTGAATTTTGCTGTTGGTCCATAAGGTAAGTGGCAAATCACTAAATTTGTCGGTACGCCTCTAGTCTCATGAATTATTATCAAATCAGTAGCATCATTTGCACGGCTAGCATGAACTAATTGTTTAATATCATAATTTCCTCTGTTTACACGCTGTGCATTTGGTATTAAGAGTCGTAGTTCTTTTACAAATTGCTTCAATGTATTTGAAGGATTATGGCTAGTAGTAATTAAAATTTTTGGATCTTCACTTCCAGCATAAAGATATTCATCATCTTGTGAATTTGCTGTATTTGCACCTCCACTAATTCCACTTGCTCCTGAAGCCTGTTTTGGTCCATCATCACTCCACTTAAGCTTTTTTTGCAGCTCTAAAGCATCTCTCCTTAAATCTCCATGAATTGTCGTGTGCTCTTCTAAAGATTTCTTAATTCGTTCCTTTTTCTCTTGTAATGATTTATGCTTAATTTCAGCCGTTTTTCTATACAAATATTCTCGACGTAAACGAGCTTGTCTTCGCAACATTTTAGTTCAATTTTAATCTATTTTTTAAATGTTTTTAATTTCCAATCTTTTGATTTAATACTCGTGTTATTTTATTCAGCTATTCAGCAAAGGTTTGTTTTTATAAACACAAGTTTAGAAATTTTACAAGTAAATTTACTGAATAAAAAAAAAAAACATCCAAAGAAAAAAAATCGCGCTAAATGTCACTGAAGGGCAATTCAACAAATAAATTTTAGTCAAAATTTTTGGGCTTGAATTGAATTTTTCCTAATAATTAGCATTTACTGCTGTTTAAATTCATTTATAAGTTTTTTGTTTGAAATAATGCAATTTTAGGAGAAAGAGCTTTTTAAACAATGTCAAGAAGATGAAATTGATTGAGGACATTAAAAATTTAATAGTAATGGACTGTACGTACCTTCATTATCCTCAAGAATAATAGTGTCATCTTCATGAATACCCAAATTATGTTCATTAAAGATTGCAAACAGCTTTTGAATGTTCTGTTGAGAATTTCTAGGTCGAATATAGGCAACATCACCAATATTCCATGTCAAATTACAGCAATCAAAGGATATTAACCTGACATCTTGAAAGTGATTATTAGCTGTAGTTCTTTTATTTTCCTACAAAGTACGTAAAATGTTAAAAGATTGAAAAAATATATAAGCAGTAAATGTATGTGTCATTACCAAAACTTGAACAAATCCATTTGTTACAGTTTCTTCAAAATATTCGGCTCCAAATATGTCAGAACAACTTGATTTCGATTCAACTCTTTTAACAGTCCATTTTGTAGTTTTAAATGTATTTGATAAAGGATTGATTCCTAAAGGAAGTGGTTGTAGTTCATTGAGTTTATTCCAAAAATTATCCATATACGGAGAAAGAATTCCACCAATCCCTAAATCATGTTGATCATCACATAAAGCAATCGGTAAAATTGCTGTACCTCCTAATTGCAATAATCTTTTATATAGCTTCTTAGCAACAAAATTAAATTTTTGGTAACTGGAATCGCCTAAACCGATCACTCCAAAGACAATTTTTGATAAAGAGTCGGTAGGAAGATTTTTACGTAACAGAAATTTCCAAAACGTCTTCATATTTTCTGGTTCCTCTAAAATAATTATTTTTTTTTTTTGAAAAATTTATTAACAGTAAATAAATGCATGAATATTAATAGTTAAATGATCATACCACCACATCCAGTTGTTGAACATACAAATAGAACAAGCTTTTCATCAATCAAATTTTTAACATCATAATCATTCATAGACTTTACGAATCCATTGCAATGATAACGTTTAGACTCTCTCCATATATTTTCGCTGACTTGTTGAGCTGTCCCCGTTTCACTTCCATATAAAATTGTTAATTTCCTTTGAGACATGACTTTATACACTATATATTTACGTTTTTAGCGCGTTTTATTTATTTAAGATAAATTTAAATTAAATCTAAAGCTGTACGTCATTTATCAGCTGAATTAAAGTTAAGCAACGAACGTTCAATAAGACATTTTTTGGCTAAAAACAGTTTGTCTCTAGCTAGTTTCTCCTATGGTTACTTGTTCATAATTGAGTTAATGATTACTAGATAATAACAAAATGACAAATATTTTTAAAAAAAAAAAAAAAAAAAAAAAACACTAAAACATTCAAAATTGAGCAAAATTTGGTCTTAATCTTGAAATGTGCGCGTATGTTGCGTAGATTTTATATGTTGGTGATTTTCACACTTGTCAGCATAAATTCAGCTTAGTGCAAACTGCACAGCGGAGATTTGTTTCACTCTTTTTGCTCTAATAAAAAAAAGTTTATTTAGTAACAAAAATTGTGAAAAATAGCAAATAAAGTGTGTAATAATGTTTTAAATATAGTATTTAATGTAAATTAAATAGTTTTGTGTGCAGAAATAACAATTTTGATACTCAAAATGAGTGTGAAAGTTTTCATTATGGAATATTATTCAAATTAGCTAAGAAATTTGGAATTGTAAGAAGAAGGAGAGTAATTAGGAAGATATTAAGTTTTTTAGCATTAAGTTTCATAAATAAATTCATAATAATTATAAAGCTAATATTTAGTGCTATAATATAAAAAAAATTGCACAATGCCCAGTGCTTCGTTCTCTTCATCAAGAACTTATAGACGTTCAAAAAGGAAAGGATCAAATCGAAATAATTCAGGTAATATTTTTTCTTTTTCTTTTTTCTTTTTTTTTTCTCTCTTTAGTAAAATAAAATTGTATGAAATTTATGTTTTCGGACAGATGGGAATGTTTGGGATTATTTTTTTTTTTTTTTTATTTTATATTAATATATAAACAGGAATATAAGAGAATTTTATCAGGTTTACTGTATTTACCTGCAAGAATATTTTAAATCTCAAAAAGTTATAATTTGATTAATTAAAAATACTTTTTTTTTAAAAAAAAAATAATAATTTATGTTTATCTTATTCGCTTCGTCCTTTGAAATTTCATTATGATTATGATACATAAACGTTTGAGTAAAAATAAGAATCATAATTTAATTTTTTAATAATTTTAATTAGAAGCAAATAAAATATTCGATAATAAATTTTTTTTAAAAATATATTTTAGATGCATATGAACCGCCAAATTGCCAAAATATTCCAGCACCAAATGTTGGAACAGCTCCATCCGTAAATAATTCATCTTCTAATCCAGATACTTCCAGTTCGTCAAGTTCGAGTGGAAGTAATCCAACAATTCCAAATACTAGTTCGGCATCAACTGCCGCATCCACAAATGTGTCATCAAATGAAGCTCTACCTAGTAATTCGAGTTCATCTTCATCTGCTAATTGCCATCATTCGCCATATGACTTGAGAAAAAAGTCTCCAACATCAACATGTAATAATAATAGTAATAATAGTGAAAATTGGCTTAGTTGCTCTGCTGGGCCATCAAGTGGTAATTCATCATCGGCAGTAACATGTTTAGCTGGTCAAATATTGTCTTCACACGGTCATCACCATTATTCTCTGTTAAATAACAACAACAATGCAAATTTTGATTATTTACCCGCTCGAAAACGTCCGCGACGAACATATTCCAGTAATGATGCAGCTTCTACGACAATGAGTGCTGCACATTATCTTCAATATGAAATGCCTGATGAAGTTTTGTTAACTATATTTAGTTACTTATTAGAGCAAGATTTATGTCGGGTATCATTAGTATGCAAACGTTTTCAAATGATAGCAAATGATTGTGGATTGTGGAAGCGACTTTATCAAAGTGTTTACGAATATGATACTCCATTATTTAATCCTGAGCATAATATTATGAATTTTGTAAAAGTAGAAGACTGTGACTATCCAAATCCGTGGAAGGAAAGCTTCCGGCAACTTTATCATGGTATTCACGTTCGTCCTGGTTATCAGGATAAGAAATATCAAGGAAGAAATATTTCATATTTTAATACTGTACAAGCAGCACTTGATTATGCGGATGAAAGAAATGCTGCTAATAATTTAAACGGAAATGCTCAAATAAATGGAGTTAATGGCAGTAGTAACAATAATAGTAATAATAATTTATCGATTCCACCACCTGCATCACCCAACAATTTAATGAATGATGAAAATTTATCTTCTCAAGACCTGCCTAGTACATTAATATTTTTACATGCCGGAATTTATCGTGGCGAGTTTCTAGTGATCGATTCAGATATCATATTAATAGGTGCTTCATCTGGAAACGTTGCAGAATCTGTAATTTTAGGTACCTATATTGTAAATTATTTATTAACACCCATAATTAATTAATTAATTTATTTTTTTTAACATTTACCTAGAACGTGAGTCAGAATCAACAGTTATGTTTGTGGAGGGCGCCAAAAATGCTTACATTGGACATATGACTCTTAAATTTTCTCCTGATATTACAAGTACTGTACCGCACCATAAACATTATTGTTTGGAAATTAGTGAAAACTGTAGTCCAACAATAGATCATTGCATTATTCGAAGTACTTCTGTTGGTAAGTTTAATTGCTAGTAAATAATCTAATTCATATTGATTCTAACGTCTGCTCTTTTCCAATTGGTAGTTGGTGCGGCTGTTTGTGTTAATGGAGTTGCTTCAAATCCACAAATAAAATATTGCGATATAAGCGACTGTGAAAATGTTGGTCTCTATGTAACAGATTATGCTCAAGGAACATATCAGCATAATGAAATTAGTCGAAATGCATTAGCTGGAATTTGGGTGAAGAATTTTGCATCTCCAATTATGCGCGATAATCATATTCATCATGGTCGTGATGTAGGCATTTTTACATTTGATAATGGAATGGTAAGATTAACTTAATCGTTTGTTTTGAAATTGTCAAATTTAAATTAAATAAATTTTTTTGTATATTAATTTGTATGCAGGGATACTTTGAGAAAAATGATATTCATAATAATAGAATAGCTGGCTTTGAAGTAAAAGCTGGTGCTAATCCAACGGTTGTAAAGTGTGAAATACATCATGGACAAACGGGAGGAATTTACGTACATGAAAATGGTCTGGGACAATTTATTGAGAATCGAATACATAGTAATAATTTTGCCGGTGTTTGGATTACATCCAATTCAAATCCTACAATACGTAAAAATGAAATTTACAATGGTCATCAAGGTGGAGTGTACATCTTTGGGGAAGGTCGAGGGTTGATTGAACACAATAATATTTATGGAAATGCACTTGCCGGTATACAAATTCGTACTACTTCGGATCCAATTGTGAGGCATAATAAAATACATCATGGTCAGCATGGTGGTATTTATGTTCACGAGAAAGGTCAAGGATTAATAGAAGAGAATGAAGTCTATGCAAATACTTTAGCAGGTGTGTGGATAACGACAGGAAGTACACCAGTTTTGAGACGAAATCGTATTCATTCTGGTAAACAAGTTGGAGTGTATTTCTATGATAATGGACACGGAAAGCTAGAAGATAATGATATTTTTAACCACTTGTATTCTGGCGTTCAAATTAGAACTGGATCTAATCCAATTATTAAAGGAAATAAAATTTGGGGAGGTCAAAATGGTGGCGTATTAGTATATAATGGTGGCTTAGGTATTTTGGAACAAAATGAGATTTTTGATAATGCAATGGCGGGTGTATGGATTAAAACTGACTCAAATCCTACATTAAAACGAAATAAGATTTATGATGGTCGAGATGGAGGAATTTGCATTTTTAATGGGGGGAAAGGAATCTTGGAAGAAAATGATATTTTTCGAAACACACAAGCTGGAGTTTTAATTTCAACTCAATCTCATCCCGTACTTAGAAGAAATAGAATTTTTGATGGTTTAGCAGCTGGTGTTGAAATAACAAATAATGCAACTGCAACTTTGGAGAATAATCAAATTTTTAATAATAAATTTGGAGGACTTTGTCTCGCGAGCGGTGTTCAACCAATCATTCGTGGTACAAATAAAATTTTCAATAATCATGATGAAGTTGAGAAAGCTGTTAGCAGTGGTCAATGTCTTTATAAAATATCGTCTTATACATCATTTCCAATGCATGACTTTTATAGATGTTTATCTTGTAATACTACTGATCGTAATGCAATCTGCGTTAATTGCATAAAAATATGCCATCAAGGTCATGATGTACAATTTATTCGACACGATAGATTTTTTTGCGATTGTGGTGCAGGTAATTAGATTTTTTATTAAACATTAAATAATCTAATTTTAACTTTTTATATTTTTATATTGATAGGCACGTTAACTAATCAGTGCTCACTTCAAGGTGAACCAACACAGGATACGGATACTCTTTACGATTCTGCAGGTTAGAGCTCAAAATTAATAAAATTTATTATTATTTTTTTTTACTAATATTTTAATTTTCCTTTTCTTTTTTACAGCACCAATGGAATCACAGACAAAAGAAAATTGGTAAAAAATTGCAATTTCAAATTTGTAATCCCATCTGATTTTTTTAGTTTTAAGGTAACTTTTTTAAGTAATGACATAAAAAATAACTTTTACAGATATGAGTTTTTGAGTGTAACTAAACATTCAAAATTGCATTTTTTTAACTCAGTAATTTTTTTTTTGTTTTTAAGAAAATGATATAAATGCATAAAGTTATGTGAATATATATATATATTTTTTTTTTACAAATTATGGTCAACAACATTTTTTTTTTTCTTTAAAAAAAAAACTTCTGAAAACAGTCCCATACTCATTTATGCTTAATTTTAATACGAGTTTCTGGTTGATTTATTTAATAGAGTATAAAAATTTTTGAATTCCAAAGTTTTTGGGTTTTTTAGAAAATAAACTAAAAAGTGAACAAATTAGAATGCACTGCAAGTCTTCAAAATTGAAATTGAAGAAATTTTGTTTTTAGAATAAGTTAATAACCTTATTTTTTCTTAATAAGGGAAAAATTTTATATCAAAATGCTAGAGGAAAAGAAAATGCAAAACAGTTTGAAAAAATTAACTATTCCTATACTTTTCTTTTTTGTAGTGAATTTGGTGTTATATTTTTTATTAAAACAAGTTTTTTAATATAATGCATTGTAATGTAAAAAAACATTCTTGAAATTTTCTAATCGATGTACAGCTTGCTGTCTGTCTATATCTTTGTCATAAAAAAATATCAATACAAAATTTTTAAATGCGATTTTTAAAATCGAAAAAAAAACGTCATTTTTAAAAGCTTGGTGCAAAATGTCTGCATTTTTCGGATTTATTATTGACTAGTTTTTGGGATATTTTATTTTATTGCTTGCTCAGTATTAATTATTCGTGTTTGATCAGTGGACTTAAACATGTTTTTACCGCAGCGATCAGTACCTAATCAATTAATTATAAAAACTTCAAATTATAGAATTCCACAAATTTTATTTTTAATTTGGCGTAGTTAAATGATCGAATTCATGTTTATCGTTTTAATACATACAATAATGTGGAATTGAATGAATCTATTACTGACTGCTATGTAAAAATGTCCCTCGATTAAGTTCACGAGTACTATGAACATTTTTGTTTTTTTAATTCAGATTAAAGTAAAAGTAATTCTTCAAGATTTTTTTGAATCCTGTTCACAGTGTCTGGAGCTGTCAAATTGATCAAAAATCAATTTGATCAGTTCCACACCCTTGTCCTGTTCTTATTTCACAAAAATCTAGATTCTTCATATTTTAAAGAGACTGATCTAGGACTTTGTTGATTAAAACATTAATTAATTTTTTTTTTCTTAGATCTCAAAAATAAAGCACTTTCAATATGAAGAAGAATGCTATAGGTATGATAAAAGAATCTCGTTTTTAATTGTTTTTTAAGAAATTAATCCATATCAAAATCTTTTTAACAATCAATGTGCATCTGTAAACCTAATTATTGTGCCATAAATTTTTGTATTAAAAATCATAAAGCTCGTACATTTCAAATATTAATTTCGTTTAAAGAAATAATAGCTTCCGTGTTCAAAGCGGAAAAAAAATAAGTGAACTGAGGATTAATATATGTGAATAATTTTAAAATTTACTTCAAGAACTAAATTCACGAGAAATTAAAAAAAAAATAAATAAATAAAGAAAAGAAATAAATCGATAGATTTAAAATTTTAGCACTAAGATAGCAACTTAATGCCGTAAAAAATTAACTTTCTTAAATGTCATGAACTATAATAATAAAACAACTACTCCTTTTGACTATCAATAATATTAATACAAGCACATTCGATGAAGAGAAAAATAACATAAACTTAAATATATACTGTTTGATGATTTCAGCTAATGTAAAAGGAAATTGAAAAGTACTACTGTAGGTGTATAAGTTCATAATATACAAAAAAAAAAAACAAATTGAAGTATTATTTTATAATAACAATTTCATAAAATAAATAAGGAAATACAATTATTTATTCAATTTTATATCATTTTTTTGTTTAATTCATATAAATGAAAAAAAGAATTGCTCTCTTTCTCTCTTTTCTGCATTATTGTGGTGTGAAAAATATTCATTAAAAATATATAATTAAGAAAATTATTAAAAAACTTTTAAAGGACAAAAAAGATGGCAATATTATACAAGAATTCAAGAATAAAGTGTCAGATATGTCACAAAATCATAATAAAATAAATAACAATATGCAAATATTAAATCCTTTTGTTTTAATAATTTTCCAATTCCAGACATTATTTCATTTATTTTTTCTTCCAAACTAATTAATTGACGATTCCGACTACAGCTATCTAAAAGTCTTAAAATGGTGTTTTAGTCATTTTAATTCAATATCAATATATGATCATTCAAGATTAGAAAAATTTACTAAACTTCAAAACTTTTTACTAATAGAATATTAATAATGAACATATGACATAAAAACATTAAGGAAGAGTATGTGAAAATATTAGAATAAATTTTGATCATCAAATTGGAATAAAACATGGATTTAAACACCAAAAAAAAGGAAGTTGATGGAGGAACCAAAATTTGAATCTGAAATCAACTTGCAAGTTCCATGCTTTTTATTATGTGAAATTTGTGAAACGGGATGAAAATGAAAAGAAAGAAATAAAGAGGTTTTATCTTTTATGAGGTTGCTGTAAAACGAAAAAAGAGTAAAATTTAATTTTTTGGTCGTCAAAAGTTGAATCATTTGCTTGATTTTCAAAATAAATTATCAGAAATTTGTGTAATATACTCCAGCATATACAAGGAATAAAAGAAGGCAGAATTTTGATTGTTTTTATATCAACAAATTTTGATTTTATCAGGCTCATTACCTAACTTGCAGATTTTTAAGGAATAAGAAAAAAATCAAATAAATTAAAAAATAATGTCGAAAATAACAAAGAAATTATTTGACAGCTTGAAAAGTAAAGAGTTCAGGGACTATTTAATGAGGTAAGCATTATTGGATTTTGAACCGACGATTAATATTTATTATAAATTACTTTCTTTAATAATAAAGTGGGATCTGTAATCTTATCCTACTGTTTACATTTGTTATCATCACTAATTCAATTATCATATTATTATTCAATTGAACAGTACACACTTTTGGGGACCAGTAGCAAATTGGGGTATTCCAATTGCTTGTATTGCTGATATTAGAAAAGATCCAAAAATTATTTCAGGCACCATGACTACAGGTAAATATTGTCTTTTGTTTTTATTATGCCGGTAAGGCAGATTTTTACGGAGAAAAGGTCAGATATCAGTTATTCTCAAACCTTTACAGTAAATAGTGTTTTGAACCAATCAAAGATTTTTTTTTTTATCTTGTTAGACTGTTATTCATAAAATTTTGGTGTACTGTGTAATTTTTTTAAAGAGTTTTTTTTTTTTAAATTATTCTATCCTGTTTTCAGCCCTCATACTTTACTCTTGTGTTTTTATGCGATTTGCATGGAAAGTTAAACCACAAAACATGCTTTTATTTGCATGTCACTTTACCAATGCGTCAGCACAAACTATTCAGGGTGGCCGTTTTATTGGCTGGCACTATTTAGGTGGAAAGGAAAATGCTCAAAAGTCTGAAGAAACAAAAAAAATTATGAATGAATCAATTGCTGCATCAAGAACAAACTAAGGAGAAACGCAAAATTACAACTCTTTATGCCTGCAGACTGCAGTTGTTCAAATTTGAAAAAAAAAATTTTTTTTATTGTTGATTGTAATTTTTTTTAAAGGTTCTTTAAAATCTCCTTAATTTAAGTCAATATAATAATTTTTTTTTGTTATTACCTTTATTACTTTGTCTTTTGAAGTGAAAGAATAGTTCAAATATATAAAATATGAAATAAACTAAAAACATTTCTTTTTTTTTATATTACTTGAATAACATATAAGTCCGTTATAGAAAGTTTTTGCTTGATATTTCTCTAAGTAAGCATTTTTATTTCAACTTTAAATACTTGAAATGTGTAAAAACATAAAGTCTATCTTAATACTCATATAAAATTTAATGTAAGAGTGTCTAACAATAGAAATTTAAAAAAAACTGACTTAATCCAACAATTTGACCGTTAAGAAAATTTAAATAAATAAATTTGTTAATCGATTATGTTAGTTTTTCTTAAATTTCTGTTTTTAGACATTCTTATGTTAAATTTTATATGCACATTAAGATAGATTTCACATTTTTACATATGTTAAGTCATTGAAGTTAAGTTAAAAGTGTTAATTTAAGTCAAGAACAGAGGAAACTCTACATAACGGAATCATGGAATCATCCTTAGGAGTCAAATTAAAATTTGCGTCTTGAAAGGAACATTTTAGATGAAAATTTTTGGAATAAAACAACAAATAAAGTGATAATATTAGAAGGAAGTATAAATAAAGTATAGATGAAGCTGACTGAAATTTTTTTGGATTCAAATGGCTAAGAAAAACTAGAAACAAACATAATTGGAGTACAGAAAATCAAATTTTACTGGTAAGCAAGGTTCAGTGTCATTTTTTTTTTTCTTTATATTATTTTTAACTGATCCATGAAATTCAACAATGGAAATAATTTACTCTGAGGATATGGGAGATTTTTGTTAATCTAGAAAAAAGTGATACACAACGCGATCCCTTATATATTTATATGAAGAAAAAAACTCATTGAATGGCTTATTTTAAATCGCAAAGAAAAATAGTTGCAAGAAAACACGTTTTTATTTATTCCATTAACATTCTGTACTAGTCATGTGTGGGAATTTTCTTTGCCTTAAGTTGTTGAACCACCACATGAGAAGATTTTTGATTTTTTTTTGTTTATTCTTAGACATGTATAGACATACATACATTTGATTCTTTTATCTCAAGTTTTTTTTTCGCAACCCTTCTCTCCAAACAAAGCATCGCATTTGTTGATTTTACTTCTTAATATAAACGATTCGTTGTAAAACAGGTTTTTCATTCAGGAACTGTTGGTAAATTTTTCTATCTCGCTTACTCGTCATGATCTAATTCATTTTCATCAAAGGACTTGAGATTGTAAATACCAATTATATTTCAAAAATTCATAATTATTTGAGTAAACCTTTTGATTTTATTATTAATATTAATAATTATTGATTCAAATCAATTAAAAAAAATATTCCTCAAATTTCCAATAGCATTTTTACTACGTTTTTAAATATTGTCTCATATTGCTTCGCATGAGAATTGAAGATTCCACAGCTATTACTGACGGAATTTTTTTTTACAATTGTTAACATCCTTCAAAAAAGGGGAAAATTGTTTTTCGTTTTCGCAGAAATACTTATTCTCATAGCGATTGTATGCATATAACAATCAGGAGATATAAGAAATTACTAATATTATTATCTTAGGAAGTATTTCAAGTCTGTCTCTTTCGTGGTGTGCAATAAAAAAAAAATCATAAAACATCTCATTTATCATCTTCTGGCATTTTTTTTGCTCAAATAATAGATGCAAATAACGAACTTTTAATGGTGAATAAACATCTGGAAATGCTTCTTCTTAATGAAAATCAGAACTAAAAAAATAATTATAAAATTTTATTTTACATACTTGGTAAAAAGAAAATGAATTTTTAAACAAGTCGAAGATTCATTTGATTATTTCAAACTACAGATAAAATTGTGCGCAAAAATTGCAAAGAATCCTGCAAATATTATTCCAAAGCTATCACTTAATGCAACTATATTCATAGCACAAATTTTTATCCCTGGCATGACTTCTTGATTTATTCTATAGAATGTATTCACATATACGAGTCCTCCTTGAACTCCTTCTATCAAAATAATTGGCATCACAATCCAAAAACTTGGAACGAATAGAAAGATTGCTTCGAAAGTAAAGAATAAAGCTATAATTCCTTGTATAATTGCCATTATCCATGTTTGTTTTATTTTAACAATATTTATTGATGATCGTGCAATAAAAACGCCAACTTGATACATAACTTGAAACCAATGATACTGATCTTCTTTTGTTAAAGAAATATTCTTAAACTCGATTAATTCAAACTAAAAACAGTTAAATTATTGAAAATTAATAATGTACTTAAATAATACTGTTAAAATTTTTAACTTACCAATCCTTGATTAATGTAATACTCGAAAAAGTAAACAAGACTAAGTGGTACTATGTAAATCAGTAAAGTGGGAAAGAGTGCAATTTTTTCATTAAATGTCAAATTATCATTTTCAGGAGTTCTTTCTCGTTGAATTAATGGTGAATTTTCATCAAAATTATTATCATTCGCTTGATGAGTTAAATGATTATGGGGCGTATTGATTGGGGAACTTAACAGAGTCATGTAAATTGTAAATTCAATTAAAGGTACTAAGATCATTAACATTAATGTATAATAATTACTAAAACCCATTTGTCTTAAAATTGAATACGAAAAAGATCCAATGATTCCTGCTGCACCTGTTCCACTGCTCCAGGATGAAATAGTATTTTTGTCATAATACGTTGAATGGTATAAAAATGTTGGCTCCCCAAGTCCACTAGAAAAAGAAGTTATGATAACACCGATCAATACTACCCATTTTGATAATGCAGTTGCAACCAACAGAAAACTCAAAGCTGATGCAAGACACGCAATAAATATTCGGTTTGTTGTATGATATGGAAGAAAAGGTGATAATAATTTTATAATGAAAGCAGGGATTATATCAGCCAGTAGAATTGCTCCTGTACTAATAATAGTACAATTTCTCTCATTAATTTCGTTTTCTAAATTGATCTGCAATGATTAATTTTAGTTTAGTTTTTGTTGTTTTTATTTACCTTTATAATTCAACTTATTACACTTTGTGATTTTAAAATATCTTCTGCGGCTGTTAGCATTACTACATATCCATAATTATTGCATAAACCAAATATCCAAAAAGCAATTATGTCGCAAATTTTTGTGGTATTATTATTTATTTGCCTTCTTTCTATATCCATTGAAGACTTTAAATAATAGTAAAAAAAACGAATTAGCAATACTAAAGAAATATGTAAACAAACTTTACTGAACAATTTATATTGTACTAATACTGAATTTAATTTTGTGTTGGTGTAAGTAATTTTTGAAAACAACAGTCAGTTTTTTTCTTGTTTAATAACATTAGGTAGTTCCTTCTGTCCCTTTCATTGTAACTTATTAAGTATAAGTTTTACTTGTAGAATATCTGAGATTGAGAATCATAAAAATTTGATTATTTTTTTCAAAATATTATTTATTTAATTTATTTTTATTCTTTATAAAAATATCTAAAAAATTTCAATTTCTATTTATTAAGGACGGAAATTTATTTATATTAAAAAATTGTCTTTTTATATTTTATAAACTTAATATTATTATTATTATTAATATTATTGGGAAAAAACTGCATTATGAAAAATGGACGGCTTAAAATCAATCTTGTATTAATATATATTTCAAATCTAATGAGATTGCTCTAGTTACTGCTCAAGTGCCTGGATAATTATTACATTAGTTATTCTTTCTATTGATTTCTTATTTGCATAAATAATATGAGAGTGACAAGAACCCCTGAAATAAGAAACAATTGAGCCTTGATTGCACTTGCTCCAGCCAATCTGCATTTAAACAAATCATATCGAGTTTCTTTATCGTTCATGATGTTCTGAAATTCAGATTCTACTAGTTGACCATCATAATAAGTTATTAAATCTTCAAATGGATATTCGAATCCTTGTAAACATTCACACTTGTATCCTCCGCTCTCAAATCCACGACCCATAATAGGAACACACTTTATAAAAAAAAATTTAATTTAATATTTTTATAAGAATAATTTGGTTCATAATCTTACGTATGAAGTACTCTGATCACATTTGTGTGTATTTTTAAATGCATTTGGTACGTGATAATCATCAGGACATTGATTAATATCCAATTGTCTCATATCCATTGAAACAGCTACTACACCCCTGTAAAAATATTTATTTGTATTCATCTTTCATCATTTTTTTTTGTTCAACAATTTCAATTTAACTTACTTGAACTCTAATTTTGCTTTCAAACTATCAAAACCAAAAAATGGTGCAGCGTATGATATGATCCATTTTTTAACGAATCCTTTGCAATCGAAACGTGGAACGGTCCAATGTCCATGCTCTAATCTAGCTGCATGATAATAATTAGGATAATGTTCATACTTTTGAGAATATTCTCCAGTTTCATTATGCCTGATTCTTATTTTCATCCAAAATTGCTCTAAATCATCAAAGTTTGTAGACCAACGTTGCTTTAAAAATCTAAAAAAGTCTTTCTCTAGATATGTTTCCCCTGTTTTATTGAGACGTGCTAAATCTTCAACCTTGAATTTGCGTGTGTTTAATTCTTTTTTATATGCAAATGGTGCAAATAATGTTCTATTTGTAAATTTATTTCTTTCCCAATAAGTTCCTGCAGACCAAATTTTTGTATCACCAAGCAAAAGTGCTAACGTTTCACCAATCATTTGATCTTCTGTAAGAGCTTTATCGGCAACTCGTTTGCCAGAGTATACTTCGTTTGGATCAGCAACTTGTAGAAAGGCACTAATGAAATTTGCCAAACGTAAAGCCATTTTTGCTTCATTTTCAAATTGTTTTCGAGCACCATAAGCAATATCTCCTCTTAAAACTAAATCTTGTTCATGATAACTAAAAGGTAATACACCTTAATTAAAATCAATTTAATAATAATTGGAATCATAAATATCATACTCGCCACAGGTTCTTTCTGAAACACCTAATATAAAATTTAACACTTGATCGGCGTTAATTTTATCGGTATGTAGAGATCCCGCTCCTGTGGTATAATTTCGATATTCAGTATATCGGTCTAAATACTTTTCACGTATATATGGTGGTGCTCGTTCCCATTGAATTGGAATCTTTTGAACCCCTGTTAATTAATATTATTTTTTATTTTGTGTAACAATAATAAAGTATCAACTATTGAATTTGTATTTTTAAAAAGTTTATATTTCAACTTACATCCGACTTTAAGACAGTCAAATCCATTATAATACTGCTCATCAGTAGCTCTTTCTAAAATTTCACCCAAAAACGGTTGTCTTACATGGCTTGGTAATCGATGCTGAGGTTTGCATCTACATTGATAGCCTCCCCTTCGAAAACCCCAACCATCCAAAGGTTCACACTACAAAAAAAAGATATTTAAGATCTTTAAAACTTTTCAAATATGTAGTATAACACGTACCTCTGTAGTTTCAGTTTTACATCTCGCAGTATCAGCAAAGTGATTAGGTCCTTTATTTCCTTCGCCTGGTGGGCATTGATTTATGTCAATTCTTTCAAAGTCCATTTCAACTACTGACACTGCAGTATATCTAAAAGGCAATTAAAAGTAAATTATTTGTGATGTCTATATTGATGTGATAATGTCTCACTTTGGATATTCAATATGTCTAAACTGTGTGTGACGGGGATAGATATCGGCAATTGGAACAACTGCTGCTACAAGCCATTTGTTTGAACGACCACAATCAAAGTAAGGTCTTGTAAACTTCACAGGTCCAGGAATTTCATCAGCTCCAGGAGGTCCATGGAATGTAAAAGTTTCGTTTGTATTATTTGCGTAACGAATTTCAATATCGTAGGTTGTTTTTGTATCATGTCTATTTTCTACATCGTCTGGTAACCATTTTTTGTACCATTCATTGATTTTATAATAATCGGTCGTATAATCCTTGGAGTAAGCATTAGATGGAATTGCACCTAAATCTTGAACTGAGAATGTATTTAGAGTTGAGATTTTTTGTAAATGAATAGGATCATTAAAGTCATCTAGACGGAATGTTCGAGGTGCAAATCTTGGAAATGTTTTATTGAAAAATCCACGATATGATGACGAATATGATGAATTTGGTGCAAAATAAACTGCTGAAGCATTAATCATTGGATTTGCAGAAACATCCGCAACAGTTGATAGAAAGTAGTACATCATTCCTGGGTCATACGTATCATTTATGGCTGGACGAATAAAGCGACTCTGAAGAATGTAACTCCAAAAAAATGCTCTACTAAGTGCCATATTGTGTAAATGTAAAAGAGCGGTTCGATTTGGAAATACTGGATTTATATTGATTTCCTTAATGTCTGGAAGATGTGAAACTGTGTTTTCAGGCAAATATAAATCACCCAAGTGTTGAATTTGGCAATTATCTTGAGTAACTTTGTCATATTTTATTTTAATCTCATCAAATGCATCTCGAGCTTGCCATTCAAATTGAGCGAAAACGCCCATAATTAGAATTGCAAGAAATGTAAATACACATCTCCAGTAATCATCAGTTGACACCATTTTTCTTATGCACTAAAATACTTTACACAATTTAATCAAACGTTTTTTTTAAAACAATTAAATGATAGTCTTTGATATTAAAAACTTAACATTTTTCTTAATTTCTGAACTACGCCTATAAAAATGGCAGCATTTTACTCATCGGTTCTGATTAAGTATTACAGTCAAAGCTTCGTGTGAATGACCAACACTTTATGCTTATAAATGGTCACGTTATATTTAAGTTTTGAGAAGTTACTGTACTGTATTTGTTGAATTTGTTTTCTTTCTATCTCTTTCTCAAATTCAAACTTAACTTTTGAATATTTTTAACTAAAAATTTTTATGTAATTATTTTCTAATTAAAAAATTAAATTTTCATAAACAAATTCGAATATAAATTGATATAAATAGCTTTATTTATTCTTAATGTAATTCTTAAAATGAAAGAATACTAATTGCACTTGATCATCTCAAACGGTTTTGACCGTTTCACCTACAATAAAAACACTTTTTCAAATGAGGGAAAAATCGTTACACTTGATCTTCACTGTATCTGTATAGTGTCTGAAGTAAAATATATGCAAGTTTTACAAAAAAACAACCTGTCCTTTATTCTTTTGAAGCAAAAAAATTTAAAAGCCTACCTTTCTATAAGTACAATAGAGAAATAATATGGGTAAGCTTCTTGAGGGGTAACTTTTTGAAGCTATACATTAGATTTCTATAATACCAAGAAATACACTTGATGTTTGTAAAAAATTGTGAGTAACAAAACAAGTTAAGTCTTTATAATACAATAGACACGAGTCTTTTTTATGAATTAATGTTTTTTTTTTTTTAAAAAAAAGATAGATTATTTATTTTAAATATTGTAGCTATGGGATATAGTGCAAGTGGCACAATAAATTTGACATTCTATTTTATCCTTTAATAGGTGAAATATCTACTTAATATTTGCTCATCTTACTAAAAAATATTAGAGTTGAAAAAAAATGTTCATCCTGTTCATTACATCAATTTTCGTTATATTTTATGCAAAGTTCATTGAATTTTT
Source organism: Chironomus striatipennis (assembly GCA_026123125.1). NCBI lineage: Eukaryota > Metazoa > Arthropoda > Insecta > Diptera > Chironomidae > Chironomus > Chironomus striatipennis. The sequence continues at coordinate 24,552,518 of CM047393.1, forward strand.
CGTAAAAACAAAAAGAACTTCTTTTTTTCTCTTTTTTATTATTTTTAAGCATACTATATGTTTTCAACATATTATTATTTTTTTTTTTCTTTCCTTTTTTGCTTGTTATATGCACAGGAATTCATTCTAAGTTGCATCTGCGCATTGAAGTATAAACAAAAAACTTGTGGGAAAAGAAAGCATTTGGATATGCATTGAAGATTTGTTAAAAAGGAAATGTTAAAAAAAAATAATGAAAAGGAGAGAAAAAAAGAGTTTGATGACTTTAACTATTCAAACTTAATGAAATAAACAAAAAAAAATATATATATGTATATATAATAAAGATGGGAAGATTTTAAAAAGGCAAATCAATAAAGAAAAACGGAATATATGTTTTGAAAAAAGCTCATACTGTGCATACATTAAAACACGTGATTTGAAAAAAAAAATGCATTTTTATTGCAAAAAATACTATTGAATTAAATAAAAATGGGGTTGGCAGTTAAACAGGACAGTTGTGAGAGAACTATTGTTTCAATATGAGAGCCCTTTTATCACGACATGTTAAAGCTGATATAATGCATGCATAACTTTCTTTTATAAAATATTTTTCAAACATCTGCTAGTTAACATTTCATTTCTACCATTTCTTCTTTAATTTTAAATATCTGTTTTTGTTGATCTTTTAATATAAATTGATAATTAAAATTAAACTATGTTAAGAAATTTTGTGTATGTTTTTTTTAAAAAAAAAAAATTATTAAACATTGTAATAGTTAAATTATCAATGCATAAATATTGTTTTTTTTCCCTTTTTTCTAAAAAAAACTACTGAAACTATCTAAAAATCCTGATTTTCAAGTTTTATTTGCTAGATATGATTCTACTTTAAGATTTTATTATTCTACAATGTCTTCTTAGTGATCTTTCCTTTATGTAAGATAGAATAACAATAAAATAAAAAGAAGCAAAAAATCATGTATGAAATATTTGGCGCGAAGAATAATAATTTTTTTTTATCCATCTTAAATTTTGATTTTATTTTATTTTTCCTCAACAAGATTATTATTTTATGGAATTGAATAATATTTGAAACTTTTACAAATAAATGCACTTGAAAATCATAATTTAAAAAAGTCTTGTTTTAAAGATGTAGTTTGAAATAATAACATAAAAAATTAAAAACTCGTCTTGACCACTATTTTTTTGTTTTTTTTTTTTTAAAAAAAAAAAAGTTTCTATTCTTCATCATACAGAATCTGTCTATCAAAATAATTTTCTCATCATAAATGTTCTCCTTTGCCAAAAACAATGAGGGAAACATTATATGCTATTCCACAGTCCGTTTTTCTTGTCAATATCAATAAAAAAAGGGTTGAAGAAAAGAAATCCTCGGTAGATAAAAAGAAAAAAAAACGTATGTGCCTGTTTTATGAAAAGATTTAGAGGAAGTTAATACAAAAGAAATGATCTTCCTTATTTCTTTTGATCAACAACAAAAAAATCTTTGTTGTCCAGAAGGGTATTATATATATTTTATTAAAATGGTTTAAAATTTCATAAATGAATATTCTATTTATTTGCAAAAATTACCAGAAAACAAAGAAAATAGATCAAATAATTTTCTTGAAACAAATGGTACAAAATGCAGAAAATTGTTCATATGTAATATAATAATATAATAATGTAATATAATAATAAGTTTCATATTTATTTTTAAAAAAATAATAATTTTATAATTTATACATGAAACCACATGATGACTTATAATAATATTGGAATAAATCATATACTTTTATTAAAGAAATTTTTTTTTGTTTTGCGACTGAATACACATTATTTTAATGAAAACTTGCCAAAATTTGTGTTCAATAAAATTTAATTACAGGAGTAGAAAACAAAATAATGTTTAAAATGCTGATAATTGATCATAAAATTTTATCAATTGTTTAAATTTACGCAGTACCGAGTATTTTATGAAATATCACGTAATCTAGTTTTCTAATTGCAATTTTAGTTACATAATTCATACATTTGAAAAATGCACATTTTACGACTAAGTTTTTTATCTTAATACCGGCTTCAATTTCTTTCGTATGTGTATAAGTTTTATAAACTGAAATATATATTTGTGTGGAACTTTGCATACTGCAATTTAAAAAAAAAAAAACATGAAAGTGCACAAATTATTTTGCTTTAGCAAGAAGCAGTAGGAATTCTGCTTCATGTAGTGGAATGTTTCGCAAATGTATGTATAAAAATTTGATGTACACAAGATAAAAAAAAAATGCATGATGCTGTTTCAGCAACAAAAAATTCATTTTTAAATATACAAACACACATAAAATATTCTAAAGTATGGGTAGTAGTTGAAATTTTTCCATCAAGGCAAAGTCATCGTATCACCGCTATGCCTTTATTTCAATATATATGTGAAAAACTTGAATATGTTCCTTCTATATGTATGAAATTTGCTTCATTTTCACTGACTGCGTTCTCAATTTGTTTTTGCTTCCCATGCACACAACGAAATGCTACAATATTCGGGATTCTTTTTAAGTGTATTTTTCAATTCATGTAGGGAAAACGCGAATGGGTATTTGCTGGTGTATTAATTTAAACTCTTTCCTTTTCACTGAATGGAAAAAAAATATTATACTATGAGAATGATTCGCAAAACACTTTTAACAGTGCACTAGTAAAGTTGAACGCGATCGATTAACAACATTGTGAATTATTGCGGACAAAAGTACACAAAGAAAAATTGTCGCGTTGCATTTTTTATTTCGTAATTGTTATTTTTTAAAATAGAAAAAAACGCATCATTATTGCGATGAACAAGAATATTCTAGTGTGTTTTTCTAATTTTTAAAAAGAATTTTGTTTTCCAAAATTTAAAAATGTTTTCAACATGCTGTTTTAAGAACTAAGCTGAATTTTCAAAAGAAAAATGAATGCTTGCATCATTGCGTGTATAATAAAAAATTTTTGAAAAAAAGAATGAATTTGATTAAAATTTAAAAATTTTTTAACAACTATAATAATAACTTTAAACACAAATCACAATAGATAACAAAGAAAAATTAAAACAAGAAATAAAGAACATGATTCTTATATTTTAATATATATATATATACATGAAGACTAATAGTGAAAAAAAGACTAATAGTGAAATATCCAGATTTATATTTTAAACTAAGATGTGAACTCAATGAAATAATTTTCAAAGATATAAAATTTATGTTTCCATAAATTCTTTGCAATATTACTACACAAGTAAAAAAAAGGATATTTTTTTTGGATTTTCACAGATAATTTTGATACCAAATAATTAGAAAAAAAAAAAAATTGTGATCAAACTTGCTCTTTTCATACGCTTAAGTTATAAGCTTGTTAATAAAATAGATTAAGTAATAGTGAAAAAAAAACAATAGGAATATCAATAAGTAAGTTTTAGTAATACTAATGTTAACTTTAAGTACATCTGAAATTTAGTTAAAAATTTATAATCGAGTAGATTTCTTAGACATAATGAAGCGTATTTTTCGTGTTACATAATAAGTGAATAGTCCCAAAACAACTTTGGTTTTGAAGCAAATTCTGAAGCAAACAAATTAGTTAAATTGCTTAATAAATGAATAATGCTAATTAATTTGAATCTGCTAATTTGGTCGTAGGAGGAAAAGCTCGGATCCATTAAAAAATATCCTTACTAAGATATTTATTTTTAAAATAGTATCAAGGACATAATATTATTTTTTTTTTTTTAAAAAAAAAAAGCATTAAAAATATTTTTCCAAAAATAAAGATTTAATTTTTTTAAAAAATAAAAATGTTGCTCGAAAATTTCATATTACTATTAAAAAACAATTAAAATTCAAAAGGGAACTTTCGCTTCAAACATTTTATAAAAAAATTGTCAAAAGTTTAAATATAAATTTACAAAAATGTTTTTTTCTCTAAGGGCATATAAATATTTAGTAGTTTAATAATAAAATAATGCTTGTTAGAAAAGCTCTTTCTTTAAAGCATTCTCATAAAAGTAAATGAAAAGCTTTTCCTCTTAGTGTTGGTAAAGTATAAACAATTTAAATGTGTGACTTCCTCATCATTCATACTACTTAGTTTTTGATGATAAAAAAAAATCATACTTTTATGGAATTTTTCAAATGAAGCATCCTTTGATTTAAACTCTAAAAAAAATTAAGAAGAAAAAAAATAATTAAATTTTGCTGAACTTTTTCTCCAAGTTATTCACCGTTTGCCTCCACAAGTTGTTCTCGTAAAATAATTGTAAAAAAAAATGCTTTGTCTTTAAGTTAAAAAAATAATGCTTCTTTAGTGAAGGAAAAATCAAAATCGTCTCGCCAAAAGTCTCATATTATATGTTATCACACATGTAATAATATATATTTTTTAAATTTTATCGCATCACCAACACCTAAAAAGAAATCAAGTAAAGCAATGAATAAAAAAATGACATCTCAATTTTTAAGCTACAACAAAAAATTAAACACATTGTCTTTTTGCACTACTCTACCCATGAAATGAGTGAGATGGAAAAAAACGAAACACTGCGAATTTTTTTTTTTTTGCACTAAAGTTTTTTTTTTTGCACATACACAATATAACATGCTTTCAAGCATGTCAATGTTAACGTCGGAGTGAGTGAATAAATTTTTTGTATGTTTGCAAAATAGTTTGCTTTGAGAGTGGAGAGCGTCTCAAAAATATAAAGTCGTGTTTTTTTTTATTTTAAACTCTAAACAAAGAACTTGCTAATTTTTAAATATATTATTTTTTATTTTCTTTCAATTTTGATTCCATCAAATTTTGACTAATTATAAGAAAAATTAAAGGTTTGAAATTTTTATTCACTTGATTTTTTTTTTCAATTTGAAATAATTCAAACTGATGGTATTTTTATAAATTTAACATTAACGCAGATGTATTATGCATGCCGTGTCAGAGTATACAATCGAATTGTCGAAGAATCCTTCTTTTTATTCCACCCGAATCCCATCATATATTTTTCATACGATGTCTCTTGGTTCATACACTATATAAATTCACATACAAATACATCAGTATATTATGATACTGATGTAGTTGTTTCTCTCGTTAAGTTAAGCAAGCTAGATACACATTGAAATATGAATAAAAAAAATTATTGAGTATACAGCAAAAATTTGCACATTGTACAATCCTGCTGCTTGTCTCTATACAAGAAACTGACGAAAACTCACGATGACGTAGTACCAAGCCGCCATTACACTCGCCTTTTATAATATTCTAAGAGAGTTTTAGTGTCTATTCTGTGTTTGAAAAGGTAAAAGACCAAGCAATTTTTCCTTCTGCCTTCAAATTAAAAATTCTTTTGTGAATCAATTTTTCAATAAAATTTATTTTTAACTATATAAATAAGAAGCTAAAAAGAAGAAAATAAAGTTTCCGTTTGAAATTGTGTGTTTAAATATCTAAAGACATTAAATTAAAAATTTCGTAGTATTCAAACAATTTACAAAAAAAAAAATGTTCTTTTAATATTAAATGAAAAAATAATAATAAAAATAATAAAAAGGTAATTCATTTAGCAGTTAATTTAAAAGTGTTTTTCTTAATTTTCTTATTATAAATGCACAAAGAAAAAAATGCGAATTATATTAGGTGTGTTTGTTCATATGTATGTGAAGAAAAGAAGCAAACTTTAGAGTAGCAGCATCTAAGTGACAAAAATTTTATAGATACAAGTAAATTTAAGGTACTTTATATTTTTTTTTTTATTTTTAGTGTATTATAAAAGTTAAAAGTGCCAAAAAATCAAATCATAAGTGATTTAATACGAAAAATTAGTTACTGCAGCAAAAAAATATAATAATAATAAGCCGGCCGGCTTCAAAATTTTCTAACCTTGAGTTTTTTAATATGGAGATTTTTGTATTGCTATTGTCATTTTTTATGATTGTATAACACTATCCTTTTTGCATTTCCTCGGTACATATTTTTTTATGTTCACTCTAGATATTTTTCCCCACATAAAGATGTCGGCATAAAAAAATTGAGCATAGGTTCCTAAAAAAATAGTTTAAAATTTAGTTAATGCCACAAAATCTGTTATATTATTGAAAAATATTTTTTTAGATGCACATATTTTAAATTGTGAAATTTAATTGTAATTTTTCCACCATTTTGATTTCTGATATTATTATTATTTTTTTTTCTCATTTCGTTCTTTTTAATCTTATATTTTGTTTAATTTTTTTCTTTATTATATTTCAATATTTCAAAGAAACACTATTTTTTACTTTCAACAGTTTAAGTTTTAAAGAAAACTTAGCAAATAGAAACAAAATAAAAAAAAATTAAACTAGACTAGAGCTAAACTAAACTTTTCTTTTAAAAATTTTTAAAGTATTTTATGGTAAAACAATGAATTTAATTAAATGTTTTGATTTCTTTAATCTCATTTTCCTTAATTTTTTTAATTCTAATGATTTCTTATATTTTAATCTATATTTTTTGAATTTGAAATAAGTATATGTGTGCGCGTCATGTGTTCGTAGAAAAGTGCACTGTACTTTGTGCATTTAAAAATGTGCTTTTCTCCATTTTGAATTTTCGCTTCTTTTTTTTTCTTTTCTGCAATTGCAGTACTGAGTTGATTTTTTTCTCTTAAACACGTGGCTTTACCTTTATTTCAATTCAAATCTTTCGAGTTTAAAATATTTTTAATTTAATCATCAATAAAGAATAGAATAATATTTTATCAAACATTACTGTAAGTTTGAAAAAATTATACGCTTTTAATTGATATATGTTTACGGAAATAATAAATTAAATTCCTTTTTTGATCAATGCTTAGGATTTTTAATTTTTTTTTTAAATTCTTTTTTCTTTTTTTTCATAACAACTGAATTATAAGAATATATAAATATAATAAAATTTTATATTCTTAAACATTCAAAGATAAATATTAAGTTTAAAATGTTCTCAATACTTTTATATGTATATATTTTCAATTGAAGTTTTAAAAATTGAAATTAAGAAAAAAAAAAAATATTGAATATCAAAGTTCAATATACTCAGTGACCGGTAGGCGAGTGCAGTATCATGCACAACACGAGTTTATGTTAGCTGTGGTAGTAAATTCAATTCTGAATAAAAGTATATAAGAATTTTCACACACATTTTTGGATTTTCTTCTCTCTCAAAATACGAAAAATATCCTAATTCTCTCGAAAATTCTCTTGTTTCTTACACAGATAAAAAAGTGTCTGTCAAAATTTTCCTTAACTCATACATATACAATATTGACATCATTTTCTCCTTTTTCCTCTAAATATATTTTTGCTAAAAAGAGGAAAAATAAAAATAATATAAACAGCAGACGACAACACAGAAAACCTCCGAACCTACCCCATCACAAACCAAAATTTCCACCAAAATGCTTCTTAAAGAATTGTTGTGCGTCTGAAAAATCTAAGGGGACGCAAAATTACAGGAAAGAGAAAAATACTTGGTTATACGAACGAACTTTTTAATTTTTTTTTTTGAAGAATTGAGCAAAAGCATATTAATTATTAAATTATTAAAAAAAATAATAATAAAAACAACAAATTATTGATTATGATTATTTTTTGTCTGTTTTTTAAGCATTAAAAAAAATTCAAATACTCTTCCGTAATAACGCGAATAAATATAAAGAATGTAGAAGAAAAAATAAAAGTACTCCGAGACATAGCTTTAGCAAAAAAAAAAAAAAAAATCAATAATTTTGTCTGCAATTTTCCGTGTTTCTTAATGCCACTATTACTATTGTTGTTGGCAAAAAATTTTCATGACATTTTTTTTTCAAATAACATATTTACTGCTTAATTAATAATTAATTTTGTATTTTTTCTTCGACTAAACAATATTATAATCTTTTAATACTGAATTTGACCAAAAGGGTGATTGCTAATTTCCTTACAACGTGGCATATTTTTTAATATTACTAGAGACAAATAAATTTCGCATTTTCTAAATAGTTGCGAAATTTCGGCTTTTTATGGCAATAGATGCGAAATTTTTAAATTTTTTTACAAATGCAAAATATGAAATTTTAATTTTTTAGCAAAAATTTATAATTAGAGACAGATAAATTTCGCATTTAAGAAATAGTTGCGAAATTTCGGCTTTTTGTGGCAATAGATGCGAAAATTCCAAAAAATAGATGCGAAATTTATTTGTCTCTAAATATTACCCGTATTTTTCATTCCGTTCAAATGAACGGCTTAAGATAATGGTGCCAATCTATTTTTTTATGCTTTGACATATGTTAGTGGTAAACTTTATATGCAACCACAGATTTTTTTTTTCTTTTTAAACTCCTTAAAAACAAAATCAATGCAAGTATTTAAATTTAATGAAAATGTTCATTTAGCGAAGTTCTAACGTTGATTTACATTGCCGAAATATGTAATAACCAAAAATTACTCTAAACATTCAGAGTTGGTTTCATTAATAAATTAAAATTAAAAATAATAATAGTGAAATGTGATGAAAATAATTTTTTAATGTGAAAGCAGAGCCTTCAAAATTTATTTTGAAGGTCGACAAACAACTCAAAGATCAATGAACTCTGTTTGTTTTTTTTTTTTCAAATGAGAGGTTATGGTAAATTATTATGCACTTTACTTATTATTCATAATAATTTATTTTACGTAGCTAATTCACATTATCAAAAGATTTTCAAGCATAGCACAAATTTTCAATTAAATCATTAAAATTAGAAAAAATAAAAAAATATTAAGAGAAATCACTCACAAAAAACAAATTCGCCAAAATCCAAAACTCAACTGAAAGTATTGCGGAAAAAAATGTTTCACGTTAAACATTTTCAAACTGACTAAACCCATACGCACTTTTTTCTTTAAATGTATTTGCGTTGGGATAAACAACCTCAATTTAAATGAGAATACATTTATTTTTTATTTAATTTTTTCTTAAAATTATCAGTAAGAATTTTGTTTCAATTTATAATTTTTCTTATTATTGTATAATTCATTTTCAAATTTAAAAAATACACATTAATTTTGTTTATTTGTGTATATTTCAATGAATAAAAAAAGAAGTGCGTGACCTAGTTTTTTCATCATATACAAGTTTCGCGATTTTTTTTAGTATACTAATAATTGCAAAAATAATGGCACTAATACAAAAGTGCGTGACCTATATTTTCATCTAACACACGAGTTTCGCTTTTTTTTTCTTTTATTGCATACGCACATTTTTTGCTGGTCTGTTGATAGAACTGTGTTAAAGAAATACGGAGAAACACAATTTAAGTTTCGCCGTGTTTCGTTTTTCTTTTCGTTATTTTTTTTTATTTTTTTATTTAAAAAAAATAAAAATATTCATTGACAATCTAGGAATGGATAATTATATTTAAAAAAAAGATTTAATTTAAAAGTCTAGAATGATATTTATCTTCATCCTAAATTTCGAAGTTTTAAATGATTTTTTTTTTATTGTATCAACTTTTTTGATCTAAAATTATATTTTTAAAAAAAAAAAAAAAAAAAAAAACATCAAATTCAGTGCGGGTTGGTCATTATGACTCAGTATAAGAAAATAAGAAACTGATTTTTTTTCCTTTTTCCTCAATTTTTAGACATTTTATTAAATATCTATGATAAGCTTTAAATTCACTTGTTTTGGCGTGTCGCATCTTAAATCTGTAAAAACTAAATAAGTAAAATTAAGGAATTTCTCTAAAATTACATTTTTGTGACCTTTAACTGTCAAAAATTTGAATTTTCCTATTTTACAAAATCAAACAAAATGTTCAAAAGAACTTGCGAGGAAGCTTAAACTTTAAAATTTGTCATTAACTAATTATTTACTTAATTTTAAATACTTAAAAGAAAAATTTAATTTGTTTTTGCCGAGTTCAGAAGAAATTTTCTTATCTGTCAAAAAATTAATAACAAAAGAAATTATATTAAATTGAAAAGTATATTTTTGAGACTATTAAGTAGATAGGGACAAGATAAATTGATAAAACCAGCGATTAGTTGTTAAATTTGGGAGTCAATGAAAGTAAAATTAAGAAAAAATCTTTTTTGAAAACAAGTTTTTCTAAAATTCTTTAAAAAGTATTAATAATTAATTTTATTTCATTAGACATGGCAGAAGGAAATGGAGAAATTGTTGATGACACCACAAAAAAGGCTGAAGATCGTGGAGATGGAGAAAAAACTGAAGATTACCCTAAATTGATACAATATGGACTGGATAAAAAAGTTGCTGCCAAATTAGATGATATTTATAAAACGGGCAAACTTGCTCATACAGAACTAGATGAACGTGCTCTTGATGCACTTAAAGAGTTTCCCGTAGACGGTGCCTTGAACGTATTAAGTCAGTTTTTGGAATCAAACTTAGAACATGTATCGAATAAGTCAGCTTATTTATGTGGAGTAATGAAAACATATCGGTATGTGATTTTCAATAAGAAATCAATTTCTGTAATATTTACGAAATATTTACTTTTTTATTATTAAGACAAAAAAGTCGTGCAAGTCAGGCGGGAATTCCAACACCGCCCGTAACAGTTCAAGCAAAAGGTCCCGATGAAGACAAAATTAAGTCAATTTTAGAACGAACTGGATATACTTTAGATGTCACAACAGGTTTATATTTAATCAATATTAAATTATTAAAAAATACCTAATAATTTATGTTTAGTATTTATCATAAAATAATTTATCATTAAAATTAATTTTTAGGACAACGAAAGTATGGTGGTCCCCCTCCAAATTGGAATAATGCACCGCCAGGAAACGGATGTGAAGTATTCTGCGGTAAAATACCGAAAGATATGTATGAAGATGAATTGATTCCACTTTTCGAAAAATGCGGTACAATTTGGGATCTTCGTTTAATGATGGATCCAATGACAGGCACAAATCGAGGTTATGCATTTATCACATTTACAAGTCGAGATGCTGCTTATAATGCTGTACGAGAGGTAAGTCACCTTCTTAAAAACTTTTTGTAGAACAAATTATTGTTTTTTTAATCAAAATTTATTTTTAGTCTAACTAAATCTTTTTTCTCCTAAACGTGATAGTTTTAGTTTATTTTGCTTATATAATTTATTATATACCTATATTACAAGCGAAAAATTTTTTTCGCTCATCAACAATTTCATAAAATAGATTTTATTTTCTTAAATATCCCAACCAATACTTTTAGTAAATGCAGTTTGAAAAAGAATGTTTATTAATTTCTGTAAATGAGAAAAACGTATAGTTATTAACTTTGCATGAATGATAAATCAATCCTTGTTTTAAATCTTACCCAACCAAAATTTCTAAGTCTTAATTTAGATCTCAAAAATTTGATACTTAAATTTTCAATATAAATTTATATTAATATTGAACTCTGAGTGTAGGTATAATGAATGCTTTTATTCTTTATAATTATTTAGTATTAGTTTTTTATATTAATGCTTAGATATTTTGGCCAACTACATAATTTTTTTCCTTAAAATTAAATGTATATTAAATTTTGTTTTCAGATCAAAACGTTTTTCCTAAATAAGTAAAATTCTTTCAGTTAAAACCGGCTTAACATTTTCTTAAAGAATTACTTTATGAATTTTTTATGATCATATTTCTCTACGATTCGCATCTATCGCATATTCAAAAGAGTATAAATCTTTAATAGAAGTTGAAATCCTAAACTGTATTGATTAATTATTATTATTTTTCTTTATTACTTCTTTTTAAACTTTTTTAATTATATTATTTAAATTTTTAAAAATTGTGTGTATGATATATTTGAGAAAAAGGATATTTTAAAAAGAAACATGTCTCATAGTTACATAGCTTATCAAAGAAAAAATAGTTTTGCACTTATTTTGATCAAATAAATTTTTGATTAATGTTTCTATTTGTTTGCCTAAGTTTGATGAAATGAAAACTCCATATGTAATAATATTATATAAAAAAATATGATACGAGACAAAAAAATTCTCTACTAATAATTACACACAAAAATCGTTTCAACTAAAGTTTTTATTTTATTATGGAACAAGTCAATTCTTATTTTCTAATTATTACCAAAAAATATTGCAGGTCTCCTCTTTGCACTCACTTTCAATGTTTTTTTTCTTGTAAATTTTTAAAAGAAAAAAAATATTCAATAATGTGGCCGATAATTAAAAACTATTATGTCATTAAACCAGTGTTGTTCAAACTATTTTGGGCCACGGCACATTTTAACTCAAAAATTTTTGTTCGTGGCACCAAAATTTATTTGTGGCACTACATATATTTTAACGGAAAAAACAATCCTAATTCTATAAAAAAATCGTCTTTGATAATTTGGTTTTAAAAATTAGTTTTTTTTTTGTAAAAAAAATTATATGAAATATATAAAAATTTGAAAACAATAGTGTGCCACGGCACACCGTTTGGACAACACTGTATTATACTATAAATTAGAACTTTTTCTTTATTCTATCTTAGGTGTAAACTAATTTCTAAGATAAAAAATAAACGTTATAACGTTATTTAATTTAATTGGTTGTATTATCAAAATTTTCTTTTGTCTTTTGATTATCTTTAGTTTGTATTTTCTTATCAATTAAAAATTCTTGGTTTTGGGATAATGTTGGAAAACTGTCTGGTTTTATTTTAAATACACGAGCATAATTTATTTAAGAATATTTTATTAAAATTTGTTTTTTTTTTTATGTTTCTTTTTTTTATTATTTTTTTCCTTTCTTTATTAGTTAAAAAATTTTAGTATTTATTTCAAACAAAATACACTTAGCTAAAAATATATATGTTTAAAATATTAAATTTTGCTGTATATTTTTTTCAATAGAAAAATATTCAAAAAGTATTTATTAAAAAATATTTGTATTTTTTCTATTGAACTTTGTAGTATTTTTTATTATTTATTTTAATTCCTAATCAAAATTGCAAAACAATTTTACAATGCTTATTATTTTATTTTCTATAATTTTTATTGAGAATTGGAAAAAAATTAATATTGCTTTATTATTTTCTTTCCAAAAATTTTTAAAATTTATTATAATTGTCTTATAATTATTGAATTTTTGGTTGTTTTTTTTCTTTTATTATTTTTTTTATTTATTTTTCTTCTCCAAATTCCCAACAGCTCGATAACTACGAAATAAAACCTGGCAAGTGCTTGAAAATAAATGTTAGCGTACCAAATCTTCGCCTCTTTGTAGGCAACATACCGAAATCAAAAGGCAAAGAGGAGATTTTAGACGAATTTGGCAAATTGACAGGTAATTAAAATAAGAAAGAACGCAAATTGACAAAGCAAAAGCTCAAAGCAAATTTACTTTGATCTTTTTTTTAAATCGTTAAGCTTCTTGAATAGCTTTTTGGTTTTTTCATAATGCAAAGTAATATTTTACATATGAACTATGAAAGGATCTCTCTAAATCTTAAAATATGTTTTAACATAATTTTTCTAATAATTTAGTAAATAATAATGTACTATTGTTTACTGTAAGTGTAATAATCTAAATGTTTAAATTATTATATTCAACATGATATGTATTAATTGCGTTCAGAGGTGATTCTTCTGTTTAGTAAAAAGTGTTTTTTATGAGATAAGAGATAATTCTATTTTAATAAAATTCGTTTATGTCTTCCATTAGCATAATTTTAATTTTCGTCACACCAGATCTTTTTGCGTTAGACGAAATCTTAGATTCTTCAAACAATGATCTCTGCTTTAAAAAAATAACTAAAGACTAAAAAAAATTAACATTTTCTTACGAACAATTTGATTCATACTTGTGCTTTTGCTTCAAAATATGGAATATGGAAAGCATTATCCATTCGAGAGAAGCAATCGTTTTTATTGTTAGTTAATTTTTTTTTATTTATAGGACGAAATCTGAAAGTCTTTTAGAATAGAATTTTTCAATTCGGGATACTCTCTTTTATATATTAAGAGAGAGTCCAATAGAGTAATTTACAAATAGATTATTCTGTTAATATTTATATTTTTTCATGAATCATTCATTTTTCCTCATCATAGTTTTTTATAATACAATTTATAATACAATTTTGAGCAACATACTGTTTATCATTTTCAACAATATTGAAGTTTAATGATAATATTTTATAAAACTCTTAAATATTTATATCTAAAACATCATAAAACATTTTCTGTGATTCTTCATAAATGATTTTAATTATTAAGGGGTAAGGGGTATAGGTACGGCGATTCGATTGGTAATAAACTTTCAATCAACTTTAAAGAAACACTTTTTTTATGTTTTCTTAGTTCTATTATAACTGTCTTTTAAGGCAGTTTAGTATATAAACAAAATTAATTCATTTGGAAACGTATAAATTTCCGAAAATATGCAAATGTTTTTTAGATGCACTGGTTGGCATCTCGAGCTTATCGCGTTAGATAAAAATATTTTGAATGCTGCATTTTAAAATGTGAGCATTTATTTAAATTTGCTAAACTCGCTGAAATGAGCATTACAAAAACTACACACGTGTGTTTTTTCTTTGATCTTACTTAATGATCTAAAATTGATTAAGTTTTCTATTTGATGCATTCTATCAAAAAGATTTGACTGTTTGTTTTTTTTTTAAAAATATTTGATGATTATAAAAGACTGTTGATTTTTTGTACGTTTACTAAAATTAATATATATTACTTACACAATTACAAGTGGCAACTGCTATTTTTTCACAACATCGTTTCATTTCATCATTCGTTAATCACACTATTATTTTATCACATATTCAATCCTTATTCTTTTATTTTAATTTCTCAGTTTATATTTTTTTATTTTATTTATATATATTGATTATTTTTTATATATTTATTTTAAATATATTGTTTTATTATTTTAACAAATTTACTTTTTGGAGGTTCCAAATTTAAGTGGTTTTGAATTTTAGAAAAAAATTATCAACTGAAATGAAGACTTTTTTCCTTTTAATTTTCAAAATTTTATTGACACACTTTTTTTGGAATCTCATGATTAAAAATTGAATGCTACATCTATTAAAGATAAACTTATTTTTTTTCGTAGCATATATACAGTTATCATTGATTTAATTCATTTTTCATAAAGTCATTGCCTCCAATGAAAAAATAAAAACCACATTTTCATGTTTTTTATGGATTATTATTAATAGTTATATCAGTATATATATTTTACATTTTTATTAATTAAAAGAATCGAAAAATTCTTTTACATAGATAATTTTAATTGATGATTTTATAAGAGTTTAAACGTTATCTGGAGTAAATTATGATCATAAGCAAGGTTTATATGAAAGATTTTTTTAAGTTTTAAAGAAACCGATATTTAACCTTTTCCCTGCCAAAACATTTCTACCAAAACAAAAATTTGTTAATTATTCCAGCTGAATGATTACGAAATTCGCAAAGGCAAAAAGATTGGTGTAACGATATCATTTAACAATCACCGGCTATTTGTCGGCAATATACCTAAAAATAGAGATCGCGACGAAATTTTAGAGGAATTTGCTAAATACGCACGTAAGTGAAAAAAGGATAAAAACTCAAATTCTTAGGAATGTCAAAAAAAAAAAAATCAAAATTTATTCTTCTTAGGAAATGTAAATTCATTAAAAATATTTCGAAAAAAAAACATTAAAAACAAAATTCTATTTTTAAAATTTTTTTCACTCAAAATTAAGATCAAAACGATTTAAAAAAAATTGACTCTGGACATCGGATTTCGACACGCAATGATTGTGAAGATAAAACCAAAAAGAGTTATTGATATTAACAAGCTAATTGGAATGTACTTAATTTAAGTTCCTTTCAAAACTAAATATTGACAAAATAATTGGTGAATTATTATTTCTATTTTTTCCAATTTGTTCAACATTGGCATAAAACGCTTTCATTTTTTAAATGCAAAAACATTAAAATGCCAAAATTGTTGTAAACTTTGATTTTTGCATTTAAAAAAATGAAAAATTTTACCATTTATTCATAAAATTATCAACAGCATATATGTAAAATATTGTGAAGCAGTTCTGTAGCTAAACAATTTCATTTTTTTAACTAGAGATTTTTATAAATTAAACTTTATGACTATTTTCTTAAAAAAAAAAGTCATTTATGCCGATTTATACAAATAAAATAAAGTAAAAAGGAATATTAATGGGCCATTTACTTAAGTCACCCAATTTTTAGGAGTGTAGGGAGTCTGATGCTTTTTGATAGTCATAGATAAAAGAAAAAAAAGTTTTATTGCACACGAATTGGGGTATAGGGGCTAAAAATCAAAATTTTCGATGAACGACATAAGTGAATAACCTCTTTAGAATAACTCTAAAGTGACGTTCCAAATTAATTGTAAGGCTACAGTTCTAAGCACTCCTTTCTTTCCATAATTTTAAAATGTTTTGTTGTATCTAAATTCAAGATTCATTTGAACAAGCTGAAAGGTACCAACTAATTCTTCTTGCAAATTGCAAATGTGTTATATGTACATATTTCATCAATCTAAAAAAACTGTTAAAAATTAGTTTTTTTTATAATGAAACAGATTTTTTTTTTTTAAAAAAAAAACAGCATTTTACCAAATTAATAAGTATTGTACGGGTGCAAATGTTTGAATTTACCATTCAAAATTGAAATTGTTTAGTTATTATATGATGTTTCTCAGTAATTTTATATACACATTAAATATATGTGACTTTTTTCATTATATTTACATGTTCCTTAACTATGATTTGTTGCTTAATTTTTTTTATATATGTACATTACTCATACTAATTTATATTTACTTGCTAAACCTTTCACTCAAAATCATCAATGACAGCTGGACTGATGGAAGTAATTATATATAGCTCACCAGATGATAAGAAAAAGAATCGTGGATTTTGCTTTTTGGAATACGAGTCACATAAAGCAGCTTCATTAGCTAAAAGGCGATTAGGAACAGGCAGAATAAAAGTAAAAAATATTCAATTATTTTCTTTGCTAAAAAAATTAATTTTTGTGAAATTATTTTTGAAGGTGTGGAGTTGTGATATAATTGTTGATTGGGCTGATCCTCAAGAAGAACCAGATGAGGGAACTATGAGCAAAGTAAAAGTACTATATGTGCGCAATTTAACACAAGACGTGTCGGAAGAGAAATTAAAAGTAAATATAGAGTTTATAATTTATAATTTGTAAAGCAAAAAATCAATGTTCGCAAGAAATCGATGATTTCTATGAATGAAAAAAGTTGCTATTTTTTTCTTATACGTTTTTCTTTACTACTTTTTTTACCACGTTTTCGTATTCATATTTAACTTTTAGAAGAAAAATTTTTAAACAAATTGAATAACATATTTTACTTAGAAGTTCTAAACGAAGCCAGAACACTGGTTTGCAATATTACAAAAAAGAAAAGTTTATTCATTTATTTCTAAAATTTTGATTTTTTGCTGAAAATTTTTTATGAAAAATATAAGAAAGAATAGAAAAAATAATTTTAAGGCGACTGTAAAGCAAATAAAATATTTTTTTAAAGGAACAATTTGAGCAATACGGCAAGGTTGAAAGAGTAAAAAAGATTAAAGACTATGCCTTCGTCCATTTTGAAGATCGTGATAACGCTGTTTTAGCGATGAGAGATCTTGATGGAAAAGACCTTTGTGGATCTCACATGGAGGTACAAAAAATGATTGCTTGTATATCTTTGAATTATTGTAATAAATAGTTTTGTTATTCTTAATAGGTATCTCTAGCCAAACCACCGTCCGATAAAAAAAAGAAAGAAGAAATTTTACGAGCACGCGAGCGTAGAATGATGCAAATGATGCAAAGCCGATCTGGAATTTTAGGGTAAGAATATAAGTAGCTTTCTTGAAAGGGAGTCCTCAGAATTTTCTAAAAGAAATAGAAAAAAGCGTGTAAAAAAAAGAAAATATTTTTCAATTCTTCAAAACTTTAAACTTTTATTACTTTTCTTATTTTTACTGAAGATTTTATGTATAAAACTATGAACAAAGAAAAAAAAAATCGTCAATAAGAAACTTAAATTCTCGTAATCTAAAAACTTTTTTTTTATAATTTTTCAATATTGTAGATGTGATGCATTTAGTATGTCACCAACTGGTATAATACCTCCTGCCATACCGCCAATGGCAGCAGCAACCGCAGGTATGCGAGCTGGTGCAAGCAATCAACCACGACTGCCACTTCGTGGACCAATGGCATCTGCACGTGATTATGGTAAGTTTATTTAACAGTTGAAAATTTTTAAATCTTAAAAGTACATTAAAAATAAGATAATTAATATATGCACATACAATTAAAAGAAAATTAGAGATATGCAATTTTTATGAAAAACATGAATCACAGCTATTGATCAATAATGGACATAAAATTCCATTTATGTTGTTTCCATAAGTTTTATTGATATACATTAAAATTAAGATAATACTGTAATACATTTTATCCCATAAAAATAATAATTTATTTAAACCTGTTATAAAAATCTTCAAACAGTTTGGATAAAAAAAACTTCGGGTTTTTATTATTGTTTTATTATGAGTAAACTATTTTTAGGCTAATTTTCATTTTTTATCATTTATTTTTATTTTATTTTATTTTATTTTTTTTTTTTTTTTTTGAGTCAATTCTTTAATCATTTAAGTTTTACACGACTCAAAGCATAGTAATTATAAAAAAAATTATCGTTGTTGATTTTTACTTTTTTTTTTCGTTTACCTATATATTTTTAAATTTAATGTTAAATCTTTTCTGTTTGCTTTTTATCACTGTAACACAAGTCATTAATCATATTTTTTGCATTCATTCAAAGTATTTAAAAACGGAAAGATATTTAAAAAAATATTTGCTATAGAATTTTAAAAAATGAAAATTTAATGTGCTTTAAATAAAAAAAGCGTTTAGTATAATTTTAACTTTCACATATTCTGTATCTGATTTTGAAATAAATCTTTCTAATCATCTTTTGTTTCATGTAACACGCATGTTTAAAAATATAATATATGCAAAAAATGTATATGTTTTTTTTGGTAATAAAAATTCAAAATATTCAATTGATATTTTGAACACATTGTTTATAGTAAGAAATAAGAATAAGTAAATTTTTGACATCATAGATTAAAGAATAGAAAAAAATAAAACATATGTGATAATTAATTATCAAATTTTAAAGTGCCTTCGGAACTTATAAATGGGTAACAAGAAAAAAAAAGAAATTGAGAACGATCATTTTGCAACCATTTTTTTTATCCATATGAATCAGTTAGTGTATGCAAAGTTTCAGATGTGCTTTTTAGGTCTCTAAAACATGTCATTTTAAAACATTTCAAAATAACTAATAACTTAAATTCTCAATTTTCTGTGAAAGCTCAAAAAATCATTTGGAAAGCGACAAATGAAAGAAAATTTCTTGAAAATCAAAAATGAGAATAGTATAAAATTAATTTAAGAACTTGGCGTGTAATTGAAAGTAAGCTGTGTTTTTTTTTTTGTGAGTGTTTTGAGCAAAAGCTTTAACTTCTAAAAAAACTGCAGAAAAAAAAATCAAAATGTACCAAAAAATATATATACATATACATATATTTTCCAATGCTTTCTCTTATTCTTGTTTAAACTTTGATTTTCATATCATTTAGCAAATACATTTGTTTTTTTTTAACTTTTTGTTTTTAATACTAAAACAATAATAAATGATCTTTAAAAAAAGACTCACACTTAACGGATATTATTGCAAGTAAAAATTTTTCGTTTAGAAAATATGCATGAAACTTGTTTATCTTTCACTATTTTGCTCCATTTATTGGCATGGTACTAAATTATATTCATTATTAAATTTTGTTTTACCATGTTTTACAAAGATTGAATATTAAGTAAATATTTCATTTAATTAAAAAAAGTATTTAAATAAAAGAAAAGTAATAAAAAAATGGTAAGTACAAAAGCTAATAATGCATTTTTTTGTTGCATCCATTGGGCAAAAATTGTAGTTATTCACACGAAGGGACCAGAATTCAGTCATGTCTAAAGAGCAAATATTATTTTAAAATAATAAGTTACAATTTTTTTTAAGTTTTATTTTTACTCCTTTTTTATTTTTATTATCCTTTTGTGTGTTTATAACAAGCGATAATAAAATAAATCAGAATTATCGGAGTAAGATTCATGCTGAAACAAAAATAACGACACTCTTAAGTCATCGGTATATCGGTATCTGCTAAATTTTGTGCCAAACTTTTTTTTAATAACTTACAAGAAATATCGTGAATTGCAAAGCCAAAGAGTAGCATAATAACTTAATGTTATTCATTTTATAGATTATGATTATGATTTTGTCGGCTTTTCTGACTATCGCGGAGGATATAATGAAACATTTTATGATGAATATTATCGAGCATTCAATGGAGACTATTTAGGGCAGCGACCAGGACGTCAAAATTCGGTGGGTTTCAAATACTTATATTGATTTTCAATTTCTTCAAAAATTTAATTTTAAATTTTATAAATTTTTCTAATAAATTTTGGTAATGTAAAACAAAATGTAACATATTCTAAATTAATATAATTTTGATTCTTCAAAAAGAAATCCGCACAATCAAATTTGAAAATTTCGTTTTTTTCCGATAATAATTAGGGTAATTCATGGTAAAATTTGTGCAATGTTGAAATACATACGCTCATGAAAATGAAAACTTTTGATTTAATCACATATGGCTGTTTTCCTTTTGCCAAACACGTGATCCTTTTTAAGTGAAAAATGTGTTGCAAATAATTTTCATGACATTTGGAATATTTTTTTTGAGGATTAGATCTAGTTTAAAATTTACATATTGTATTTGAAATACAAAATAGAAGTTTTTGTTAATTTTTGGATAAAGTTAATGTGTCTCCTTGAATTTTTTAACGTGAAATATAAAATACTTTCCTTTTTTAAATTTTGCAATTATTTTTGTTTCGAATTAAGAAAGTATTTTTCAAAAAAGCAGAACTACACAAAAATGCACAAATTTTAACATAATTTATTTATTTAATTTTTTAATCAATAAACAATATTGAAAATTATGGTCGCATTCAGCATAAATGATTAATTTTCATACATAATTTTACTTGAATTTTTTAGATATATTTACTTAGTACGAAAAATTCTCTATGTTTCGAAAGTATGAAAAGGAAGAATTTACTTGGTGGTAAAATGTCTTAAATTTTTTACCGAGAACTTCACTTCTGTACAGGATTTCGTAACATAAGGAATAGTTTTGTAAGATTAAATTCTAAATGAATGATTTAACGAATAAATTGAACTAACTATTTTCTTATTAAAAATGATACGCTGGCCCTTCCAACGCCCAATGAAAATATCTGTTCTACACTTATAACAGTAGTTATCATCACTCAATCGTCATGAGATTTTTTTTTTCAATTGAAACTTAAATTTTTAATCGGAGAAAAAATTTACTTTACTTTTTTTTTATTTATTTATTGTTTCATTTTTTATGTGTTTTGCTTGGAAGCTTAATGTTTTGTTTACTCAACCTGCTGTTTTTTTCGCTTAGGTTAAAAAAACTGAAAAATTAGCCATTTCGTAAAACTAAAATTATTTCGATAATGAAAATGAATTTTTAATTTTAACATTACCTTTTTGCTCTTTTTTGCATGTAAGAAAGTTTTCATTTCGCCCTGTTTGAAACATAAAAAATAATTTTATAACATTTTCAAAGAAAATTTGTGTAAATATTGAATAATTTTATATAACAAGATTTCATATTTTTTTAAATTTTAAAAAAATTATTTCAAATTGATAATTCATTTTCATATATTCATTTACAAGTATTTCTAGAATGGCTACTTTTTTGAAAAATTGTACACTAATGTAATATATTTCAATGCTTACATTAATAAACGTTTTAAACAAAAAGCAGTCGTTCTCATGCTTTAGTCCTAGACACATTATTGTGATCTTTTCTACCTAATTAGAATTTTTACAAAATATTTTTTTATCTATATATTGAATATTACAAAAAATTTGGGAACTACTGATTTATGATTTAAAATTATTAATTGTAAATTTTCAAGGATTAAAAAATGTTAACCTAAAACACTAACGAAAACTATTGATTACAAAAAATTATTTTTTTTTAAGTTTTAAAAATTGTATTTTAACATAAAATTCTATTCGTATAAATACATTTTTTGTTCTTTTAAAGCACATTTCTTTATCTAAGTTTTCATTATTTAATATCCTTGCAATACCAAGCTTAAATTTTCATTATACTATTTAAAAATAAAAACGTTGTAAAAATAAATCAATCGCAAAATTCAAAATTTTTTAAATATAAAGCATTCCTTCTTTTCGAGAAATCAAACTGTTTGATTCTATTATACGTGGTTATTATAACCGCTGAATGTTTATTGCATTTATGTGTAATAGAAAATAAGATAAAATGTTGTTAAGTTATTTAAAAAATATATGTAAGATAGAAAAAGTTCTTAAAAAATGCACATAAATAAGTTTATTCACTTTTTTCATTTCTTTGCATTTAAAAAGTGATGTTCAAATTGGTAAAATAAAACTACGACGATGATCATGATGTTTTAATAAAATTTAAAAATTGTTTTATTGAAAGTTTTATAAAATCTTTTTGACATGCAAAAATACATAACGAAAAAATTTGAACATCGCTGCCAAAATTTTTAGATATTTAGTTTCACTTATGACCAAGACGTGACACTCATTTTTTTTCTCTCAAATGAAACAACAGCAATATTTATACAAAAGTTAAATAATTTTTCTTCTGAAATAATGAAACCATTCTTCGATAACCAAAAATATAATAATTGATGAGTATCACTGCTTTGTATGTGAAAGCTTTATTACTTCATATTAACTTCTATTACCATGTTATTTTTTTATTTTTAATTTTAATTTTAATTATTATAATTTTCTTTTTTGTTTAATTTTAATTTCTAACGCGATTTATGCTTTTTTGTTTTCTTTTTTTCTCAAAAACTTTTTTTTTTAATATACAAAATAAAAAAATTGATCACTTGATATGATTGAAAACCCCAAAAATAAAATTTTTCGAAAATATTCGCATAAAAACAAAAAAAAAAAAAAATCAATTCAAACATCATAAAATGACGGAATCTTAATCAAATCAAAAAACCAACAATGAAATTGCCCAATTGGAATTAACAACCTATGTAAAATGTTTGAACATAACGGAATAAAAAAAAAACTTTTGGAACACAAAAAATCGAAATATTTATCCAAATTCTAAATTTAAAAAACTCAAAAATGGCGATTAACAAATGTAAAAAACAAATATCATCAATAAACAAATAAACAATCAAAAGGTGGGTGGCCTTGGGCATGGAATTCAGCAGCGTGGACAAGTCGTTGGGCTCCGTGGCAACAAAGTGGGTCAACGACCCGTGGCTCCAATAATAACAGGACAAGTGGTAACTCATGGAACTCGTCTCAGCAACGTTCAACGTGGCATACAAAAACAAAATACAACAGCAGGTGAGAATAAACTAAAAATCATCAATTCCTCTTTCTTTCTCATTCAAGCAAAAAATAATAATAAAAATAAAACCTATGTTCTATCAAAGTATAGATAACAAACCTTTCTCTCGATTAATTCTTTACTTATCAGATTTGTCAAATGTTATTGATCATTTCTTAGTATGTTTTTATTATTATTATTGTTTTTATTTTTCTATTGTTAAAACTATTAATTCATTATATTTCATTCATTGTTGGGTTCTCTCACTGCTTTTATTAACATTTTTGTCTTGAAAAATTTTAAATTTTTTTAATTTTAAAAGCTGCATGAATATTAGAAAAACTTGGAGCAATCTTATTCGCCTCATTTCCTTTCCTGAAGAAATGTCTTTCGTAAATAAATCATTATAGCTCACCGTTTTCTTGTTTTATTATTCCTGCTATTATGATATTACTTTGCAGTATGAGAGCACTTCATTGAATTCTTTATTTTTTAATCATTAATTTTTTTTTTATTTTTTAAAAACTTTCATTTATTTTTAAGAACACATTAACGTTCTTTTTTGCTTTTTAATATTTTATGTATTGGTTAATGTTTCACTATAACAAATTTTTTGAAAAACAATTAAAAATATTTTTTTTTTTCATTTTTCATTTTGAAATTCAACATAGTTTTAAAATGTCTTGTGCTAATAATATAAATACTTTTTCATTTTAATTTATTTTTTATTCTAAAATCATGAAAATATATTATTAAAATATAAGAATATTAAACACCTTTTAAAAAATAAACTACTGTTTAGTTTATAAATTAATCACTTTATTTTGAAATTGTAAACACAAAATATTTAGGATTATCGAAAAATTTAAAAAAATATATATAATAAATACAGTAAAATATATTATTTATAATAATAAATCGATTAGTATAGATCTACATAATTTATAAATGATAATTCATTCCCTTTTGAAAAATTTAATGATGTTATGTCAAAAAAATATAATGAAAAGAAAGCTTTATATATAATAATCAACGATTTATCTTGAAAATTGCGATTGATTTCTTAATCACAAATATTTTTTTTTTTTAATTTGTGCAGAAAATTTCGAATTCAATAATTGTATTAAGATGCTATAAATTTACTATTGTATTAACTCATTAATACTTTGATTAAAATAATCATCATATAGTTTATCATTACTCATTCATTGTTTTTTTTATTAATTATTTCATCTTTCAGTTAGTCGTTTAAAAAATATTTTTCACAAATAAATTTAACATTTTTTATACACACGAAGTTTGATTTTAAAATTAGTATTTTTTACTTATTGTTCACTTTTATATATATAATAAACCACTTTTATTAACATGCTTTGGTATTTTTTTTTATTTAGTCTAACAAATTGATTGTTGATATATATTTTTACTAATACAAAACTTTGTTATTATTAAAAAAGAAGTTTATACTAATCGATTAGACCAGAAAATATTGACACTTTTCAATTTACACCTAATTTTGTTTTGATTTTTACATTACATTGAGAGAAAAAATAAATTAAATAAATTGAACAACTTGCAATGTAAATCACTTTGAGTAATCAAAGTTTTAAAATAATAAAAATAATAATAAAAAAAAAAAAAATATTTTGTGTAGATAAATGACATAAATATAAAACTGAAAGATGAAACTTTATTTGAAATCGGTTGAAATCATTACTCTTCCTTTAACAATTAAACAAACTAATATGTTATCATAATAACTGCACTCAAGTTACAAATTAATAAATCACACCCACTTTTATTTTTTTTTAAATTAAAATTAATATTCCAGGTGAATAATTCATAATTTGGGCACTTTTATCGAAACAAAAACTTTAAATTGTTTTTTTTTTTTTTTTTTTTGATTTTTGAATTAAATTTTTAATACTTTAAAATGCATATTAAGATTTTATAAACTTAGATTTTTTCAACAAACTCGCAGTTTTGCTGGTTTAATGAAAAAGTGAATTAGATCCAGGAGCTATCTTTATTTTTGCGTTCACAAAAAAAAATTCCTTGAGAATTCAAAATATCGTTGATCGAGTGCTTTTAAGTTTTACACAAGCCCCTTTTCCAATACTAAACTTGTCATAAATGTTTAAAATTTGTTTTATATAACGAAAGGTATCTTACAATAATTGTGGTACCACATGTCCTTAGTTAAACCTTAAGAAGTGCATTTTTAAAAATATTCTAATTCTATTCATTTTAATGGCACTGAAATTTAATGGTTTATGGTCTACATAAATATTTAATCTTAATTTTTTTATTGCTTTTATAATGATGTTGTTATTTTTTTATCTTTTTCTGTTAATAACTCGAAGCATTTTCTTAACCTTTCCTAATCACATCAATAATTAACTATGTTTGTTTCAATAGCCTTTTAAACAAAAAAAAAATATAATATTTTAAAAAATAAATAAAACGAAAAATTTAAAAATTAGAAAATAATATAAAAAAAACACTAAGAAATTATTTAAGTTTTTTTCACTATTCATTTTTTATAATTGTTGCTGTTATGATTATTATTTTGTTCATTATCTTATTGTTTTGAACAAGTTATTTAAATTTTATGTTGAATTTACTATTATCCTAAACTGATAGATATTAAAATTTGAGAATTGGAAATAAATTCAAAAATCATGACAAGTAGTGTAAAAATTGTAAAATATAAGTAAAAAAATTGATACAGTGATTCAAATTAAAAAAAAAAGAATTGGGAACAAGCTTAATATTGGATAAAGCAACTGTGATGATATAATTATTGAAGAAAACAAAATTATAGGTGATGTAGAAAAAGAATGAAGATAATGAACTAAAATAAAATTAAATAGTAATACCATAAAATATTACAGAAACAGAAAAAGTTAATTTAATTTTTAAATCCTTTTAAATGTACTTTAAAACTTAATTTCACACTTAAAAGAATATGAAAACATGTAAAGAATATTCCCTTATAAAATTAATTTAATATACAGTATAAATCTTAAATTCGTGAGAAATCTTTGACAACATTAATGTTTTAATTAAATATTTTATGTTAAAGTATATTTAAAAGGAAAACATAGTATTAGTTACATTATATGCAACAATTAATTAAGTTTTAATACATCTATACTCTATACGTCTATACTCTCTAAACTAATTATTTATATTTTTTCTTCTTTCATGATTCTCATTTTTGAATTTTTAATTAGTAATCGGTAAACGTAAATTTGATGGGTTGGGACAAAATCAAGGGGATCCGAAGCGACGTTTTGGAATAGGAAATGGTGGAAACTGGGGAAGTCAACCTTTGCCTCAACAACCGCTAAATGGTGCAGAACAATGGTATACTGACACATATGCAGGATGGAGTTAAATCTATATCCAAAAACATAAATATATATTTTCGAAATTTGTGGTAACGCTAATTATCATCAATCGCAACAACAAATAAGAAAAACATCAAAATAAAAAGTTAAGGAATTTTTTAGTAAGAAATTTTTTACGAAAAAAAAAAAATATAAAGTAAAAAAAAAATTAAAATTTGTTTTTGATCAATCAAAGTGATGGACTGGCTTGACTGTATGACTTGAAAGAAAAACAAAAACCTTTTTTTTTTAAAAAAAAAAAAATAATAATAAATTTGAAAAATTATAGGAATTTAATTGTGATTTTAATAAATGAGAATAAGTAATTAAGAGTCTATGAAATAAAAAAAAAAAAGATGATCGCAATGCGGCTTAATTGAGATAAAATAAAAATTTTCCTTTCGACTGATTTTTTACACTAAAATCACATATTTAATTAAAAAATATAAAGAAATTTAACATTATAAATCAACATACATTTTAAATGATAAGGACGATATTAAGATTATTTTCATTTAAGTCAATGTGTAAAAATTTTCATCATAAATGAGTACATAAAAATGTAGAAGAAGTGCTGTAAAGGAAAATTTTTGAAAAATTTGACAGTCTGGTATAGTCATACAAAAATAAGAAATATAGTCGTGACCACTTTCAATAAAAGTTTTCAAACCTATTTCGATTCAATAAAATTATTCAAAAACATTAGTTAAAAAACACAAATTTTCACACGCGGCAAACATAAACGGTCGATAAAAAATAGTGAGAAAATACAAAAAATGAATACAATTGAAAAAATAATAGAGCTAAATAATTTTTGGCGCAACAATACTTTTTTTTGAAAACATCAAAATTCAAAGATTGAAACATAATGTTGATTTTTTTATAAAAGCTTTTAATTTTCTATATTCGGTAACATTAACGAAATGAGTTTGATCACAATAAATTTAATTTTAACTGATTACACTGAAATTTTAATTTGGTATTTTCAACATCAATATTAATTTAAAAAGATAGAAAATATAGTAATGTTTATAAATATTTGACTTTTTCAATTTTAAAGCTTAAAAAAATTAAATTTTAAAAATATCAGATTTAAAGTTTGTCAAAATACGCAGCAACAATATAATTTTTGATTACATTGATTCTCAAAATCGAAATATTTCATGTCACAAATTATTGACAATATCAAAATCATAATAATTCAAAGTATAAAAAGATCCTTATAATCGAACTTCGTTTGCGGCGGCTAAATATGAAAAAATTAAAAATAAACCTTTAGAGAACTCAATATTAGATTAAACTAAGACATTGATTTTTCATGATTAATAAAAAGAATGATTTCATAAATTAACTGGTATATTTGCGTAGATTCAAAAGATACACAAACCAGACATAATATTTTTTTTAAAAAGAAAAAATTAATAGTTTATAGAATTGTGTAGTAATTGATCATACTTAAAATGATAAGACAAAACAAAAATTCTTACGGAGAAAAGCACATCAAAAATTAATATTTAATCCCAATACCCTTATAAATTGTCTTTAGTAAGTTTGTAAAATTTAATTAAGAAATTAAGGATAATTGAAAAAATATGTGTATGTGTGTATGAATGAGAGAAAAATATATATGTTTATGTAAAGAATTGAAATCATATGGAAGCAGTGATGATTTAACTTACATAATAAGTAGGAAATATTGAAGCATTGAATAACACATCATCCACCATTAAATAATAAAATCAATTGGGAAATGAAACGTCGCTTTGTCGTTAAAATGAAATGATTCTAGGTTTTAGCTTTTTATGATTTAGAAATTTTCTATATTCTTAATCGTTTTTTTTTTCGGTTTTGAAAACATTAAAAAATAAATATCTTAAAATTAAATAGTACATTTATTTCAAATAAAATATAAAAATAGCTTCCTATTTAAGTAAATAAATTTGAAATTAAGATTTTATTAATTTTTGTTTTTTTTTTTTTTATTTGTTAATTTTTTATTACATTTGAAGTTTCATAATATTTTAGAACAATTTAATCATTCAACAATAACACAAAAAAATCAAAAAATAACAATTTTGATAATTTTTTTTTTCAATTTAAGAAAAGTAATTTGTTCAATTTTTTTTTATCTCAGTTGCTTTTATCTTTTTTTCTCTCAGTTGTACTATTTTTTTTCTTTTTGGTTACAGCTTCTAATTAGAAGCCGAAATAGTAGTTTATTATATTTATTTTTTAAATCATTATGTTTATGTTTTCAAAATCATGTGAAAATTGGTGAAAACTGAAATTTTTATAATTTTTGATTACTTTTTTAAAAAAAAAAAAAAAACTTTTTAAAAAATAAATAGCTGTTGTAAAGATCACTTTTGCGTATCTGTTGTCAGTATAAAGATCTTTATCTGTGAATTCAATGTACACTGAATTTTAAATCTTACTAAAGCAAATGGAAATGAGTCTAACCTACATACAATATAATTTACTTTGATTTTTTTAACTTTAATTAAGATTTTTAACGACATATTTTGTTTCAAATTTTTCTGGTTTTTTACAAATCAAACACAGTTTGATAAAATTATAAATCAATGTTTGTTAATAATTTTAATATTTTCTTTTAATTTTTTAACGAATTCGGAGTTGAAACACAAAACAAACATTAAATTTAATACTACTTAACAATATAAAATTATTTAGCAAACAAAAAAATAATAATAATAATAATAATAATAGCATACCATGGAAATAAAGTTTCAAAAATTTAAAAATTTTCATTTATGTTGTGTTAATCATTAATAAATTTTATTGAGTTTTATTTCTCTAAAATAAAAAAAAAAAATAAGAAATAGATCTTAATAAAATTTATTCATAAGTTTTGACTCGTTTTATTATGTTTATTATAAACTTTTCACAATTTGATTTATTAATAATCCCCATGTAATAATTTTTCTCTTTAAAAATTTGAATGTTATTTTTTTCGTATTTACTTTTGAATGTGATTCTTACACAAATATTTTTGAATTTTTTTATACTCAAAAACTGCTGACGAACATTTACAATAATTAATTTTAGTATATTTTTAATTTATTTTTCTTAAGTTATTATTTTTTTTCTTCTCTTATTCAAGAAAATAAAAAATAAATAGATACAATTATATTTTGATTTTATTTTAAAGAAAAAAATTGTATTCATATGATCATTTTAATATTCTAATTTTCAATCATTTTAAGTCTAGCACCTTTTGATCCGTTTTTTTTTTTTAATTTATTACCTTTTCGTTTTAATATCAATTTTTTTGTATGATCACACAACTTTTGAAAACTGATCGTTGAATCAATTTTTCGACATTTCATGGATAAGAAAATCAAGATCCCAATAACAAAAACAGATTCAATTCTATATTTAGTATGATTCAAAAATATATAGGCAACAGTTATAAAATTAAAATTGGATTTAAAGGTGCTAGTTTCAGTAAATAAAGAATTAGAACTTATCCTTTTTACGCCTGAAAAAAATTGCTTTTTCCACTTACATAAAAAATTATTATATACTGTTTATGTGAATGTATAACAGTACACTTTGATATTTTTTTGTACCATCAAAAACAAGTATGAATTCTGGATAGACTGCCGCTTTATAAAAATAATAATCGTTAAAACAACTAAACCTACAAAACGATTTACAAGCAGAAGAAGTAATAGGTATTGAGCAGTTTTAAAAATATAAAATTGGTCTATTGCAAGTTTGGAAATGTTTTGAACTAAAATATTTTGCAAACACAAGTATCATGTATTTTCAAAAAAACCGTGTTCTTGAACGACGAAAACCCCAAACAGAAATTCAAAATAAATTCTGAAGAAATTCCAAGCTAAAGATGAATAATAAGTTGATTTCATCATAGTAAATTTTTAAGCAATGCAGACTTAAATAATGCAGTTAACTTGTCTTATAACATAGAAAATATGTAAACGAAATGAATTTTTCTATCACAAGTCAATATAAATAAAAATTCAATCGAATATAATGAGATGATATGAAGTTAACCCGAAATTTTTTCTCTCTGTCTCTTCTTTAAGATTCATTTTAAATGAATAGTCTTTTACTAATGAAGAGAGATTTTCGGGAGGAAAAAGACTGAATATGTATAAAATTAAGATGAACTATAAAAAATGTTCTAAAACTTTTTTTTAAAAAAAGAAAAAATAACTGAAAACATGGAAAGAAAGATAAAAAATTTTTAATCTTGAATTTTTACATATTTTCATTATTTTTATTATCGTCTGAAAATGAATAATTTATGAATAAAAGCAATTAAATTTTATTTTGCAAAAAAAGGGTTTACATTTCATAATTTTTTTAATCAAACAATATTTTTTAAAAGAAAAAATCATATTTTGCAAAATACTATTTGATGTTTTTATAATAAATATAAATTACGAACGAGAAACAATTTTTATTTATTATAATTTTTTCTGATTTTTAATAATTATAAATGTGGTCATTTAAGTGTAAATGATGATGCAAATAAATATAAAATTGAAATGTCAAAGTGAAATTTTTTAAATAAATTAAAAACGAATTAAAACAAATAAGTGAACTATGAACGTTGTGCAAATATTTATTAACTGAAAAATTTGATTGATTTAATAATTTTTTTTTTTTTAAAAAATATAATAATTTTTTATTATTTAATAATTACTTTTTTCTTCTTCAAATCTTAGAAATGTTTGAATAAAAATGAAAACACATTGATATAATAATTATTATGATAAGAAATATAAGAATTAAGAATGGTCTATATATCATGATGATATATTAGCATGTATTCAAATAACAAAGATTTTATAAATACTAAAACATCAAAAAAAAAAAAATTAATAATAATAATGATAAATCAAAATCGAATTGAAAAAAAAAATGTCAAAAAATCATCTGCACCATACGAAAAATGTAACCAAGTTTGACTTCCTTACAAAAAAAGAAAAAAATAATAATAATAAAAATAAATCAGTACATGAAGAATTAATGATAAAGCAAAGCATAGATAGAATGGTAATGAATGATAAAGTTTTTGAATAAAATTTAATAATGATACATAGAATATCTTATTTGTTTGAGCAATGCTTCTCCACATTAAAAAATTTCAAAAAAAAATTGATTATACTAAGCAATACATTATATTTAAAAAAATATCTCAACGTTTATCTGAATCGAAAATGAATAATATGGTTAAAAATTCTTAATTTAAATTTATAAATAATGTAAGATGCATTGCTCCAATAAAGGTAAATTTGGAAAGAAAATTTTGAAAAAGAAAAGTAAAAAAAAAAATAAATTTTTCCAGTCCACTCTACGCTCAATAAATAACATTAAAAAATAAAAATAATAAAAAATGTAGATAGAGTCCAGTTTAATAAAATGAAACAAACAAAGAAAAGTAACAATAAAGTTAGAAGCCATAGCATCGATTACAGATTTTTCAATCTAAGTTTTCTATTTTATAAGATTTTTTTTTTTAATTTTACTTTTTCAAATTGTATCAAACATTCATTTAAACCCCCCAAATTACCGTTTGCCTATTTCTTGCTGTACATCTTACAACAACAAAAACATAAAATAGAATCAATTACAGTTAATTTGCATTTTAAGAATAAATAATTAATTACACAAGATTTTTCTGTTATGGTTTAATAACATTTTTTTTTATTTTAATCAACAATAGTTTGTTCTGGATTTTCTCACTATAGCAATTACATTACATTTTATAATCATTAATTTTTTTTTTGGTATAATTTTACTAAATTTTTTTGAAAAAACTAAAAACAATTTACATAGTCTTACTTTTAAAAAAATATTAAATTGCAAAACATAATATAGAATACAAAAAAATGATCAAGATTTTGATCAAGAACTTTTCACCTTATTTTATGATGATAAAATTTTAAATTTCATTTATTTCGTATGGAATATTGTACTATTATGAAAAAATTAATAAAATGATGGAAAAATGTATTTTTTTTTTGTTTGACGTACTATTTACTTATTTTCAGGAATTGCACAACTGTCAATCATAAAAAAAAAATAATAATAATAATAAAACAAATCCAAATGAAAATATCTTTTTATATTTTTTATTTTTTTATATATTTTTATATATATTCACATAAATTGATATATAATTATGATTCAGTCCCAGCAGCTTTACGCAGCAGAATATATATTTTTTCCTTGATCCATTCCTTGTTGTACGGGGCATATGTGTTGCTTGATTTTTGATAAACTAGAACAGACAGATCTCTAAGTTGATCAATAAAATCAAAAAGCTGAGATATATCATAGGTGATTTGGGCAACTTGAGGATTTCGGCGTTTTAAATGCTCTTCATATATTCTACAGACTCCTTCCAAACAATCGTTTACACTTTCATAATCACTATATGTTCTGCTTTCAGGACTACTGCTTGGTTGAATCAGCAATATACTATGTGACATATCTCCTTCCTTTTTTACTATATGCTTTTTTTGCCTACGATTTGGTTAATGAAAAAAAATATTAATTGCTTTTTTTATGAAACGGTTATAATTACTCATAAATTAAGAGCACTATTTCAACGTCAGATGAGTTGTTATGTCAAGTCTCTGTTTTATTTAATGTAGTCAATTGAATATTTTTAAATATATCCTTTACAATTTAAATTTGGTAAATATCTTAAAATCTATTTTATTAATTTTCAATCCGATAAATAAAATTTTTTCTTTAAAAGCTTTTTTTAACAAATTAATATTAACTTAAAAAGACTTTTCATCAATGTTCAAACAAAAATCTCTCTCTTAAATAAAACCATCTTAGAGACCAAAAATAAATAAATAAACATTATCATAAAATTAAAGTTTTCAAACACGAAATATCTTTAAAAACGATTTGATTCTCGATTTTATTTTCATTATAACTTGTATATTACTTTAAATTTGTGTCAAAAAATGTAGTATTTTAAAGAATTCGAGCGTTTAATAAACGTCATTAGTGTTTATTATTTTTACCCATAATTTTTATTAAATGATATTCTAATAGTCATTTTGACTTTCGAAACATATTTTATCCAAATTTCAATCAAGACACATCGAGAAGTTTTTAAAACACAGTTTGTACCAGAAACCTCTTCTTACTTACTTAATAAAATTGATTTTTGATAAAATTTATTCAGGATTATTTGGTTCCAGGGATTTAAAACTCGATGTTTATGTTTATTTTTTAAAATAATGTTCGACTGTTTAAAAAAGTTATTTTTACAATATATAACATATGATTTTTAAAGACATGACGTTAAAGTTTCACTTTGTCTTGCATAGTTGAGTTACAAGTTTAAATCAGTTTAAAGTTTTACAATGTATCAAATTATCATTTCATTAATATTTTGCTTAGGTATCTAAAAAAGCATATTTTTAGACTGCTAGTTCAAAATCATGAATTTAAAATAAACTGGTGATAAAACGTACAACTGTACGTAATATATATTTTGACATCTACTTTTTTTACCAATTTCAAATCACTTCATTAAAAAAATGCGCTATAGAAGTTATATTCAAACCAATCAAAAACAAAACCTGCTTCATAATGAAAATTGGCAACATAGCAAGTTTAATAAAATAAGAAAAGATTCATTTGAAAAATATTATTTTTTTTTACTAAAATATTTAGTTCTGTGTGATAAAAGCTTACTTAATGCTTTACTTTCTGTAATCATTTTACATTTGTAATAATTGTGAAATAATTTTCGCAGTTTATATAATTGTGAGGTTTTAAAGGAGAAAAAACTTGATTCA
This sequence comes from Chironomus striatipennis, assembly GCA_026123125.1. Taxonomy (NCBI): domain Eukaryota; kingdom Metazoa; phylum Arthropoda; class Insecta; order Diptera; family Chironomidae; genus Chironomus; species Chironomus striatipennis. The sequence continues at coordinate 24,587,255 of CM047393.1, forward strand.
ATCTTTTTTCATAATGTCCTTTGGAAAGTCTTTTCGAGTTCTTGAAAAAAAGAATGCAATTCCGCATAGTATTATCTTGGAGCACAGGTATTTCAGTATTTTATTGTGAATATATATTTATTATATTTCCTTTATTTGTACTGTTTTTAGGTCTAAAACTGATACTATTTTATTTGAGTCAAACTCAGTGGCAAACTTATGTAAATTGAAGAAAAATTTCTTTACAATTATCGATTTTTTACTCCCACATTTTATTATCAAAATTGTTTTTTTTATTATTAGCTGGTCAAGAAACTGAAGCAATCAGAAAGAATTATATAAAAATAGTTGATGCTTACGGCTGTTTAGGATGTTTACAATTAAATGCTGGAGAATCAACAATCCTTTATTTAGTTATGGTTACTGGATGTTTTAGCATTGGAAAGATTGCTGACTCTGAAATATTTCGAATTACTCAAACACAGTTAATATCACTCCAAACGAATCAAAATAACAATGAAGATAGAATTGCTGAGGTGAGGAAAGTTTTAAATTCTGGAACATTTTATTTTGCATGGAATTCATCAAATCAGCAAGAATCATCATTTGATATTACATTGAGTGCTCAACGTCGACGCAAAACGAATGAAACTGATAATCGTTTCTTCTGGAATAGAATGCTTCATATACATTTTTTGCGTTTCGATGTAGATTGCGATTTTTGGCTTTTAAAAGCAATGTGTGGATCAATTGAAATTAGAACAGTCTATGCAGGAAGTAAGCAAGCTAGAGCAATTATCATATCAAGACTGTCATGCGAACGAGCCGGTACACGATTTAATGTTCGTGGTGTTAATGATGAAGGGCATGTTGCTAATTTTGTAGAAACAGAACAAGCCATTTATTTAGACTCTGATATAACATCTTATGTCCAAACGCGTGGCTCAGTTCCTCTTTTCTGGGAACAATCAGGCATAAATGTTGGGTCACACAAAGTCAAACTATCGCGTGGGTTTGAAGCTACTGCTCCTGCTTTCGATCGTCATTTATCCTTAATGAAAAAACGTTATGGTAGACTAGTGATTTGCAACCTTTTAGGGACAAGTTTGATCGGAAGTAAAGAAGGAGAGGCAATGTTGAGCAATGAATATCAAAAACATCATGAAAAATCAAACCATACAGATGTTCCACATATTGTTTTTGATTACCATTCAGAGTGTCGGGGAAATCAAATAAATTTGTCGAAACTTAAGGAACGTTTAGACAAAAACTGCAGACATTTTGGATTATTTTATGCTTCAGGAGATGAGATTGTTAAGGAGCAATATGGAACGATTCGAACGAATTGCATTGATTGTTTAGGTATTATTATCATTTATTTTTTAAAGTTATTTTTGTGCTTAAAAAGTATTAAAAATCTCAATTTTTTTTTAGATAGAACAAATTGTGTTCAAACTTTCATTGGCTTATATATACTTCAGGAACAAATAAAAATTATTGGACTAGCAGACAAGACACTTTCTAGATTTGAGGAAGTTTTTAAACAAATGTGGATATCTAATGGTAATGAAGTCAGTAAGATTTATGCTGGAACAGGTAAGTCAGTCAAGAATTTCATAAATAATAATATAAAAAGATAAAGGGTAGATATCAGCACTTATATTAATTATCATACTTATTTAAGGTGCGATGGGTGCATCTAATAAGCTAATTGATGGAGCCAGGTCTGCAGCGCGAACAATTCAAAACAATTTATTAGATTCATCCAAACAGGAGGCAATTGATATTTTACTGGTTGGATCTACATTAAATTCAGAACTTGCCGATCGTGCTCGCATTTTATTACCAACAAACATGTTACATGCTCCAACTAGTGTTTTACGAGAAATGTGCTTAAGATCCAATGAGTACATATCAATAAATGAATTGCGAGTGGCCGTTGGAACATATAATGTTAATGGCGGAAAGCATTTTCGCAGTGTTGTTTATAAAGATTTATCCTTAATCGATTGGCTTGCTCCAAAAAATGGTACTTTTTAGTTTGATTCAGTTTGATTATTATTATTATAAATACTATCATTACAATGTCTCCTGTTCCAGATGCAATAGTCGACATCGAGCACTCTGATTCCGTTTATGATAAAATGGCTGATATTTATGCGATTGGATTTCAAGAAATTGTTGATCTGAATGCACAAAACATTGTAGCAGCTAGTAGTGATAATGCAAAAGCTTGTAATTAAATATTTAATACATACATGCAATAACTATTTTTTTTTCTTAAAAAAAAAGTAGATTAATTTTTTACATTACAACACATTACAGGGGCTGAAGAATTGCAAAGAGTGTTATCAAAAGAAGATGAACCATACTCATTGCTAACGAGTCAACAGCTTGTTGGAGTCTGCTTATATGTATTTGTGAGACCACATTTAGCAAAAAGTATTCGTGACGTCGCGACTGATTCTGTCAAAACTGGTTTAGGAGGAGCCACAGGAAATAAAGGAAGCGTAGCAATTAGATTTGTATTAAATGGAACTTCATTTTGCTTTGTAGCTGCTCATTTTGCTGCTGGTCAATCACAAGTAGCAGAGCGAAATGCGGATTATGCTGAAATTACAAGGAAAATTCAATTTCCAATGGGAAGAACGCTAAAAGGACATGATTATGTGTTTTGGTGCGGTGATTTCAACTATCGCATTGACATGGATAAGGATGAAATGAAGGACTTAATCAGACAAGGTGAATTACAGCCAATACTTGAAAATGATCAGCTGAGAGTAAGTAAAACCTATTTATTTCATTAAAAGTTTTACATTTAATTAGTAGCTTATTTTTTTAGAAGCAACAAGAAGCTGGTCAAGTTTTTAATGACTTTTTAGAGGGTGAAATCAACTTCCCTCCAACATATAAATATGATCTCTTTTCTGAGGACTATGATACTTCGGAGAAATGTAGAGCTCCAGCATGGACAGATAGGGTTTTATGGCGTAGAAGAATGCAGCAAGCAGATTCAGATAATCCAAATTGGAGTCCTGGAAAATTATTGTTTTACGGTAGAGCAGAATTAAAACAATCGGATCATCGTCCAGTCATTTCAATTCTTGATATCGAAGTTGCTAGTATTGACGTTGATAAGAGATCAAAAGTTTTCAATGATGTTATTATGAGTCTTGGTCCACCGGATGCTACTGTAGTGATTCATACTGTCGATCATGAACCTGAAGATGAAGGTGAAAGTATATATGATGAAACAATTACAGCTAATTTAGTGCAAGAGTTAGCAGAGTTGGGTGAAGTGACATTAGTGAGATTTGTAGGAGAAACAATGTGGGTCACATTTAAAGATGGACAATCTGCCCTAGCTGCCGTTAATCGAAAATGTAACATCAATGTACAAGGAATAGATTTTATTATTCGATTAAAAACTGAAGATTGGTTGAAAAAAGTTTTCGATGAAATTTCATTATGCTCATCTAACTGTGTACCTATGTGTGAATACATAGATATTTCAACTAATGATGATTATAATAGTATCGGACTGCCTACAAGTTCTGAAACTTCTCGTTCTAAGCCTCCTTTGAGGCCACCTCTTCCGAAATCTCCACAGCCAATGCACAAACCCAAACATCAGGTATAATTTTTAATACATTGCAATGCATTCTTCATCATTATACATCTATTAAATTTTAGGCTGGCGTTGTAGATGTGTCGCAAATTATTCGACCCTCGTCAGGGTCACAACCTCAAATTCCTGAGAGACCATCCATTCCACGTAGACCAAAAAATTTCGATTCTAAAGCAGATGCTCCATCTTATGTTCAACAACACAACGATAATTCACAAATTGAAACTTATCAAGCACCATCTGCAATTTACGAAGAAATCAAAGATGACATTGTAAGTACATTAATATTATTATGATAATAAAAACTGATGTAAGGTTTTTAATGAAGCATAATGGTAATGAGTATTAAACTTTTTGTTTTTCTTTTAAGCCTCCAAAAGAGCCACCACCGGTATTAAATCAAACACCAGCAATTCCACAAAGAAATCAACAATTGCCTCCAATTCCAGCTCGCAATAAGCCTCCGCCGTTACCGATGCGTGCAAACCAACAATAAAAAAAAAAGCGTGTAAAAAATATGATACATTCTATTCTTGATGTTATTTCTAGAGAGCTAAAATTCTTTATTTGATGTTTGAAACTCAATTATATATACCTACTTTAGTAGAAAGTGTTAACTTTAACATATAGGTCCTCGTCAAATAATATCGAATTCAGTAGGTTAGAAAAAGTCTAATGATCTTAATTTGTTAATTTCAAAAATTTAATTACCTAGATGAAGAAATTTAAAACATTATTTTATTTGTTTTAATTGATTTGACCAGAATCACGGCAAAAATTATGTTTTTTTTTTATTTACCTACTCGTTCTGTCTTTCTTTTCTTATTCTGATATCGCATTTAAAAAAAATCGTCAGATGTAAAGTGTCAAATCGTTAGTCTTAAAAACTCTATCATCTCACATAACCGTTTCTAATGCTGCTTTTTTTGACGAGCTCCGATGCAAATAAGAAACTAAGTAATGTAGTTTTAGACCTAGTCAATGATATAACAAAAAAAAAAAAATACATATAAAATTAAATAACTACATATTAAATCATAATATGTAATGAAAACAATTACAACATTCTTATAGCTTAAACGTACTAATTAATTTTAATTTAAAATCAAAAATATAAAATTTATTTTAGATGCATGCGCCACAATCTGTTACATTTATAAAAAAAAAAAATATTAATATTGGATCTGGTTAAGATATCCTTATTGTTTAGCAAATATGTTATGAAAATTCAACAAAATATGTTAATTATTGAATTACCCCGAACTATATACCTACATACATAATAACCATATGAAATCATATATGAAGTATAACGGCCTCGCCGAAAAATTGAGGAATAATAGAGTAACGGTTTTTTGAAATTCAAATTTTAATAATATTTTTGTTTCATGAAATACACCTCGAATCAACATGATATTGATGATATCTCTATCAAATCATAAAGAATAATACTTAAACTATGATTTCATGTGTTTACATGCATGAATTATTGCTTAAATCAAGAGTAATTTAAATTTTTCCAATTTTTTGTTAACTGAAAAATTTAAATTTATGATGACCGTTACAGATTTTTGAACATAAATTTGTAATTTTTCATGGGTTAACAGTTTCAAATATTAATTTTAATATTAGAATTTATTAAGCAAGTGCTTACATACATTTTGGAATAAAAACTTTGAATATTCCTGCAGTAACAGCAGAGATATTGCCAGTTTTAAAAATAAAAATGAATTTTTCCTCAAAATTCTTCGTCAGGAACGCTCATTAAAATTGATTTTTTAGCGAAATTAAGCATCGTATCTCCATAAATTTGGTATTAAAATGTTCGTATCGATGAAATACATAAGATAAAATAATAATACAATATGTTTTCTAATAAAAAATCAGAGTAAATTGATAAATACTAAGCGTTCCTGACGAAGAATATTTTTTCGGCGAGGCCGATAAAGTATTAAAATGAGATAAATAAAGAAGCTATTCAAAGAAATATATGTGAAAACAAGTGTTTTTATTGAAGAGGCATTTCTTTAATAAAATTGGTGAAATATGGTACACATAATTTTACTAATTCAGTTTAATAGTAATGCAAAAACTAAGCGTTTTTATGATTTTGAATCAATTTCGGATACAGTCAAATATATTTGCACATTATATGAGGAAAGACTTAAGAAATCTAATCAAGAAATACCGTATTTAACATATAATATCATGAATTTATATCAGTATATTGATGAGGTAAGTTGCTTATTTACTTTAATTATTTAGTATTAATAAAATTTGAATTTTTAGCTACAAGATTGTTCAATTTTAATTGATCGCTTTGATGGTCGAAATTACATTGCTTATTCAAAACAATGGATTAAACAAAAAGTTTTCCATATATTAAGGCAGGAAACATCAGAATAAGAGTGGAAAAAAGATGTATGTCTTGTAATTTTTTTTAAAACTACTTATATTATAAGCTAATTGTGAAAATAAAATTACAAAGCATTTAACGTTATTTAATGATTTCAATCCAAAGTAATAATAATAACTAATTAATTTGAATCGTTTGAATAATAAAATTTGTATCATTTACCTACTTAAATTGTTATTGTAAAAAACATCGATTAGAAAAAAATAACTGATTTTTTTTAAAAAAATTTAAGGGGAAAGAAATATGTTGCAACTTAACCAATAAAAAAAAGTAAAGATTGATTCTTACTGAAAATTTCGCCGAAATTAAATTCATTTTTTATAAAAATTTATTGGTCTTTCAAAGCAATTTATAATGGCAGATGAATTTTTTTACGGTAAGAACTAAAATACACTTGAAATCAAATTAAATTTTATCAAATTGAATGTACATTAACGATATTTTTCATTTATTTTAAGGAGTCTCATTAAAAGGTTCTGGTAATAGTGTAGTATGGAACCCAGAAAATCCAGAGAGTGGCAATGACGAACTTGAATATCCAAGAGCTAACAAGCTAATTGTAAAACAAATTTTATTAGGAGTTGAAGCAAAATCTGATGAATACAACGTGGTAGAGGTAAACAAACTTGGATTTTTAGCTTGTTACTAATTAGTTGCTAACCTTTAAATATAATAATTAATTTTATTTAGGTAGAAACAAAATCTGAAGATTCAATCATAAAAATTCCAATTGCTGTATTAAAAGTTGGAGAAAATAGATGCAGTCAAAGTTTTCTCGAGTTTCCAGATGCTCCAGTAAAGTTTACATTGATCCAGGGCGAAGGTAAAAAAATATATATTATATTTAAGTCTTTCAGAATTCCTTAAAATCATAATCTTTCTATTTATTAAAGGTCCTGTTCACATTCATGGACATCATTTAGTCGGCGAGATTGATACTGATGAAATTGAGGAAGAAATCGACGAAGAAGAGTTTGACGATGGGGAAGAGGATCAAGACGAACCAAAAAATAAAAAAGCTAAAGTTGCAAGCCAAAATTCAAAAGGCGCCAAAAATGATAAAAACAGTAAGAAGAAATAAGTTGCTGCATATATATAAATAATTTTTTGTACTTGGTTCTTTTAATATTTTTCGATTGATGCTGTTTAAAACAGCTCATTCCTTTACAAAAGATGGTTAATATAAAAAATACAGTATATATACAAACATGAATCAGTAATCAATAAATCCTTACAGATACAGCAAGATATTATTCATAATAATTCACTTCCACAGCTGTATGTTATGTTATTAGCAGCAGAGAGAATTGAGTTTTAAGACTAGGTATTTTTGCCATACACTAAATCTCCAAACATATTTCGTTTATATTAATACTCAAAAGTTAATAACAATTCAAACTTTGCCTGATCTATAAAATCGTTAAGGTAATAAAATGTTACTTGAAAAATCTTACTTGACAAAGAAATACTAGCTGAAATAGTTTTTGAAATTTTATTTTGCAAGAAAAAATAGTTAAAAATTAAAGAAAAAAATCTTTTTTATTTCATTTTTCTATGTTTATGTTGGTATATGCTATAATGGAAAGTAATTAATTATCTGTAAGCATTTCCTCAATCTCTTTCAATAAATTTCCACTTTCACCTGTGTCTTTTTCTAAATCGTTTTGAATTTTTGATTTTGATTGATCATCAGCTATTATTGATATTGTTTCTTGAGACTGTTTCTTAGATTCTTCAGAAGTTTCAGGCTTATCATTTTCTAACGTGCTACTTGATATTGGATTTATATTAAATGGATTTTTGAAATTTTTCAAATTTTCTGGAACAGGCAACTTAGCAAGCTCATCTCTCAGTTGTCGATATTGTCGTTTTAAAACCATTGAGTTGAATGATATAGTTCTTCCACAACGTTCACTTACTTGTGTTGAACGACTTAGTTCTTCAATCCAGTTTTCAATTTGTTGACAAATTTCGTTCCGTTTAAGCCAAAAATGATTATGAATGACATCTTTAAAGCAAGTTGAAGGATCTGGGTCTAAAGGATTTCGAATTTTTCTAATTTGTTCCAGCATTGCGAATCGAACAGTTGCTAAAGTAATGAAGATTATATTTAGTTAATAGAAGATACAAGAATTTATAAAGAATTCGTGACGAATTTAGTATTTACCCTGGTATATGTTACTATTATATTCCCTTGATGAATGATTTCCACTTTGTGTTCCTCGAGATCTTTCAAATCCGGGCTCGTTAAAATATGGTTCGCTGACTAAAATAAGTGATTGTATCGAGACTAGAACTTGCAAAAAACTAGATGTTTGAGCATTCCATTTTTCTTCAGGTCTACCATGCCATGTGTTTAGAATGCTTAGACAGACTTTTCCATCATTATATAAATTTGGATTAAATCTTACAGAATGTCGTCCAGTTGTTTCTAAATTAATCATCATTGGTGAATTTGGATAATCATGTGGAAAATACACATCAAATTCGAAACACCCATTTGCATAAGGAGTTTCAGATGGTCCTGTTATGAGAACCTTCATTATATCTAAACGATCAGTATCACAGCGAACAAAAACTGAACTGCTGAATGAAAGGGGTAAACTGGTCGAAAGAGTAGTGGCTTCTTGAGCAAGACGTTTGATTCTACCAGGATTGCTTCGATCATTGCTCATTCTAACATTCGATTCAAAATGATGAGATACAGTGAAACGATATCCACCATTTTCTGACTCGGCGATCATCTCAAATGTATCTAATTTAGTTATTAATTGAGGAACTAATTATTACATGTTTAATTTTAATAAATAAAAAATTTACCAAACTGTAGTTTTTTCATCACTTCCAAATATTTCATTTCCAAACTTGTATTATTAATTTGATATTCTATCGATGATACAGATGACTGTTGCTCATTTTTATCAAGACTATTACTGTCTGAGTATGTTGCAGACTGCACTAGGCATGTAGTTTCTTGAATGTCGGGAATTAATAAAGCTAGTCCTTCGTCATCACTTTCGTCGAGATTTATTGATATTTTCTGTGACTGGCCACCTTTTAAATTAGATTTTTTATTTATTCTGTAAATAGAAAATTTGAAATATTTTTTTCTCCACTTTTTTATGTTTTTTAAACATTTTTCTTACTTTAAACGACTTGCATAAGTATCAACACAATTTTTAATGTTGTAAAGCAGACTTGCTATCGAATTTTTTGAATCGTCTTCTTGTTTTACTGTTAATAAATTAATCAATTGAGGTGATATTGACAAAGCTCGTAAAAGTTGTAAAATAGCACGATAAAGCGGAATATGTCTTGTAATGTCAAGAACTGTCAAAAAAGAAAATTATTCTCAATTAAAACAAAAAAAAAATAAAAAAACAATAACATCATACCAGAGTCATTCCTTAAATACGAACATAATGCTGGAATGAGACATGATTGTTGAACAAGATCTATGAAAAGTGGTGGTAGATCACATTTATCTGCTGATGATTCTCGATATTCAGCACTATTTAACTCAGCGTTAGGAATTATATCTCCAGGATTTATATAACTTGAAAGAACCTATTACGCAGAAAAATCAGTGTTAGAGTAATTAAAGTAAATCATAAAAACTTCAGTACCTGCAACAGAACAGTAACAAAATCTTCTTCACTTTTTTGCTTCAAAAGTGCTTGTTCAACATTCCATGATTGCTGAGTAGATCCAGTACCAAATCCTAAGAAATTATTAAAAATAATAACATGTTTTAATAATACTTTTAAATTAATGTGTCCACAAACCTGTGCCTTTTGCCCAATAAACGTGACTTTTGTCGTCTGAAGTTAGATCTTCATTAAGCATTGCATGAGATTTAATCGAAGATGATGATTTCATGGTTTCAGGACCAGTTGCTAAATTCGAACTGTGATGCGTGAAAATGCTTAAACAATTTAAGACAAGATGGCTAGCGCCAATTTCGCATATCATGCGCCTCAATAAAACACCATCATCTGTCGAGAGAGGCGAACTATCTAATAGCTGCCTCAAAACTTCAAATGGCAACGTTGGTAGCGATGAGCTGAGTGTTAGACTATAAATATCATCTAAAACAATATAAAATGTGTTAATATGTAAATTTTAAAAATTGAAAAACTAACGAATGAAAATTAACTATCTACTTACTTCCTTCACCATCTCCAGTTACTCCAAGGATCAATCTTAAGAGACATTGAGCTCGAATTTTATCGCGTAATAAAACTTCAGAATATGCTGGAAGTTTGAGAAAAAGACCAAATGCAGCTAAAGAATGTTGAGGCACTGATGATATGACATTTGCAATCTTGCATGAACTATCAATTCCATCATCTACATCTTCATATATCTCTTCATTTGGTTCAATTTTAATCCATTCTCCTTTGACCCACTCTCCAGGTAAACTTTTTTCCTTCTCACTAAATTTTTGAACACTTTTTGGTTGCTCAGGATAAACTGTAGGAAGATAGTGAGCTAGTAACGATAGTCCTCCGCGACTAGAGAATATTTGTAATGGAGAAGATAATGGATTGAAATCTGAAGCTTTTGTTACTTCTGACGTATCCTCTTCATTTGGATTGCTTTTCGATTGAATTAAATTCAAATTAATGCATGGTGTTGATAATGAGATGCCATTAGATTTTAACATAGTCAGAATTTGAGCTATAGTTGTGTCGCTAGTGATTGCGGTATCTGAACAAGCAGTATGTACGAGTTGAATGCACTCATGTAAGCTTTTTGTTTCATCAGATTTCGTTTTAAAAACATTGAAAAAATCTTTTGTTTTTTGAGCATTTTCTTGATTTTTAAGTTCTTTAGATCGTTTATCTTTAGCTTGAACTCCTGCAGCAACGCTCAAAAATTCCATTCCGAAATTCATTTGCATTCCTAGATCCCATAAATCTTTCTTTTCATTTCGATTATCAAGTGGAAAGTCTGAACATTTGATAGGAACTGTTTCATTAGTGCTGATAGATGGAAGCATGTTGTTATAAACAGATATGCTATTTTGTAAAATTTCTTGACACTTTGTATTGATGCTAACATAGAACAATAAATGATGTGAATTTGGTTTCTTTGAAGGATGATTACTGATGTATGTCATGTTTGAATCATATTTCCTTAAAAGTGGTAGGTCACTTCGTACACTGACGACAATTTTTTCACTTTCAAGTAAAATTTGAAGAACAAGTCGTCGAGTGAATCCTGATATTGAATATTTCATATTATGTGATAATGTATTAGACTGTTGTGTTGAGCTTCCAGGGTTTTGATGATTAATATTATTATAATTATTTTTCTCTGTTGTGCGAATTACGGATATCAAGTTTGTTGTCAATATGTCTTGGTTCTTTGGATGACACGAAGTAAAATTTGATAAAAACTTAATAACTGTCTCCTCCAATTCTAAAAATGTCTGAATTTCTACATCATCATTGAGTATTGAGTTTTGCAACTTATTATTGCACATAATAGTTAATAATGGCTCAATCCATATTGAACCTTCATATGATCCTAACCAATCTCTCATGGTTCCTTCTTCAGCACAAACTACACTCATAAAATTTAAAATTTCTGTAATTTTCTTAACATTTACCATTGGATATGCTAGTACATTATCAGTTTGACAATTTGTTGAACATAATAATTCATGATTTGATGAAAGATGACAAAATTCCAAAATTGCAGTTGTAAATAGATTAGTAAGACCTGAATCAATTAGTTGATGTATGGTTAAAGGAGATTGACATGACATAGCAATAGTTTTCATTTGTGATGAAGACAGATGTAATAATGAGAGCTTCTGAATAGTATAATTAGAAAACCATTCTTCAGCATTATTACCGTATTGTTTATTATCATCGGTCATTGATAATTTGTTTTCTTTTCCGTCATCACTAAGGCATAACAATTTGTTACTGCTCACATCACTCGTTGGTACAAGAATTCCTACTTTCCTCAGGAGTAGATTAAAAAATTCTGGTCTTATGCAGCAAATAGAGCATAACATAGAATCAATTGCAAGTTTCATTGGATTATTTTCATTAATTTGTTCTGACCAGTCATATAACCTCTCAAACAGCTCCAATTTGATCAAGTTTGGCAGGTCTAGTATTAAATTTGTAGCATATGCCTGCCATAAAATCGATGCAATACATTTTATGTACCCACTATTTGGATTAATATTCTTCAATTGATTATTCAGTTCTAAATTCATTATCCAATCAATAATCATTTGAAGTCGATCTCGTGATAAATTATCAGAAGTTGTGCAAAGTTGATAAAGTATATCAGATACAGTTTCATTACATAACTTGAATATGTGTGGTATACTTTCATTTAGGAGTATATGAATTAGTTTTAGGCTTAGTTCTTTGTTATGTAATCCTAATTTTAAAAGAACAGTTTCTAAATTTTGAAGCAAAAAGTTTGACATAGTTGGTGCAATGCTTAGAAGAGAGCAACAAGATTCCATAAATCCATTGACTTCTGAAGCGGATGCAATTACTAAACTTGAAAGAGAATTATCAGTATATGTTACGACATTAAAGCACTGTGCCAAAATTCTTAGCCATCCAAAACTAACTTCTGTTTGCGATTCTTCTTCGTTATTTACATCATTACTATTATTCGATTGTGATGTTTTATCATTGAATATTGATGTTCCCAATATAGAAATCATTGATAATCCAATTGTAGAACTGTCTTTAGGACGATACAAGCGAATTACAAGATGTGTGGCTATTTCAGATTGGGGAAATTTAAGTCGAATACATGTCATACCAGATGTCATGATTGGTTGAGTCAGTGGTATCAAATTCATTCCATCTCGAGAAATTTCAAGTGAAACTGCAGAAGGACATGAAGCGAGAGTTGATAAATGTGGTTGAAGTTGAATTTCTTTTATAAGAACAGCCGTTGGTAAAGTTATTATCAAGTCTACATGTGATTCGTTAGGATAAAATAAATAACTCCATGCTGCAGCTCTTGCTCTTCTATGCGATGAAACTTGGCCTTGAATTAGAACATCTGCTGATTGTGCCGACGGATTTTCAGAAGTTATAGTGCAGTATGGTGCAAAATTAATTAATCCTTCATCATATTTCAACGATCCAATACCAGACTTTTTGGCTGTTTGATTTGGCATGTTTGATTGAACATGATTTTGTGTTTTCGATAGATGTTGCATAATCATTGTAACCAAATTAGGATGAGTATTCAACAGTGTACGATTACTTCTTACTAAATTTTCAGCCAATATTTTTATTCCTCCCATTTCACAAAAAACTTCTAGCGCTTTGTTTGTTTCAAGAATTTTCAACATCAACCAGAGGAAAGGTTCAGATAAATATATTTTTGGCATAGGATGACGAACATTTGAGACATATTTAATGTAATCAAATAACGGTTTTATCATCAGAATGGGTTCCGAAGCCAATTTATTCATGTAAATTATCAGTTGAAATAATGCATCTTCAACATTCATTGGGTCACTTAAAGACGTATTTTTTGAATCATTGTACATTGGAGAATAAATTGAGCATATTACAAGTAAAGCTGTTGTTGACGTGTTACAATGTGATAGTGCACTAAATAATCTATTCATAGTCGGATAATGTTGGAGGACTGTATCAGTAAATGTTGGAAAATTCTTTTTTAACGAATGTGATTGACTCGATTGGTTTTGTTGTTCAGCTTTAATTTCATCAGTTTGACTTTCAGCATTCTCAATGTATTCAACATTAGAACTTTCTGTAATATCATCATCATTCATTTGCATTGGAAGTTTTGTTCTTATAAAAATTGATGATAGTTTAATTAAATTCATTAGAACTGTTGAATCAGTAACGTTTTTTGTTTGGGTGTTTTCAGCACCTAAGACGGTTGCAAATAAACTTCCAAAAACATTATTCGAATTGGAGCTTCCATCGCAGCTCTTTTGACATTGAACTTTTTCAATATTTGTTACGAAATGATAGATTAAATTTGATACACATTCAATAATGCTCATTGCAATGCTTAAATCCTTTTTTTGATATTGATAATTTAATAATTCTTTGATTATTTGATTTTGGGCATCGATTGGACCACATGATTTACTAATAGCACCATCAACTTGCACTAAAGAATAGCACACTCGCAGCAATTTTTCTTTTAATTCCTCTCGCAATTGACATTTTACTTGAAGACATGAAAATAATTCTTGGAGTAATCGGCAAACTGTTGGACCCGCGAATGTTGACTGAATCGAGTTATTCTTATAGACTCCATTACAAAAACGAAGAATCATTTTTTCAAAATTTTCATTATTAATAATCAGTTGTCCAATTTTTTTGTTATATCCTATTGTTTCACAGGCACCACTTATTTGATTATAATCGTCGATTGGCTTACTAGAGATTGAATATATTAAACAAAGAAAGCCTAAGCACCAACCGCGAATTTTCAACACTGGACGAGTTGCTAATGCTTTCAAAAGTCCATTGACGGCTTTTTCTCCAAATGGTATTTTAGATTGTAGATTATTGAAAATAATTTTTGGGAGATCATTACTATCTCCATTTAATGTTAACCATAATTGCAAAACTTGCTCCAAATTTAGCCATGAATCTTCAAGATGCAAATCTGAAAATATCGTTTCAAAAACATCCATCAACATAATATTAGTATCGATCTTTTGCTGATATTCAACATTATTGAAGGCAGATAATGTTGATGCTGGCCATGGAGGTGTATCAATTTGAACCGCATCTATCGTTTCTTGTTGCGAGGGATTTGTAATGAAATTAACAGACGATTTCATAATTAATCGTCTTAAGTATATTTCGGTATTTGTATCTAATCCGCATTCCAATCGTGAATCCATAGTACATGAAACTTTACATCTGGTTAATAATGTATAGGTGCTTTTTGGTAAGGAGTTTGATGAAGTCAGATCCTTTTTAGCAAAACCAGACTTTGATGCTCCACCAGATGTAAGCTTTTTTGATTGTTCTAAAATATCATCAAGGATATCTTCAATTCCGTCTGTATCATCTTCTATAAGTGATGGAAGTTGATACTTTGTATCTGTTTTAAAGACATCATAGTTACAGAAATCTTTAAAAATTGATGAAGTTTGACTCGATGAAGATGATGGATACTCGGACATGAATCCTAACGCTTGCGACAATGATATTTCGTTTCCATTATTTGTATCAACTTCCATAACATCAGGATCAATGTTTCCTATAAGTAGCGACTTGTAGCTACGATCTGCGTCCAAAATATCTTGTAATAAACAAGTTATTGCATGAACTGCCCAAGAATTTTGCTGATTTTCCCATACAGCTATTCTAACAAGATGAAGTAACTGTTGAACTGTGATTATTGAGCTAAGCTGTACTGATATTTTACATGCACTTACAAGTTTTGCAATTATTTTACAAGTTAATAAAAACAGATCCATATTACATGTAAAATCCATATTAAGTAGCAAGCCAACAAGCCCTCTGATCACGACCAAAACATTTTGTCCTTTAATTGATTTTAGACCCTTATCGACTGCATTTTCATTTGTTTGATCTTCGAATTTGTTAATTCCACAATTAGTTGACTTGGAATTTGATGATTTTAATCCTCCTTCCGGTACATTTTTTTTCACAAAACTTTTTGGAAAATTGTAATCGTTGTCATTAGGTAAAAATTTTTTCAAATGATTCTTCAAATCTTGAGCTTTGTTAATAACTGAATCTATATTTGATGCAGATGTTGATAACACATTTGGTGTATTTGCAATCTGTTCAGACATCATATAAACTTTTTCTGCGATATTATTTTGATTCATGTTTGACTGTTTATTCTGTATAAAACGTTTTTTGAATGAGCGTGAAAATGATCTTGGATTGGTGTTTGCCATACATATCCGTGCTTTTGCTAAATCACCAGACATAAAGTCCCATCGAGGATTTATGGTGTCTTTCTTCTCATTGTTTTCATCTAGGCAAACTGACAAAAATAAAAGTAGCCAGCTCAATAGTGTTAAGTCTGTATTTTTCCATATTTGTAGATGATTAGTGTATTCGGTAGATAATGGCACCAAAAGATTAGCAATAGTTTTTAAAATTGAATCTAAAACTATAGTTCTACACGTTTTCAATTGAATGCTCTTTTTACCCAAATATGTTAAGAGTATGAAAACCCTAATAAAAAGAAGAAAATAAAGAAAAAAGATTAGGTATTTGTCTGTATTTGTCTATTATTAATAAAAAAAAAAATGGAGAATGTTAAAAATTCATGGAATAAAAAGTACCTATCTTGAGGAAAGATTTCCGTATTTTGAGATGAGAAAAGTGATGTGAAAATGTCTGCGAAAAAGTTACCCCACCAAGGTTTTACAGAGTAGGAACACATTTTTACGATCATTGAACAAGTTGCAATCCGAATATGTGAATCTCCATTGATTACTAATGTTTTAAATAATAAGTTGCAAGTTTCTAAATCAAAGAAATTATGTAAAATGGAGACATTCTGATTGTCAAAAGTTGATACAAAATGTAATAGTAGTTCTATTAAGCTTTCGCTAAGTACATTAAGTTTATCAGTTGACAATTGATTGATCGATACGTCTTCTAAGGATTTTTGTTGATCTTCGTTTAATGTGTTTTCAATGCGCTTAATTACATTTTTGACAACATTCAATTGGTTTTGAAACACCATACACTCTTCATAAACAGTCAGTATTTTAGTATATTCTTGATTATTATTTTCATCATTTTCCTTTAATCTATTCAAATAACACTTCATATGAGACATATTTGAGTTTTCAACCTTTAGTAATGGCCTAAGAATTTCTCTTAATTTGCTGCTAGCTAAACAATACCGACAATGTGTATCTTCATATAAAGCATTTAATACTTTTAATTGATTTCGCAAATAAATTTTCTTTACTGTGACGACTTTCATTACTGGATCAGCATAACTATCTTTTTCAAGTATGACGTTGTATCCGAAAAAAGATGCCATTGGCAATTTACATCTTGTAGCAGACATACCGTATCGACCCATAAAAGTTATCCTTAAATAACGACAAATTGGTGGAGGATTTAAATCACTTAATATAAGCATTTTTACTGCAATATCATTGCATGATGCTAATCGAACACAATCAATTTCCTCATCGAAGCACCAAACATCGATCGTTAATGATGCTAGATCGGTACATGCTGGAATGACTATATCAGTTAATACCACTGGATTTCCAAAATCTAATGTTACTTGTCTCCTAGCACCTGAATGCATTCTATCAATAACTATCATTTGCTTTGGAGGCAAACTTAATAATTTATGCCATGGCAAAAGGTTTAAACCATCATCCGAATTCGAGCTTTCGATAAATTCGTGTACTTTATTGTTGTATGCTGTTGATGAATTAACATTATTAGACTCATCATTTAGTTTACCGTCAGATTGTTGCTGCATCATCATAAACTCTTCATCTCCGGTGAATATAGGCGTATTGTTTGTTGTTCCCGTTTTTATGTACGGCTCCTTATATTTATTTTTCTTTATTTGCGAATAAAATATTTTATCGACAACATTTTTGGCTAGAGTATACGGAGACTCAATTTTTTTGTCTAATTCAATCTCATTATTAAACGAAATTTTATCACTTGGCATTTTGATAACATGATCATTTCCAACTAATTTTGATGTTCCAATCTGAGGAGGTGTTTCAATCAAAATATCATCAATCAAACTTGAAGCTTGTAAAGAAATGGAATCCATATTTTCAATTCTTGTTGCTTCCGATGTTGAAGAGCATGTAAAATGTAATGGCTCTACTTCTAATAATCCATTGATGTGATTATATATGCTTTTTTTCCTTAAATAAAAAGGAATTCTCATTTCTGAATTATCTAAAAAAAAAAAAAATAAAAATAATAAGAATTTTATATAGGTGTTTAGTTTATGAAAAAAATAGAAACATACCAGAGGAACATAAGTTTTTTAAATCGTTTAGTTGATTTTGAATTGGTTGTGATTGTTGTCCATTAACACAAGGCTTCTGAAGAATTACATTACAAAAAGAAAAGTTGTTATTAGCATTTCTCCCAAAAGGTGGTAACTCTGTATCAAATATTTCCGACTCAAATGGCATTCCATATAAGCCAAATCGTGATTGTAATAACGAATTTAAAGTATTTTTCCTTTTGGATAATTCATTCAAAATTTCTATTAATAACTTCATCAATTCAACAGAAATTGGTCCTTGTGATTCATAAGTTGTTGTTCCAGCTATTAATAATGTAAACCATTTTAAAGATCCAGCGTGCTTAATTTTAATAATATTTGGAATCTGCTGTAATATCGACTCCTTCAATTTTTCTTCAAAAATTGAACAAGTTCTCTTATTGATCATGTTTCTTGCTCCATTTTGAGTTGTAATTATAAGCTTAACAGCCTTTTTTGCCATGCTTCGATTACTAGCTAGTAAACAATTTTCTATAATTTCATTCAAGTTTCTCTCAATTATTTCAACGCAAAAACTTTGATGATTGTTGATTTCTGTTAATGACTTGGGGATTCGATACCGTGCTAAATTTACATGCAGAATCCAATTAAGTATGTCCATCGCAAGATTTTGCATTAAGGAATTTTTCTTATTTGTAAGTAAAGAAATAAGATTTTTCATCAGTATCTTCGACTCCAGCATCGCAAGACGTTGTATTCTTTCGTTGTTTATGCTTAAAACTTCACGAGTTGCTCTAATAGAGATTGATATTTCATGGAGCCAATCACATCCTTAAAAAATATGATATTAAAAAAAATTTACGATTTTTTATGTTTTAAATACTGTGAAAAAATATATTTTGAACAAACCTTTTGTTTTTGATTGGCCATCTTTAGCTACATCAGTCATTGTTTTTAAATGAATTAAATAATTCCTTGCTTTTGACTTAAGTAGCTTTGGGCTAACGAAAGTGACAGTACCACCTTGTTCATTTAAATCCATGCATGAAGATAATTCAATTGGTCCAACAAGAATTTCAGCATTTCTTGCTTGTAAGTATTCGTCAGATAGAACTGGATTTTCAATTGTAGCATTATCATAATATGTATTTGCTTGTATCGTTCCAGAATTTAAATTAAAATCTATGTTATTGTCCACATCTTGACTAATTGTTACAGTATTGGTATTTTTGGATCCCGGTTTTCTTCGACAGCACAATCCAATAGATTTTTGTTTCAATAACGTGACTTGTATTGCAGGTGTATTGTTGCAAGGTTGCAAAATTGAAAATTTAAAGTCTATATGTCCAATTGATGGCGGCTTGGCTAGACTTAGTTCAATTAGATGTTCATCCCATGTCGTTGCATCATTATGTAATCTCCAAGTTCTTGTCAAATGTGTGTCCTCACTAGGATTCATGTTTTGAGGATGACGCCGTTTTGCTTGTAAAATTTCTGTCCAGCATCCTGGTACTTCAACAGAATATGGAGTTAAATTCTCATCAAATTGCGTCAGAGAATACAATTGTTTCAAATCACTCAATTGCAGGTTTTCTCGATTAGCAATAATTTCAATCCTTGAATTTTTTTCACTTTCATTTTTTATAAACGTTTTAGAAGTTGATGGCAAAGCGTTACGTTGCTGGTATTCAACTGATTCAACAGAATTAATTATTTCACCATCAATTTCATCACCAGAATCATTATCAAGATCATAAAAAGAATAAAAGTGTAAAGTTCCATTAGCAGTTGAAGCACACAAACGTTCGAGATTTTTACAGTAAACACAAGAAACAAATTTTTCTCCTTGAACCTTTGCTTCTGACAATGTTCTCAATGTTTTGATAGATAATACTTTGATTGAGCCATCTAAGCAAGTTATTACAAATGCATTTGAATCTGTAGGACAACCACTAAAGAAACGCTCGTTAGTATCAAATTTTGGTAGAATACAAAACTCGATTGGTATTTGGTCGTCAACAAAGATTCTTTTTGAAATGATTTGTTCCTTAATAAGTCCTTTGTCGTCTATTTCATAAACCAATACTTGTGACTGAATATTTCTAATATAATTTCCATCACTTTGATTACAATCGTTTTTATTGGAAGTTGAACAGGATTTTAAAAAAACAATCATATAGCGATTATCATTTGAAGTTAAAATATCTCTGATCTCAAAATTATCATTTATATCGACTATTTCAATAGCTTGCATTGGAAAACAAATTAGTTCACTTTTTGCTAAGTTTTTGAATGTTTGTCTTGTATTTTGTTTTGAATTATCTGACGAAATATTCACTGGTAAAGATTTAATAGAATCTATTTCAGATGATTCATTTTTAGGAATAAATGTCCAACCATAGTCATTTTTTGATCCTTCACTCATTAAAGAATCAATGTTTTTTCCAATATTATCTTTGTTATCCATGAATTTTAAAATGTCATCAAAACCATCAAGCCTTTCCTCATGTGTAGATTCCAGAATTGTGATTAAAGACGATGACCCACCTTTTCCGTTTGCATGAGAACTCATTGGCTCATTATTATTACCATTTACTGTGGTCGCTTTTTGTGTTGATGAAGATTTAAGAGCTTCCGCCACCGCATATAAAACTAAATACAAATTTGGTTTTTGTGAAATGGATTTTTCTATCGCTTGCCTCTTGAACTTTGTTGCCTCTTTACTTTTAACACCAGCAACAATTCTTGTTCCGCTAATCTTATTCAACTTAGATTTGTCGAAACCAGTTTCTTTTATTTTTGCAAATGTTTCCTTCTTGAATGTACACAAAGCATTCAAATCAATTTGTAATTCGATATCCTCATCATAATGCTTCATTATGTTTTTTTCACATGACTTTATGTTAAAATTGGCACATTTTTCTAATTGTCGTTCAACACTCCAAACATTTACATCTCCAGTCACTGAGCTTCCCAAGCAAATGATGTCGCAGTCACCAAACGATACAATATTAAGCTCTGATATTTCAACTGCTGGACTAGTTGCATAGGTAACTGATAATGGTACATTTTGAGTATACTCGCCTATTTTAATTTACATTTTTTTCCCAATTAGCATCAAACAAAAAAAAAGAAAATTATTAAGAAAAAAGAATTTATTTTAATTTAATCAAATTTTATAAAATTTATAGTTGCAAATAAAAATATTTAAAAAATACCTTTGAGAAAAACACAATCAGGACTATGTCGCTCGTGCTCTGACCAAGGTTCATCAGTTTTTTCCCAGCACACTAAACAAACAGAACACGTAAAGCACATAGCTCGATCATCACCAGTTTCACTTGATTGATGATAAAATCCTGCCTGAGCCATTTGGTCTGGTAATGCAAATTTGTAATCCATGTGAGGCCAAGATTCAAATGTTTTACGTCGTGCAGCTTCTGAATACATATGAAATCTCTGAATTTGATCATTTTCAATAGCTCTACCTCCAACAATGAGGTCAGTTAATCGTTCATTGATAGCTGATGCGATACTTAGAGCAGGGATGTGTCTTTGAAGACTTTTCAGTTCCATGACAATTGTACTTGCAACTACTTTCAAGGTCGAATGTGGTAGTTCAATGCATATTGTGTCCCACTAGAATTAATCATCGATCATTATAAGAATTAATTTGTCTATTATCTTTGCCATACCTTTTGTGCCTTTATTCCTTTTTTACCTCTTTTTTGAGCCTCGTTAATTCTGTTTTATAATTTCATAAAAAAGATTAAATATATTAATAGTAGATGATACAATTTATTCGTCAATTTGTATAATATTTGCTTACTTTTGAACAAGCTCGTTGGTAATATCAGCTGAATTTTCAACTCCCTGTTGCTCCAAAGATACTAAGCTATTGTATAATAAAACGGCTTCAGACAGTAAAATTTCCAGTTTTACAATATTATCCGTACTTTTAAGCGGAGTTTGAAGAATAGTTTCAAGTAATAATACACTAGTTGGATATACACTACGCATCCCCATCGTTTTGTTATTCCACAATAAAATTTTATCATGTTCAAAAAGATATCTTCCACTAATTGGTTTTTCTGTTTCTATAAAATAAAAAAAAAATATTTTCTATCAAAAATAGAGTTTTTTTGCAAAGAAGAAAATAATACCATTATTTATTTGCTGTAATATTACTCCAGAATTTATATCCAAAACCACAATTGAGTGATCCGTAATTATCAGCATAACATTCAAATTAGGATGAAAAATAATTTTATTGGCGTTTTTACAAGATTCGACCGACAAATATCCATCTTCTTTTAGAAAATCTCTATTTTCTGTTTCTTTTTCCATGCTTCTATTAATTCTTACTCGGTTAATTTCTCATTCCTTTTATCTACTATTACTTTTTTAAGTACTCAACAAATCAAAGTCAAAATTTTACGATAAAAATGATCTTCTGGTTATTGCAGTAATTGAAAAAATTCTTAGTTTGTGTAGTAAAAACCTTTTTTTTCTGCTTCTTTTCTTTTCTTTATTTCAATTGTGATTTTTTATTTAAAATTTAAAAATCCGTTATAAAATATAAAACAGTTTTTTTTTTCAAGTTGAAACTTGTTTTCAACATTCATAAAAGTTCATGTTATTAATGTATAGTGCACGAAATTAGAATGTAATTGAAAGGTTTTGATGACTGCTGAAATAATTATGATGTATATATAAGGTATTGAAAGTATAATCTTTGTTATTATTATTTCTCGACCAGTATTTTGTTAAATTTAGAATGATAAAGTTACCTAATACCAATATATATTGCATGATTTGATCAAACCCAAAATGATTTCTGCAAGTCCCGAAAATATAAAAGAACTTAATTACCAAAAAATAGTAATATTCAGAAATAATACATTTTAATAAATCTAACGATCAAATCAAAAATTGTACTAAATTAAATTTCACGTCTTTACGTTACTGTTCGGTTGATATCGATTAAATTCATTGTATTTGTATTTAAGATACATATAAATGAAACCTAAATAAAACAAAAAGAATGAGGATCTAATTTATCGTTACAAAAAGTAAATATTTATACGTATTTTAATAAAATAGAAATTAATAGAAATTAAGTAACAGAAAGAAAACAGTTTAAAATAAGTAAAATGCGCTTACGTAAACATACCGTAGCATTTTACTTACTTGTTGGTCATCTTTCATTTTCAAGAAATAAGATATAAATAAACATTTTAGTAAAAAAAATGATTCCGGTAAGTCCAAAATTGTTTAAATATTAAATATTATAATTCAGCAAACTCATTTATGTAAAGTGAATGAAGTTTCTACTTGAAAATGTGTTTTTATATCAAATTATTTAAAAAAAAATTTAATTCTTGAAAATGGCGTTGTTTGGCTTATTATTTTCAATTATTATTTTTTTTATATATTTTATTTAGCGTAAGGTATTTGTTGGAAGTCTACCTCATCAAACTAAACCAGAAGAACTTCGAAGGCTTTTCGAAAAGTATGGAGTAGTGACTGAATGCGATATTTTAAATCGGTGTGGTTTTGTTCATATGGCAACTTCCGAACAAGCAGAAGCCGCAATAAAAGCTCTTAATAATTGCCTATTTAACGGCGTTAATATTGTTGTCGAACGCGGAAGAATGAAGTCTCAAGGTTCTCTTGGAAATGGACCAAAACGAGGTGGTCAAATGGGAGGAATCAATAGAAATAATGGATCTCAAGGTGGTGGTAGAGGAAATAATTCAAGAGGAGGGGGAGGGAATAGTAGTGGTTTCAGAGGTAAACAAAACAAAATTCTTGATCAAGTTTTTTTTTAAAATGAATAATAATTAATTTTTTAAGGAAATAATATGGGCGGCATGAATCAGCAAACAAGTGGACCGATGCGCCAAAACAGGCAAAATGATCGACAACAAAGCAGAAATACTCCTTACAATAAAAATCAACGAGGTGGCGGAAATGTAGGAGGAAGAAACTACCAACCAAGAGACAATTCGATGGGCAGTAATAATAATGGAAGTCAATACATGGGACGTTTTGATAATAATAACATGCAGATGGACAATCGTCATGGAATGAGTAACTTTGACCGTGGAATGAGCAGCAATAATATGATGGATCGTAATCGAGGTGGAGGAGGATTTAACGATGACAATAATTTTGGTTTTAGTGAGGATCGTAGAGGTTTTGCCTTGCCGTATTCAAATGACATTAATCAGAATAATTTCGGAAATGATCGACAAAATAACAGTATGGGAAATCGTCGAAACATGGGTATGTATTTATCACTATATTTGTTTGAAAGTCTTTTATTTCATTTATTTATACTGTAAGGTACACCGCAATTTATATCTGGACAAAATTTTGATCGACGTAACCAGAATATGGGAAATAGCGGAGGAGGAAACAACAAGTTCCAGGTGATTGTTTCTGCAGTGATTTTTTTTTTTTTTTTAAACATTAGCTGATGTTTATTTTATTTTTCTAAACCTTAGAATAATGATATGTTTACACGAAGAAATGGACAGCAAGGAAACGCAGGTGTCAACAGAAATCAGAATAATTCAAATAGCTTTGATGGTGGAAATTTTGGAGGAGGCAACTTTGGCGGAATGAATCGGTAAGAATGATTTTATATATCATTTATAATCAATCTCTAAAAACATTGTGTGCCAATCGTTTTTGTCTCGATCTCATTTCTTTCAAACATATCTGAGTCGTTGCGTATTAATTCAAATTTATGTTTAATCTTCGTAAATTGAAGACGTAAAAACCTGTAATGGTTAGAATCAATTACAATTTTTTTTTCACGATAATATAGATCATATCTATAGTTTTTGCGGAATATTATTCAATTTGCGATAAACTTTGCGTTTTTCAAATTTTCAAAGTATTAACTAAATGGTCACAAAAACAAGCGAATATTTTTGTGGATTTATACAAGTACTAACATAATAATTCATTCTTTTATAGCAATCAAGGTCCACCACGTCGAGACTATATGAATCAAAATCGACGATTTTAAATCGATTCATAATAAGCGTTAACAAAATAAATCAACACAACAATTTATATATATTTATATAAAATATATATATAAAAACAATTGAAATAATTGTCACTAATTTATATTAGAAACTAATTGTTCTCTTGGTTATTTTTTTCCTTACCCATAAAATCTTGTAAAATTTGATTTCAATACTACGTTTTGTATTCAAGTGGCTTTCTTATTTACTTTAAAATAAAAGGTTTTACCTAAAGAGATATCTCAATCTAAGTACCGAATTATTTTGAGCGTAATGTTGACATAAAATATAAATTAATTGTGTTACTTTTTTATTTATTATTATGTTAACTCTTTCATTAAATTCATTATCAAACCTTAAACACACAAAAGCTGAGAGAAACAGTTCTTTACGTCATTATGATAGTAATAAATAATCAGCTTTTTTTGAAGGGTTAAATAATTTCACAGATAGAAATTTATGTAAAAATAAAAACAAATGGAAAAAAAAAAATATTGGAATAACACTCAAAAAAAGAAACAGAAATAAAAGTTTAATAATAATTCATTTGATGAGTAGTTAAATAATCTCCGTACAAATAATACGAAAATAGAAATTTCTTCTACTAATAATATATAGCTAAGTGACCTGAATTGATTCAACAAGATATAAGAAAACTTTGCCGATGATGTGTTGCGATTACTTTTTTGAAACAGAACAAAATGAAACTATGATATTATGACATTTATTCACATTGGATTGAAAATAACAAAACAAAAAATTTGCATCTCATAATGTTCGCGTTATGTGTATATACGGAAAGATTTTCAAAATTGCTAGTTGAATTATCTTTCAAATATTGATGGCGAAATGTTTAAAATGTTCAAAACGGAAGCTGATGTTAATACAATCTCGAAAGATTAACGATGTTTGCGGTAAGTCGCTAAAATTATAATTAATTGACAATTTGAAATAAATTTTGAATAAAATGCGGATCATAAAAGTTCTACGAATAATTTGACTATATATGATAATTGGGGAAGAATATAATGCATCGATAAAAGCATATATTTTAGAAGTGTTTCTCTTTATCCAAAAATGAATTATATAATAATATTTGTGTTGAATATCAATAATATAAATATTAGATTGTAATTGAAGTGTTTGTTTCTTTTCAGACGATAAAAGATATTTTGATTATCAACTAACAATATGAAGTGATATCTTTACGACAAGACTGATTGAAATATTTTACTTATGAACAAAATATATTATTTTGAAAAAATAAAATAAAGAAAAAAAATTAATTTTTAAAAAATAATTTTAAATGATTTTTTTGTGGAGGTAATTGAAGAATTAAAATTAGCAGAATTTATTTACTTTTATTATCATGTTTTTCTGTTATAAGCCTAAAGGCTTAACAGACCTTTTGGTCTTCTAAATAAGTAACTCTTTAAAAATCGCATCGTTAAAAATATCCTTAAACAGAGAAGACGTTACGTGATGTCAAATTTCATAAAAAAAACTTTAATCACACAAAAATCTTGAAAAAATATTTACTTTCTGTTTATTTTCAATATAAATGCACTTTTCAGAGGAAATGATATAATGTATATTAGTAGAAAACATACAAATCAATATTAAATATATTGAAATTGATATTTAAAAATATCATTTAAATATCCATTCTATTTTTTCCAAGATCTGTTAAGTTGGTCAGCAATAGCTTCAAGAAAATCTTCTGTATTTAAATACATTCCTTCCTTAACGTTTGATAATCCATGAATGCATCCAGCCAAATCCTTCGTCATCTTTCCTGATTCAACGGTATCAACACAAGCTTTCTCTAGAGATTGTGCGAATCTAGCCAAATCTGGATTATTGTCCAACTTTGCTCGGTGTTCAAAACCTTTTTTTTAAAAAAAAAAAACATTTTTTATACATTTAAAATTCTATAAATTGGTTATTATTTTTGTACCTCTTGTCCATGCAAAAATTGAAGCAATTGGATTTGTACTTGTTGGTTTGCCTTGTTGATGTTGTCTGTAATGTCTTGTAACAGTTCCGTGAGCTATTTTTTCATATTAGAAAATAAAACATTAAATTCATGTTAGTAAAAAAGGTATTTAAAAAATTTACCTGCTTCGGACTCAATAGTTTTTCCATCAGGACACATAAGAACAGATGTCATCAAACCTAAAGAGCCATAGCCTTGTGCCACAATATCAGACTTTGTTAAAAAGAATAATAAATGTAGAAAAAATAAAATCAATCAAATCGAATATCTTTCACTTATTTTACTAATTCGAAATAAGCTATGAATATTTGTATTGTCTTTCAACATATGACTCGGTTATTTTTTTCTTCTTTTGATTAATATATATGTTGTGTTTTAGCAAGCGCTTTACTTTACAATAATCCACAAAATGAAAAGTTCTTAGGTTCTTAAAAAATTAAACAATCACTTTCTTAAATGACAATATAAATATTGCAAAGGTAATAACCAGAGGGCGAAGCCGTTTGATTTTTAGCCGACTAAAGAATAACGGTCAAATTTCAAAAAAAATGTTTAGCCGGCTTTAGCCGGCTAAAGCCATGTTTAGTCGGCTAAAGCCGGCTAAAGACGGCTAAAGAGAAAATTTTCCACGTATGAAAAATAATGAAATCTTACTATACATTTTATCATTTGTTAAACTTTTAATGTGTTTTTTTTCTTAACATAATATAAAAATAAGTTGAAAATCAGACTAATATATAAAATTTGGATAAAAAAGTTAACAAAAAAGCGAATTTTCGTATAAATTTTCTTATTTGTGATGAAAAATCCCTCGGAAAAGCGAATTTTCGCATCGATTTTCTTATTTGTGATGAAAAATCCCTCGAAAAAGCCATTTTTCGCGTTAATTTTCTTATTTGGGATGAAAAACCCCTCGAAAAAGCCATTTTTCGCGTTAATTTTCTTATTTGGGATGAAAAACCCCTCGGAAAAGCCATTTTTTGCGTTGATTTTCTTATTTGGAATGAAAAACCCCTCAGAAAAGCCATTTTTCGCGTTAATTTTCTTATTTGGGATGAAAAACCCCTCGAAAAAGCCATTTTTCGCGTTAATTTTCTTATTTGGGATGAAAAACCCCTCGGAAAAGCCATTTTTTGCGTTGATTATCTTATTTAATATGAAAAACCCCTAGGAAAAGCCATTTTTCGCGTTGATTTTCTTGGTTGGTATGAAAAACCAATCAGAAAAGCGATTTTTCACGTTGATTTCCTTAGTTGGGATGAAAAATCCCTCGAAAAAGCGAATTTACATTTTACATTTTCGTTTCATATTTCAAAAGCAAAAATTCATACTTTTAGCCGATTTTAGCCGGCTTTAGTCGCTTTAGCCGTCTTTAGCCGGCTTTAGCCGGCTAAGAAAAAACGTGATTTTTTTAGCCGGCTTTAGCCAGCTAAAGTCATCTTTAGCCGACTAAAGCCGGCTAAAGACGGCTTCGCCCTCTGGTAATAACAAATATTTAAAACTAAATTAGTTACCTGAACATCACCATCATAGTTCTTACAGGCCCATACAAATTTTCCTGATGATTTTAAAGCTTGCGCAACCATATCATCAATTAATCTGTGTTCATACCATATTTTTGCATCGTCAAATTGTTTCTGATAGTGCTTCTCAAATATTTCTTGAAAAATGTCCTTGAATCTTCCGTCGTATTTCTTTAAAATAGTGTTTTTAGTAGACATATAAAGCGGCCATCCCTAAAAATTTAAAAAATGATTAGTAAATTTGATTAATTATCGTTTGCTTTTTTAAGCACATAAAAGACTTTATGTGTCCACTTGGCCCGCTATTTCGTTATTCCGTCTGATCCTTACATAATTTTGACAGTATATATCCAACTGATTGAAATTTGACTATAAAGGATTGGTCTCTTACTTTCCGAGTTATGGTTGTTGAAATCTACTGATTGATATTTTTCATAATACATAATTTGACTATTTTGGTATAAAACTTATGCTTTAAGTTCAAGTTAATTAAAAATTGCCTTACATGTTTAATAAAGGATAAAGGAGGTTAGTGGGGATTATTTTGAGGGGTTCGGATTTTTAATTTTTTTTTTTTTTCAAAGATTTTGCTTAAGCAATAGCTGAAGATGTTGAAGAGGTCATTTCATGGAAAATGCGTTTTTGTGTCACATTTATACAAGTTTTTTACGATATCTACTGTACCTTTTGAAGAGCAACTTGAAAAGATGAATGTGCAAAAGCAGTGATCGATTCATCGGTGTTGTACATTCCTAAAACATTTATTGTAGTAGATAAGGAATCATAACATTTATGTTTGTTTGATTTAATTACCTAACATCACTCCACCATCTTTGAACTTGTATACTTCAGTTTCTTCAATAGATCCATCGTCGCCTTTGAAAACTATTGAAATAGTTCCAGGTTTGGAAACAACTAAATCTTTGGCCCTATATTGATCTCCGAATGCGTGACGTCCAATCACAATTGGATTAGTCCATCCTATTTTTTTTTTTTTAAATAAAATTATTTTGATGAGCAAAAAAATTATAGTTTATTTGGATCTGTAATCTAAAGATTTATGCCCAAAAAATGCATTTAAAAAAAAGTTAAAGTTAGGTTTAAAAAAAAATTGAACATTTTGAACCTTCAACGTTTTGAGGTTCAGTTACAAAAATTTCTAACTAAAGTCGCATATTATCTGTTGAATACAATTCTAACACCGAAAACCGCATCGAAATTCATGTTTTAGAACTGATTTTATCGCAAAAATTACTTTTTGTTTGCAAATTTTTGGACACTACTGTATATCATTTTTTTCTTATTTACTATATTACCTGGTACAAGTCGAGGTATGTTGTTGCAAAGAATTGGCTCCCTAAAAACAGACAGATATATTAAAAAAATTCCAAAAACAATTGACATCTTTACCTAAAAACAGTTCCGCCAAGAATATTTCTAATTGTTCCGTTTGGTGAAAGCCACATTTTCTTCAACTTAAATTCTTCAACACGTTGTTCATCTGTTCATGTTTGTTATTGTTAAACTCATGTATTTTATAACACAAATATATATATATTTACCAGGTGTAATAGTTGCACACTTGATACCAACATTATGCTTCAAAACAGCATAAGCAGCGTCAATTGTAACTTGATCATCAGTCTGATCTCTGTAGGGTAATCCCAAATCATAATACAAGCATTCTACTTTTACGTATGGAAAAACAAGCTTTTCTTTAATAAATTGCCAGATAATCTAGAATAAAATTTTGTTAAATCTATTTAACTGATTTAGGTAATTGAAACTATCTATTTACTCTAGTCATTTCATCGCCATCCATTTCAACAACAGGCTTAGCAACTTCAACGCGAGATTTTCCTGAGCCTAGAAAATAAACATTTAACGACAGTTATGTAATTTGGTTTTTTACAGTTTTTTAACAATTTTTTAATTCTAAATATGAACATTTTATGATAAGTAAAATAAGGAGTAAAATTATTTTTGTAATGAATTTAATCGATCTTAAAAATAAATTTAATTACGTTTTACCTTATTTTATACAAAAAAACGAACATATTTAAATATCATATATTTCATCTTTAAGTCTTAAAACTTATGTTATCATATTATTTAAATTAGGCATTTATGAATTATACCATAACATATAAAAATCATATTAATATTATTGAAGAAACAAATAATCGCGCGTTTTTATTACAAGTATGCTCATTATCTGTTAGTGATACTAATTTTTTCAAAACCATATGGTAAATACTCATAGCCTGAAAATGTGTTTTTAGAAGTTATTTAATATTTAGTATAAAATTAGATTGAGTTTAAAGTAATAATGCAATATTGTTTAAAGGAGTAAGATATCACGAGCATTTTGGTGAGATAATTTACGTCGCACAGAAAATTATTATATAAACCTAAATTGTTTCTGATAAGGAAAAAAAATGATTTCCAGTAATTATAACATGTGATGTGGAATTTTCAAAGACGTGTGGATGTAAATTTGCATTATTTTTGTTAAATTTAATCAATAGAAGCAAACTTCCATTAATTTTATATAAAATAAAAATTAGAAAATTCGTACAAATCTATTTTAAGATGAAAAAAATGCTATATACGCACGTAGATGCTTTATAAATTTTTATCACATTTTTATTTTGAAGGTTTTTTTTTACTCACACATATAATAGTATTTACCGGTATCAACACAATGATATTTTTTAGTTGCGCTATAACATTGCAAAAAAGTATATACTTACAATTTCTTGAAGATAAAACTGATGACAACGGAGTAATTAATGCATTTTTGTTCACGCATTTAACAATTTTACTTAATGCAAAAGCCATTATGTTTAAACAAATTATTATTTTTTTCTAAAAAAAGGAAAAAAAATAGAACAAAAATACTAGCTGTCTTTCCGAAGTGATAGCTGAGCACTAACTGACGTGAGTAAGAATAAAAATTATCTGCATGGAAACTATAAAAATTTTCTCAGCATAATCTCATTTCTCTCTCATTTTTAAAAATTCCATGTATGTCTAGAAATAACTCCTTGGAATTGAATGTTTTATTTGCAATATAGAATGTACATCTTTTATATAAATACTTATTAACTCCCTAATTTAAAATTCTTTAAATATTAAGATAAGACTCTAAAACTTGCTTATACCTTTAAAAAAAGGCGACAATCTGATAAACTTGTCCGAGGATATTTTTCTCTATTTTGTTCAAAATTAGGTTTTTTGCTTTAAAATGGCAAAAGATGTTTGGATGGAAGAAAAGTGTTTAAGTTATGGATTTTTTGATATTTTTATTTTCATAAATACATAACATATTTAATTATATTGATATTTTAAAAAAATTTAAATTTTCACATAAATAATGGGTAAAAAAGAAGAAAGTTTGTCAGAAGTGGGATTCGAACCCACGCCTCCGAGAGGAGACTGCGATATTCAAGAAATTCCTGAACGCAGCGTCTTAGACCACTCGACCATCCTGACTTGAACCCTCGCGCATGAAATACTTCATTTTAAAGCAATACACACTATATGAACCAACCAGCTATTAACGCTGTTTGTCCTAAAATCTGTTTCTTGCAATATGCTTTATAAATTTTGAATAGCAAAAAATATTTACATTTCATACTAATGAGTAAGATATAAAAGACAATATTTTGTTTTTTTAAAAAAAATAATTCTTGAGACTTCTTATAAATGGAAGATTCAAGTATATGAAATGATTCGATTTGAGTGACACGCATTCTATAAAAAATAGGATGCAACATAAATAATAATAATGTGCTAAAATTGACGTTGAAACGGAGGAAAATGTTGGAATTAATGAAAGTGAATCTTATATTCAACACTGCTAAGTGATGTACAGTACCCATTTTCCGAGTTGTTCCAACTGATGTGGATTTTTTTTCGTTAAAAATAGTATTGAACGTTAAATATATATTTTTTTGTAATTCTTTTATATTAACCAAAATCATGCAAAAAAACACTTATTTTGATATTTTTATTCAAGAAATGAATTTTTTTAATGGTTAAACTCTTTTATTAAACTATTTAAAAACATGAACATTAAAAAAAATTATTTTTGCTTTAAAAAATAGTTTGTAACACCATCGACGCGAAGAATAGTCAGTAATATAAGGTTGCAACTTGTTCTGGCAATAAAAATGATATGTATGTAAAAGTGATAACTCAAATTTACTTCAAGTTAATGGACCAAATCGAAGAATTTCCAATGTTCCAGTTCAGAAGGTACAACAAAGTAATCAACAACTAACAAGTCAGCAAGCAGCATCACCTAATAATCAACAAACTGCTACACCCCCACAACATTCTCAACAGGTAATATAACAAAATATAATTAATATTTAAAAAGTAATTTAATGATTTTTTTTATATTTAGTTATTTTATTTTTTTTTTTTTTTTCAGAAATAAAATAATGAAACTTCTTAAAAATCTCTATCTAAAATATCGATTACTATAATCGCAACATTTAACTCAAAGAAATAAATTAAATTATTAAAAAAATTCTCAACAATTTATGCCTTTCTATGTTACTCCTTAAAATTGTTTTCAGCTCCCTAAGAATAATAAATACTGACAAAAAAATTATGCTACTTTATAATCCTTGTGACTTTTTCAATGACACCAACTTCGATCATTTTTACATTTCTGGTGAAACCATTTTGTAATAAGTTGATTACTTGATGACAATTGTCTATAGAATTTGGTATCGATTGATAATTTTGGATCGATTATTGGAACCGGAAAAATTCGCTTTGTATCGCCTTTATTTACATGTTCTCTATAAGCTCGATGTAGTTCTAATATTTCATTTTGAGACAGACAAGGCTTACACAAATGACATTCAACAGGTGAGCATGATTCTGAGCATGGCAACTGAGAACATATTTCCCCATTAACCATTATATTTTTATCTGAAGAAATCATTGCTTCTACATCAGGGTCAAATTTTTTAAAAGATTCTCGATGTAAATAGCTTCCTACTCCAACTAAATTCAATATATTATAAATTACTTGCTCGTATAAAAGTGAATTTTGTTTAAAATGAGCACTCGACAAGTTAGGTGACATATTTGCCTCAATTAAATATACTTGTAAGTCTTCATCTATTATCAGATCAAATCGAGCCATTTCAAAGAAATTTTGTTTGAACTTGTAGCGATTAAGGGCATTTTTGAGAAGTGGAAGTTTCGTTAAAATTGATAGACGAATAGCATCTTCAACTTGGTCCCAAATTAATTGAGGATCTTTTCCAAGTTGAGTTCTGACATAAGTATCGAAAGATTCTTTCATTCCGTAGCCTAATCCATTATAGAATTTTGCTAAAGATGGAACCTCCCATGTTGGCAGGTAATTATCACCAACTACATATTTATCAAGATTTTTTGGATCGAATGGATAGTATTTTTGTGGACAGTAACGAAACAATACATCTCCATAATAAATGTATACTCTTAAAGGCTCGAGGCTTGTTATAATTGTATAAACTCCAATATCAAATTTATGTCCATCAACTAATAAAGGATTTTTTATGTACTCTTGAACGAATGTTTCGTTATCATTAAAATTTATCTCACTGATTTTCTTGACATATATATGACGGTGCTGATGATGTTTTACTACAAATAATTTATCTGTATTTTCAGCATACTTTCGAAATTTTTCAGAATCTTCTGGCAACCTGAATGCTTTCGGTATGTACTTCATATCAGTAGTTGCTAAATCAATTTTATTGGTCAGAAATCCACAACCAGGAAAATGATTAACTTTTTGGTGTGACTTGAATTCTAAGATTCTTGAACGCAATTTATTAAATGGATAATCATGTGCCCACAGTAAGTCAGCAGTGCCACTTTCTATTTCAGAAACTCTTTCCATTCCAAGTTTATTAAAAACTTTAATGAGATGAATCCATTGACCATCTCCTCCCTTACCATATATCCAATATGTTGGTTTTCGTGCAACATGAATTTTTGGACATTCCACTTCATTTTTTAGCGTCGATGATTTTAGGAAGTTTTTTAATTCTTCATAAGGCAATAATTGTGTGATTACAATACTGGATAAAATTGTAATAAAGAAAAACAGGAATTGACCTTTAGTCGTTCTTAGGTCCAAAAAAGAATTTTCCTGAAGACATGATATCGAATCGATTCTGTCGCGTAGCTTAATATTTTTATATTCTTGTTCCTATAAAAATCAAATCCAGTTAGGAAATTATTAATATAATTCTCACTTATTTGCGATATTTACCTGATCATCAGTGCTCTTCTTATCCTCACTACTCTTTTTCGGCATTCTTTAAGTGGCGATAAATTGATTTAAATGCAATTGAGACTATAAAATCATTTGTTTCTTCAAATGTTGCGTAAAATTAAAATTTCACCTGGTTTTTAAAGAGATTCTTCAAGAATGGAAATAAAGAAAATGATCATTACTGGAAAGTTGTAAGATGTTGAGAGGTCATTGACACTGTAAAATTGTGATTCGTGTTCCGTCTTATTTAGAATAAAGTAAATGACTCTTTGTCAATATATATTATTTATTAATGGTCTAAGCATGCCAAAAATAAGCAACAACAGACAAATTACTAAGTAAATCCTTAAAACAAATTGAATTAATACCTGTTGAATTCATGAATTATGTCTAGTCACCCATTCTTATTGGAATACTATTGGAAGTGATGAAACGATTGAGCTTAGCAATGAAATATTTTATTTTGTTTTAGGTAATTCACTAAATTATTATTGTTAACTGTTGCTAACAAGTTTTAATTGATTTGTAAATTTATTACAGAAATTGATTAATGTTTATTAAAAATAATAAAAAAAAAACTGGTGTGGAAGTTCAATGTTTTGGTTTTGATTGTTGTTGGACATAAAATTTTAGATCCAGAAGACATTAAATTGTGAAATATTAAATTAAAAAATGTTATACGTAATAGGACTTGGTCTAGGAGATGCAAAAGATATAACAGTTAAAGGTCTAGAAATTGTTAAACGATGTGAATTGGTTTATTTAGAATCTTATACATCAATTCTAACATGTGGAAAGGAAGAAATGGTAAACAAAAATTTTAATGCCCCAATAAAAAATAACTCAAATAATTTTTTAGGAGAAATTTTATGAGAAGGAGATTATTGTTGCTGATCGGGATTTTGTGGAACAGGAAGCTGATGTCATGTTAGATAATGCTGAAACAAAGGAAGTAGCATTTTTAGTTGTTGGGGATCCATTTTCAGCAACAACACATACTGATCTTATATTAAGAGCTAAAGAACGAGGAATCAAGTTTCAAATTATTCATAATGCGAGTATAATGAATGCCGTTGGATCTTGTGGATTACAATTGTATCATTTTGGTGAAACAATATCAATTCCATTTTGGACCGATTCGTGGAAACCAGATAGTTTTTATGAAAAGATTGAAGCAAATCGTAAACATGGTTTACATACTTTGTGCTTGCTGGACATAAAAGTAAAGGAACCAACATTTGAATCAATGACGAAAAAGAAGAAGGAATATATGCCACCGAAATTCATGAGTGTCTCTGAAGCAGCAGATCAGTTATTACAAATTATAGATAAAAAGAAGTCTGAAGGAATTGAGGATTTAGCATTTGACGAAAATAGTATATTTGTTGGAGTTGCACGTATTGGCCATGAAAGTCAAAAAATAATTGTATGTTCCTTATTAGAAATGAAGAACTTTGATTTAGGTCCACCACTTCATTCTTTAGTACTTCCTGCAAATAATCTACATGAATTAGAGAAAGATTATTTGCAGCAATTTTCTGTAAAACCGTTATAAAATAATTCAAATTTTTAAAATAAAATTTAAAAATAAAAAATTTAACGGCTATCAAAAATTTAAATATGTATTGTTTTTTTTTAAAAAATTTTTTTCTTATTTTCAGAAGCTTTGTAGATTAAGATCGTGATAACTTAATTTAATTAATTTCTAAGTTAAAAATAAGATAAAATAAGTGAAAATACCGCAAAATGTTGTTCGAAATGCTGATTGATAAGTCATTCAATAACAGAGTTGATCAAAAATCCAACGTTATTGCCGGAAAAGCAAGAATTGCCGGAAATAATCGTTTTTCCGCCAAAAACTACTTTTATGCATTAAATCATTACAATCGATCGATCACTTACGCAAAATCAAAGAATGTAGCAGGATTAGCATATGGAAATCGTAGTGCTGTTTATTTTGCACTTGGATTTTATGAGGAATGTTTAGAAAACATCCAGTTGGCACGTGAAAATGAATATCCAGCACATGAGATGTCAAAATTGGATGAACGTGAAGCAAAATGCAAGGAATTGATGGCTGAATCAAAGGATAAGAAGAAGATTGAAGATATTTGGGACTTTTTCAAGTTGTCATATCCAGCAAATGAAAAGATTCCATGGCTTGTTGATTGTGTTGAGTTACGTAAGACTGAAAAGTATGGACGTGGAATTTACGCAAAGCAAGATATGAGGGCTGGAGACATTATTTGTGTTGAAGATCCTTTCTTCAATTACATTATTAAGGAAGACTTGTACAATACTTATTTTCACTGCTACAATTGCCACAAATGTAACAATATGAATTTGATTCCTTGCGATAAAACTGGTAAGTAGTAAAACAACCTATTTTGATATATATATATATATATCCACTAAAATTGAACGATTTTTACAGCTTCAATGATGTTCTGCTCGATTACTTGTAAGGAAAACTTTTATGCCAAAGCAGTAGACATAAATAAAATGCTCTGTGCTGATGTTAAGCTGTTATCAGATGTTGCTGAACATTTTGGTGGTGTTAAGGCTTTTGATGACTATATAAAACGTACTGACTTGAATACTCTGAACAAGACTATTTTTGACTATGATTTGACTAATCCTGAAGATCCAGAATACAAAGACAAACTCATTAATTGTTTCTTGTCATTAAGTACCAATAAGGACTGTTTGACTGAAAAATGTCATATTCGCAAACTGCTCTCTACAAAGGCATCTAAACATCTTTTGAGTATCTACAATTTGAATCACCGAGACTTGATGTTTGAAGATGCTAGACGTAATTCATTCAAAATTGGCACCTATATTTCCCTTTTCACAAGCTTGATTAATCATTCTTGCATTAATAATGCATTTTCAATGAATGTTGGCAATAAAATTGTTACAATTTTAGAGAAGCCTGTCAAAGCTGGTGAAAAGATTTTTTTCCGTTATGGGTAAGTCATGTTAGATTATTAAAATTACTTTAATCTTGAATACACATTATTATGATTTAAATTCTAGCAAGCAACATGTCTTGTTGCCAGTTTATGCCATACAAAAAGAATCACACTTGGAAAAGCATAAATTTAAATGTGACTGTGAAGGATGTAAAGATAGAACTGAATCTTTAGGAGATTGTTTGGAGTATGGCGCAAGAATGATCGATAATAAGATGATGCATGAAATCGCTTCTCATAATCCAATATATGAGGAAAATTATGAACTTGGAAAGGAAAAGTTGAAGGAATATTTTGCTGGTATGGCTGAAAATCCAGATTCACATAAGATTGCCTCCGTGCCATTATTATGCTGCTTAATAATTTTAAAAGCTGCTGCTTATATGCTCACTTATTATATTAAACCTTTTTAATCCACATGCAAATTGATTCGATTATCATTAAAAAATAATAATTTTTGTTCCTTAACTTTGTATGATGGATATACTTACATACATTTATAAACAGAGAAATGGAAAATTGAATAATAAATAAAGACATTTGAAACCTGATTTATTTCTTATTGACTAAAGTCATCTTGTAACTTTCTGTTAATGAATGTGCTACTAGCATCATCAATCAAGATTCATCAATCAGTTCATTTAAAAGAAGATATATCTGTATTTTCTGAATATCATGTCTTATTCAGTCTTTTTTATCCTATGGCTCATAAAAATCGTTTTTGACGACGACATTTTGTATTAATTTTTTAAAGATTTGTTAACATTGGAAATTTCGATTAGGGGCCGTTCACATAGTACGTTCGCATTTTAGGGGGGAGGGGGTTCGAAAAAGTGTAACCATTTGTAACAAGGGGGGGGGGGGGGTATTTGAAAATGTAACGTTCTATCAGCAATAATAATTTTAAACTATTCAAATAAAAAATTTAATTATTTTGATCTTGTGAATTTAGTTTTTATACATACGTTAAAGAAAGTTAGTTAAGTATTTTTTTCAATAGATATCTTTTTATAGAATTTATTTTGGATTTAGAAAGTTAATTAAAAAAATTAAAAAAATTTTATATCAACATTTTTTATAAAATGAAAAAAAAATTGAACGTTCAGGGGGGGGGGGGTCATTTTTTTGCATAACGTACTTTGTGAGTGGCCCCTTAGGGGATCGTTCATTACAGAGAAAAATTTTGAAATAATTTAAAATTGAGAAAAATTTTGAGAAAATTTTTTAATTGAGAATAATTTTGAAAAAATTTAAAATTGAGAAAAATTTTGAAAAAATTTAAAATTGAGAAAAATTTTGAGAAAATTTTTTAATTGAGAATAATTTTGAAAAAATTTAAAATTGAGAAAAATTTTGGAAAAAATTTAAAATTAAGAAAAAATTTAAAAATGAAAAATTAAGAAAAAATTTAAAAATTCGAAAGGTGAAAATAATTTTGAAATATTTGAAAATGAGGAAAATGAGGAAAATTTTGAAAAATTTAAAAATAAAAATTTCCCAAAAATTAAAAAAAATTAAGAAAAATTTTGAAAAATTGGAAAATGAAAAAAAAATTTGAAAATTTTAAGAATGAAAAATTTAGAAATTGAAAAATAAAAAGTAAAATACTGAAAAGTTTGAAAAAATTTAAAATTGAGAAAAATTTTGGAAAAATTTAAAATTGAGAAAAATTTTGAAATAATTTAAAATCGAGAAAAATTTTGAAAAAATTTAAAATTGAGAACAATCTTGAAAAATTTGAAAATTTAAAATTAAAATTTAAGATGAAATTTAAAAATGAAAAATTAAGAAAAAATTTTAAAAATTCAATATGAGAATAATTTTGAAAAATTTTAAAATTGAGAAAAATTTTGAAAAAATTTGAAAATTGAGAAAAATTTTGAAATAATTTAAAATTGAGAAAAATTTTGAGAAAATTTTTTAATTTAGAATAGTTTTGAAAAAGTATAAAATTAAGAAAAAATTTGAAATAATTAAAAATCGAGAATAATTTTGAAAAAATTTAAAATTGAGAAAAATTTTGGAAAAAATTCAAAATTAAGAAAAAATTTGAAATAATTAAAAATCGAGAAAAATTTTGAAAAAATTTAAAATTGAGAAAAATTTTGAAAAAATTTAAAATTGAAAAAAATTTTGAAAAATTTGAAAATTAAAAAAAATAAAATTTAAGAAGAAATTTAAAAATGAAAAATTAAAAAAAAATTTTAAAAATTCAATATGAGAATAATTTTGAAAAATTTTAAAATTGAGAAAAATTTTGAGAAAATTTTTTAATTGAGAATAATTTTGAAATAATTTAAAATTGAGAAAAATTTTGAGAAAATTTTTTAATTGAGAATAATTTTGAAAAAATTTAAAATTGAGAAAAATTTTGGAAAAAATTTAAAATTGAGAAAAATTTTGAGAAAATTTTTTAATTGAGAATAATTTTGAAAAAATTTAAAATTGAGAAAAATTTTGGAAAAAATTTAAAATTAAGAAAAAATTTAAAAATGAAAAATTAAGAAAAAATTTAAAAATTCGAAAGGTGAAAATAATTTTGAAATATTTGAAAATGAGGAAAATTTTGAAAAATTTAAAAATAAAAATTTCCCAAAAATTAAAAAAAATTAAGAAAAATTTTGAAAAATTGGAAAATGAAAAAAAATTTTGAAAATTTTAAGAATGAAAAATTTAGAAATTGAAAAATAAAAAGTAAAATACTGAAAAGTTTGAAAAAATTTAAATTGAGAAAAATTTTGGAAAAATTTAAAATTGAGAAAAATTTTGAAATAATTTAAAATCGAGAAAAATTTTGGAAAAATTTAAAATCGAGAAAAATTTTGAAAAAATTTAAAATTGAGAAAAATTTTGAAAAAATTTAAAATTGAGAACAATCTTGAAAAATTTGAAAATTTAAAATTAAAATTTAAGATGAAATTTAAAAATGAAAAATTAAGAAAAAATTTTAAAAATTCAATATGAGAATAATTTTGAAAAATTTTAAAATTGAGAAAAATTTTGAAAAAATTTGAAAATTGAGAAAAATTTTGAAATAATTTAAAATTGAGAAAAATTTTGAGAAAATTTTTTAATTGAGAATAATTTTGAAATAATTTGAAATTGAGAATAATTTTGAAAAATTTGAAAATTAAAAAAATTAAAATTTAAGATGAAATTTAAAAATGAAAAATTAAAAAAAAAATTTAAAAATTCAATATGAGAATAATTTTGAAAAATTTTAAAATTGAGAAAAATTTTGAGAAAATTTTTTAATTGAGAATAATTTTGAAATAATTTAAAATTGAGAAAAATTTTGAGAAAATTTTTTAATTGAGAATAATTTTGAAAAAATTTAAAATTGAGAAAAATTTTGAAAAAATTTAAAATTGAGAAAAATTTTGAGAAAATTTTTTAATTGAGAATAATTTTGAAAAAATTTAAAATTGAGAAAAATTTTGGAAAAAATTTAAAATTAAGAAAAAATTTAAAAATGAAAAATTAAGAAAAAATTTAAAAATTCGAAAGGTGAAAATAATTTTGAAATATTTGAAAATGAGGAAAATGAGGAAAATTTTGAAAAATTTAAAAATAAAAATTTCCCAAAAATTAAAAAAAATTAAGAAAAATTTTGAAAAATTGGAAAATGAAAAAAAAATTTGAAAATTTTAAGAATGAAAAATTTAGAAATTGAAAAATAAAAAGTAAAATACTGAAAAGTTTGAAAAAATTTAAAATTGAGAAAAATTTTGGAAAAATTTAAAATTGAGAAAAATTTTGAAATAATTTAAAATCGAGAAAAATTTTGAAAAAATTTAAAATTGAGAACAATCTTGAAAAATTTGAAAATTTAAAATTAAAATTTAAGATGAAATTTAAAAATGAAAAATTAAGAAAAAATTTTAAAAATTCAATATGAGAATAATTTTGAAAAATTTTAAAATTGAGAAAAATTTTGAAAAAATTTGAAAATTGAGAAAAATTTTGAAATAATTTAAAATTGAGAAAAATTTTGAGAAAATTTTTTAATTTAGAATAGTTTTGAAAAAGTATAAAATTAAGAAAAAATTTGAAATAATTAAAAATCGAGAATAATTTTGAAAAAATTTAAAATTGAGAAAAATTTTGGAAAAAATTCAAAATTAAGAAAAAATTTGAAATAATTAAAAATCGAGAAAAATTTTGAAAAAATTTAAAATTGAGAAAAATTTTGAAAAAATTTAAAATTGAAAAAAATTTTGAAAAATTTGAAAATTAAAAAAAATAAAATTTAAGAAGAAATTTAAAAATGAAAAATTAAAAAAAAATTTTAAAAATTCAATATGAGAATAATTTTGAAAAATTTTAAAATTGAGAAAAATTTTGAGAAAATTTTTTAATTGAGAATAATTTTGAAATAATTTAAAATTGAGAAAAATTTTGAGAAAATTTTTTAATTGAGAATAATTTTGAAAAAATTTAAAATTGAGAAAAATTTTGGAAAAAATTTAAAATTGAGAAAAATTTTGAAATAATTTAAAATCGAGAAAAATTTTGAAAAAATTTAAAATTGAGAACAATCTTGAAAAATTTGAAAATTGAAAAAAATTAAATTTAAGAAGAAATTTAAAAATGAAAAATTAAGAAACAATTTTAAAAATTCAATATGAGAATAATTTTGAAAAATTTTAAAATTGAGAAAAATTTTGAAAAAATTTGAAAATTGAGAAAAATTTTGAAATAATTTAAAATTGAGAAAAATTTTGAAATAATTTAAAATTGAGAAAATTTTTTAATTGAGAATAGTTTTGAAAAAATTTAAAATTGAGAAAAATTTTGGAAAAAATTCAAAATTAAGAAAAAATTTGAAAAAATTTAAAATTGAGAAAAATTTCAAAATTAAGAAAAAATTTGAAAAAATTTAAAATTGAGAAAAATTTTGAAAAAATTTAAAATTGAAAAAAATTTTGAAATAATTTGAAATTGAGAAAAATTTTGAGAAAATTTTTTAATTGAAAAAAAATTTGAAATAATTTGAAATTGAGAAAATTTTTGGAAAAAATTTAAAATTAAGAAAAAATTTAAAAATGAAAAATTAAGAAAAAATTTAAAAATGAAAAATTAAGAAAAAATTTAAAAATTCGAAAGGTGAAAATAATTTTTAAATATTTGAAAATGAGGAAAATTTTGAAAAATTTAAAAATAAAAATTTCCCAAAAATTAAAAAAAAAATTAAGAAAAATTTTGAAAAATTGGAAAATGAAAAAAAAAATTTGAAAATTTTAAGAATGAAAAATTTAGAAATTGAAAAATAAAAAGTAAAATACTGAAAAGTTTGAAAAAATTTAAAATTGAGAAAAATTTTGGAAAAATTTAAAATTGAGAAAAATTTTGGAAAAATTTAAAATTGAGAAAAATTTTGAAATAATTTAAAATCGAGAAAAATTTTGAAAAAATTTAAAATTGAGAACAATCTTGAAAAATTTGAAAATTGAAAATTAAAATTTAAGATGAAATTTAAAAATGAAAAATTAAGAAAAAATTTTAAAAATTCAATATGAGAATAATTTTGAAAAATTTTAAAATTGAGAAAAATTTTGAAAAAATTTGAAAATTGAGAAAAATTTTGAAATAATTTAAAATTGAGAAAAATTTTGAGAAAATTTTTTAATTTAGAATAGTTTTGAAAAAGTATAAAATTAAGAAAAAATTTGAAATAATTAAAAATCGAGAATAATTTTGAAAAAATTTAAAATTGAAAAAAATTTTGAAATAATTTGAAATTGAGAAAAATTTTGAGAAAATTTTTTAATTGAAAAAAATTTTGAAATAATTTGAAATTGAGAAAATTTTTGGAAAAAATTTAAAATTAAGAAAAAATTTAAAAATGAAAAATTAAGAAAAAATTTAAAAATGAAAAATTAAGAAAAAATTTAAAATTTCTAAATTTGAAAATAATTTTTAAATATTTTAAAATTAGTAAAATTTTTAAAAATTTAAAAATAAAAATAACCTAAAAATTAAAAAAAAAATTAAGAAAAATTTTGAAAAATTGGAAAATGAAAAAAAAATTTTGAAAATTTTAAGAATGAAAAATTTAGAAATTGAAAAATAAAAAGTAAAATACTGAAAAGTTTGAAAAAATTTAAAATTGAGAAAAATTTTGGAAAAATTTAAAATTGAGAAAAATTTTGGAAAAATTTAAAATTGAGAAAAATTTTGAAATAATTTAAAATCGAGAAAAATTTTGAGAAAATTTTTTAATTTAGAATAGTTTTGAAAAAGTATAAAATTAAGAAAAAATTTGAAATAATTAAAAATCGAGAATAATTTTGAAAAAATTTAAAATTGAGAAAAATTTTGGAAAAAATTCAAAATTAAGAAAAAATTTGAAATAATTAAAAATCGAGAAAAATTTTGAAAAAATTTAAAATTGAGAAAAATTTTGAAAAAATTTAAAATTGAAAAAAATTTTGAAAAATTTGAAAATTAAAAAAAATAAAATTTAAG
Source organism: Chironomus striatipennis (assembly GCA_026123125.1). Taxonomy (NCBI): domain Eukaryota; kingdom Metazoa; phylum Arthropoda; class Insecta; order Diptera; family Chironomidae; genus Chironomus; species Chironomus striatipennis. The sequence goes on from CM047393.1 coordinate 24,631,539, forward strand.
AAAAAATTTAAAAATTAAAATTTAAGAAAAAAATTTAAAAATTCAATATGAGAATAATTTTGAAAAATTTTAAAATTGAGAAAAATTTTGAGAAAATTTTTTAATTGAGAATAATTTTGAAATAATTTAAAATTGAGAAAAATTTTGAGAAAATTTTTTAATTGAGAATAATTTTGAAAAAATTTAAAATTGAGAAAAATTTTGGAAAAAATTTAAAATTGAGAAAAATTTTGAGAAAATTTTTTAATTGAGAATAATTTTGAAAAAATTTAAAATTGAGAAAAATTTTGGAAAAAATTTAAAATTAAGAAAAAATTTAAAAATGAAAAATTAAGAAAAAATTTAAAAATTCGAAAGGTGAAAATAATTTTGAAATATTTGAAAATGAGGAAAATTTTGAAAAATTTAAAAATTAAAAATATAGAAATTGAAAAAATAAGAAAAATTTTGAAAAATTTGAAAATGAGAAAAAAATTTGAAAATTTTAAGAATGAAAAATTTAGAAATTGAAAAATAAAAAGTAAAATACTGAAAAGTTTGAAAAAATTTAAATTGAGAAAAATTTTGGAAAAATTTAAAATTGAGAAAAATTTTGAAATAATTTAAAATCGAGAAAAATTTTGGAAAAATTTAAAATCGAGAAAAATTTTGAAAAAATTTAAAATTGAGAAAAATTTTGAAAAAATTTAAAATTGAGAACAATCTTGAAAAATTTGAAAATTTAAAATTAAAATTTAAGATGAAATTTAAAAATGAAAAATTAAGAAAAAATTTTAAAAATTCAATATGAGAATAATTTTTGAAAAATTTTAAAATTGAGAAAAATTTTGAAAAAATTTGAAAATTGAGAAAAATTTTGAAATAATTTAAAATTGAGAAAAATTTTGAGAAAATTTTTTAATTGAGAATAATTTTGAAATAATTTGAAATTGAGAATAATTTTGAAAAATTTGAAAATTAAAAAAATTAAAATTTAAGATGAAATTTAAAAATGAAAAATTAAAAAAAAAAAATTTAAAAATTCAATATGAGAATAATTTTGAAAAATTTTAAAATTGAGAAAAATTTTGAGAAAATTTTTTAATTGAGAATAATTTTGAAATAATTTAAAATTGAGAAAAATTTTGAGAAAATTTTTTAATTGAGAATAATTTTGAAAAAATTTAAAATTGAGAAAAATTTTGAAAAAATTTAAAATTGAGAAAAATTTTGAGAAAATTTTTTAATTGAGAATAATTTTGAAAAAATTTAAAATTGAGAAAAATTTTGGAAAAAATTTAAAATTAAGAAAAAATTTAAAAATGAAAAATTAAGAAAAAATTTAAAAATTCGAAAGGTGAAAATAATTTTGAAATATTTGAAAATGAGGAAAATGAGGAAAATTTTGAAAAATTTAAAAATAAAAATTTCCCAAAAATTAAAAAAAATTAAGAAAAATTTTGAAAAATTGGAAAATGAAAAAAAAATTTGAAAATTTTAAGAATGAAAAATTTAGAAATTGAAAAATAAAAAGTAAAATACTGAAAAGTTTGAAAAAATTTAAAATTGAGAAAAATTTTGGAAAAATTTAAAATTGAGAAAAATTTTGAAATAATTTAAAATCGAGAAAAATTTTGAAAAAATTTAAAATTGAGAACAATCTTGAAAAATTTGAAAATTTAAAATTAAAATTTAAGATGAAATTTAAAAATGAAAAATTAAGAAAAAATTTTAAAAATTCAATATGAGAATAATTTTGAAAAATTTTAAAATTGAGAAAAATTTTGAAAAAATTTGAAGAATAGTTTAGAATAGTTTTGAAAAAGTATAAAATTAAGAAAAAATTTGAAATAATTAAAAATCGAGAATAATTTTGAAAAAATTTAAAATTGAGAAAAATTTTGGAAAAAATTCAAAATTAAGAAAAAATTTGAAATAATTAAAAATCGAGAAAAATTTTGAAAAAATTTAAAATTGAGAAAAATTTTGAAAAAATTTAAAATTGAAAAAAATTTTGAAAAATTTGAAAATTAAAAAAAATAAAATTTAAGAAGAAATTTAAAAATGAAAAATTAAAAAAAAATTTTAAAAATTCAATATGAGAATAATTTTGAAAAATTTTAAAATTGAGAAAAATTTTGAGAAAATTTTTTAATTGAGAATAATTTTGAAATAATTTAAAATTGAGAAAAATTTTGAGAAAATTTTTTAATTGAGAATAATTTTGAAAAAATTTAAAATTGAGAAAAATTTTGGAAAAAATTTAAAATTGAGAAAAATTTTGAGAAAATTTTTTAATTGAGAATAATTTTGAAAAAATTTAAAATTGAGAAAAATTTTGGAAAAAATTTAAAATTAAGAAAAAATTTAAAAATGAAAAATTAAGAAAAAATTTAAAAATTCGAAAGGTGAAAATAATTTTGAAATATTTGAAAATGAGGAAAATTTTGAAAAATTTAAAAATAAAAATTTCCCAAAAATTAAAAAAAATTAAGAAAAATTTTGAAAAATTGGAAAATGAAAAAAAATTTTGAAAATTTTAAGAATGAAAAATTTAGAAATTGAAAAATAAAAAGTAAAATACTGAAAAGTTTGAAAAAATTTAAATTGAGAAAAATTTTGGAAAAATTTAAAATTGAGAAAAATTTTGAAATAATTTAAAATCGAGAAAAATTTTGAAAAAATTTAAAATTGAGAACAATCTTGAAAAATTTGAAAATTGAAAAAAATTAAATTTAAGAAGAAATTTAAAAATGAAAAATTAAGAAACAATTTTAAAAATTCAATATGAGAATAATTTTGAAAAATTTTAAAATTGAGAAAAATTTTGAAAAAATTTGAAAATTGAGAAAAATTTTGAAATAATTTAAAATTGAGAAAAATTTTGAAATAATTTAAAATTGAGAAAATTTTTTAATTGAGAATAGTTTTGAAAAAATTTAAAATTGAGAAAAATTTTGGAAAAAATTCAAAATTAAGAAAAAATTTGAAAAAATTTAAAATTGAGAAAAATTTCAAAATTAAGAAAAAATTTGAAAAAATTTAAAATTGAGAAAAATTTTGAAAAAATTTAAAATTGAAAAAAATTTTGAAATAATTTGAAATTGAGAAAAATTTTGAGAAAATTTTTTAATTGAAAAAAAATTTGAAATAATTTGAAATTGAGAAAATTTTTGGAAAAAATTTAAAATTAAGAAAAAATTTAAAAATGAAAAATTAAGAAAAAATTTAAAAATGAAAAATTAAGAAAAAATTTAAAAATTCGAAAGGTGAAAATAATTTTTAAATATTTGAAAATGAGGAAAATTTTGAAAAATTTAAAAATAAAAATTTCCCAAAAATTAAAAAAAAAATTAAGAAAAATTTTGAAAAATTGGAAAATGAAAAAAAAATTTTGAAAATTTTAAGAATGAAAAATTTAGAAATTGAAAAATAAAAAGTAAAATACTGAAAAGTTTGAAAAAATTTAAAATTGAGAAAAATTTTGGAAAAATTTAAAATTGAGAAAAATTTTGGAAAAATTTAAAATTGAGAAAAATTTTGAAATAATTTAAAATCGAGAAAAATTTTGAAAAAATTTAAAATTGAGAACAATCTTGAAAAATTTGAAAATTGAAAATTAAAATTTAAGATGAAATTTAAAAATGAAAAATTAAGAAAAAATTTTAAAAATTCAATATGAGAATAATTTTGAAAAATTTTAAAATTGAGAAAAATTTTGAAAAAATTTGAAAATTGAGAAAAATTTTGAAATAATTTAAAATTGAGAAAAATTTTGAGAAAATTTTTTAATTTAGAATAGTTTTGAAAAAGTATAAAATTAAGAAAAAATTTGAAATAATTAAAAATCGAGAATAATTTTGAAAAAATTTAAAATTGAAAAAAATTTTGAAATAATTTGAAATTGAGAAAAATTTTGAGAAAATTTTTTAATTGAAAAAAATTTTGAAATAATTTGAAATTGAGAAAATTTTTGGAAAAAATTTAAAATTAAGAAAAAATTTAAAAATGAAAAATTAAGAAAAAATTTAAAAATGAAAAATTAAGAAAAAATTTAAAAATTCGAAAGGTGAAAATAATTTTTAAATATTTGAAAATGAGGAAAATTTTGAAAAATTTAAAAATAAAAATTTCCTAAAAATTAAAAAAAAAATTAAGAAAAATTTTGAAAAATTGGAAAATGAAAAAAAAATTTTGAAAATTTTAAGAATGAAAAATTTAGAAATTGAAAAATAAAAAGTAAAATACTGAAAAGTTTGAAAAAATTTAAAATTGAGAAAAATTTTGGAAAAATTTAAAATTGAGAAAAATTTTGGAAAAATTTAAAATTGAGAAAAATTTTGAAATAATTTAAAATCGAGAAAAATTTTGAGAAAATTTTTTAATTTAGAATAGTTTTGAAAAAGTATAAAATTAAGAAAAAATTTGAAATAATTAAAAATCGAGAATAATTTTGAAAAAATTTAAAATTGAGAAAAATTTTGGAAAAAATTCAAAATTAAGAAAAAATTTGAAATAATTAAAAATCGAGAAAAATTTTGAAAAAATTTAAAATTGAGAAAAATTTTGAAAAAATTTAAAATTGAAAAAAATTTTGAAAAATTTGAAAATTAAAAAAAATAAAATTTAAGAAGAAATTTAAAAATGAAAAATTAAAAAAAAATTTTAAAAATTCAATATGAGAATAATTTTGAAAAATTTTAAAATTGAGAAAAATTTTGAGAAAATTTTTTAATTGAGAATAATTTTGAAATAATTTAAAATTGAGAAAAATTTTGAGAAAATTTTTTAATTGAGAATAATTTTGAAAAAATTTAAAATTGAGAAAAATTTTGGAAAAAATTTAAAATTGAGAAAAATTTTGAGAAAATTTTTTAATTGAGAATAATTTTGAAAAAATTTAAAATTGAGAAAAATTTTGGAAAAAATTTAAAATTAAGAAAAAATTTAAAAATGAAAAATTAAGAAAAAATTTAAAAATTCGAAAGGTGAAAATAATTTTGAAATATTTGAAAATGAGGAAAATTTTGAAAAATTTAAAAAATAAAAATTTCCCAAAAATTAAAAAAAAAAATTAAGAAAAATTTTGAAAAATTGGAAAATGAAAAAAATTTTGAAAATTTTAAGAATGAAAAATTTAGAAATTGAAAAATAAAAAGTAAAATACTGAAAAGTTTGAAAAAATTTAAATTGAGAAAAATTTTGGAAAAATTTAAAATTGAGAAAAATTTTGAAATAATTTAAAATCGAGAAAAATTTTGGAAAAATTTAAAATCGAGAAAAATTTTGAAAAAATTTAAAATTGAGAAAAATTTTGAAAAAATTTAAAATTGAGAACAATCTTGAAAAATTTGAAAATTTAAAATTAAAATTTAAGATGAAATTTAAAAATGAAAAATTAAGAAAAAATTTTAAAAATTCAATATGAGAATAATTTTGAAAAATTTTAAAATTGAGAAAAATTTTGAAAAAATTTGAAAATTGAGAAAAATTTTGAAATAATTTAAAATTGAGAAAAATTTTGAGAAAATTTTTTAATTGAGAATAATTTTGAAATAATTTGAAATTGAGAATAATTTTGAAAAATTTGAAAATTAAAAAATTAAAATTTAAGATGAAATTTAAAAATGAAAAATTAAAAAAAAAATTTAAAAATTCAATATGAGAATAATTTTGAAAAATTTTAAAATTGAGAAAAATTTTGAGAAAATTTTTTAATTGAGAATAATTTTGAAATAATTTAAAATTGAGAAAAATTTTGAGAAAATTTTTTAATTGAGAATAATTTTGAAAAAATTTAAAATTGAGAAAAATTTTGAAAAAATTTAAAATTGAGAAAAATTTTGAGAAAATTTTTTAATTGAGAATAATTTTGAAAAAATTTAAAATTGAGAAAAATTTTGGAAAAAATTTAAAATTAAGAAAAAATTTAAAAATGAAAAATTAAGAAAAAATTTAAAAATTCGAAAGGTGAAAATAATTTTGAAATATTTGAAAATGAGGAAAATGAGGAAAATTTTGAAAAATTTAAAAATAAAAATTTCCCAAAAATTAAAAAAAATTAAGAAAAATTTTGAAAAATTGGAAAATGAAAAAAAAATTTGAAAATTTTAAGAATGAAAAAATTTAGAAATTGAAAAATAAAAAGTAAAATACTGAAAAGTTTGAAAAAATTTAAAATTGAGAAAAATTTTGGAAAAATTTAAAATTGAGAAAAATTTTGAAATAATTTAAAATCGAGAAAAATTTTGAAAAAATTTAAAATTGAGAACAATCTTGAAAAATTTGAAAATTTAAAATTAAAATTTAAGATGAAATTTAAAAATGAAAAATTAAGAAAAAATTTTAAAAATTCAATATGAGAATAATTTTGAAAAATTTTAAAATTTAGAAAATTTTTGAAAAAAATATAAAAATGAGAAAAATTTGGATATAATTTAAAATTGATAAAAATTTTGAGAAAATTTTTTAATTTAGAATAGTTTTGAAAAAGTATAAAATTAAGAAAAAATTTGAAATAATTAAAAATCGAGAATAATTTTGAAAAAATTTAAAATTGAGAAAAATTTTGGAAAAAATTCAAAATTAAGAAAAAATTTGAAATAAATAAGGAAAATTCAGAAAAAAATTGGAAAATTTGAAAGAAAAATTTGAAGAAAATGGATTTTTTATGAAAAAATTTGAAATTTTTGAAAATTTGCATTTTTTCTACGACCTTCTATGCAGAAAGTAATGGCTGCAAAGCATATTTTTGGTCATTTTATGAAAGTTTATGTGTAAAACTGTGGAAAAATACAAAAATAAAAATTTTTAATTTTGGCTGTTTATAGGAGGACAAGGTAAATTTTGTAAGTTTTCTGGTCCATTGCGGAACTATTAAAATTATATTTTCATTTTTTAATTGAGAATAATTTTGAAATAATTTAAAATTGAGAAAAATTTTGAGAAAATTTTTTAATTGAGAATAATTTTGAAAAAATTTAAAATTGAGAAAAATTTTGGAAAAAATTTAAAATTGAGAAAAATTTTGAGAAAATTTTTTAATTGAGAATAATTTTGAAAAAATTTAAAATTGAGAAAAATTTTGGAAAAAATTTAAAATTAAGAAAAAATTTAAAAATGAAAAATTAAGAAAAAATTTAAAAATTCGAAAGGTGAAAATAATTTTGAAATATTTGAAAATGAGGAAAATTTTGAAAAATTTAAAAATAAAAATTTCCCAAAAATTAAAAAAAATTAAGAAAAATTTTGAAAAATTGGAAAATGAAAAAAAATTTTGAAAATTTTAAGAATGAAAAATTTAGAAATTGAAAAATAAAAAGTAAAATACTGAAAAGTTTGAAAAAATTTAAATTGAGAAAAATTTTGGAAAAATTTAAAATTGAGAAAAATTTTGAAATAATTTAAAATCGAGAAAAATTTTGAAAAAATTTAAAATTGAGAACAATCTTGAAAAATTTGAAAATTGAAAAAAATTAAATTTAAGAAGAAATTTAAAAATGAAAAATTAAGAAACAATTTTAAAAATTCAATATGAGAATAATTTTGAGAAAAAATTTTGAGCAAAAAATTATCAAATTTATGTACAAAAATTACCAAAGAATTTCAGAATTGAAAAAAAAAATTTTGAGTACATTTTTATACTCCCTAGGTTACAAAATTACCAAAGAGTTTTGAATAAATTTTGAAATATTCATTTTTAGGTTAATAGTAACAAAATCGAATTTTCATATATTTTCCATAAATTTTCCTCAATTTTTCAATTTTTTCGTATTTTCATTCATGTTTTACTATTATCATATGTTTTCCATTAAAAAATTAAAAATTTTTAAAAATTTTCCAAAATTTCGGCCTCCCGGAGGCCTGCCAACTCTGAAAAATTTTGAAAAAATTTGAAAATTGAGAAAAATTTTGAAATAATTTAAAATTGAGAAAAATTTTGAGAAAATTTTTTAATTTAGAATAGTTTTGAAAAAGTATAAAATTAAGAAAAAATTTGAAATAATTAAAAATCGAGAATAATTTTGAAAAAATTTAAAATTGAGAAAAATTTTGGAAAAAATTCAAAATTAAGAAAAAATTTAAAACTGAGAAAAATTTTTGAAATAATTTAAAATTGACAAAAATTTTGAAAAAATTTAAAATTGAGAAAAATTTTGAAAAATTTAAATTTAAGAAAAAATTTAAAAATTAAAATTTAAGAAAAAATTTTAAAAATTCAATATGAGAATAATTTTGAAAAATTTTAAAATTGAGAAAAATTTTGAGAAAATTTTTAATTGAGAATAATTTTGAAATAATTTAAAATTGAGAAAAATTTTGAGAAAAATTTTTTAATTGAGAATAATTTTGAAAAAATTTAAAATTGAGAAAAATTTTGGAAAAAATTTAAAATTGAGAAAAATTTTGAGAAAATTTTTTAATTGAGAATAATTTTGAAAAATTTAAAATTGAGAAAAATTTTGGAAAAATTTAAAATTAAGAAAAAAATTTAAAAATGAAAAATTAAGAAAATTTAAAAATTCGAAAGGTGAAAATAATTTTGAAATATTTGAAAATGAGAAAATTTTGAAAAAATTTAAAAATAAAAATTTCCCAAAAATTAAAAAAAATTAAGAAAAATTTTGAAAAATTGGAAAATGAAAATTTTGAAAATTTTAAGAATGAAAAATTTAGAAATTGAAAAATAAAAAGTAAAATACTGAAAAGTTTGAAAAAATTTAAATTGAGAAAATTTTGGAAAAATTTAAAATTGAGAAAAATTTTGAAATAATTTAAAATCGAGAAAAATTTTGAAAATTTAAAATTGAGAACAATCTTGAAAAATTTGAAAATTGAAAAAAATTAAATTTAAGAAGAAATTTAAAAATGAAAAATTAAGAAACAATTTTAAAAATTCAATATGAGAATAATTTTGAAAAATTTTAAAATTGAGAAAAATTTTGAAAAAATTTGAAAATTGAGAAAAATTTTGAAATAATTTAAAATTGAGAAAAATTTTGAAATAATTTAAAATTGAGAAAATTTTTTAATTGAGAATAATTTTGAAAAAATTTAAAATTGAGAAAATTTTGGAAAAAATTCAAAATTAAGAAAAATTTGAAAAAATTTAAAATTGAGAAAAATTTCAAAATTAAGAAAAATTTGAAAAAATTTAAAATTGAGAAAATTTTGAAAAAATTTAAAATTGAAAAAATTTTGAAATAATTTGAAATTGAGAAAAATTTTGAGAAAATTTTTTAATTGAAAAAAATTTGAAATAATTTGAAATTGAGAAAATTTTTGGAAAAAATTTAAAATTAAGAAAAAATTTAAAAATGAAAAATTAAGAAAAAATTTAAAAATGAAAAATTAAGAAAAAATTTAAAAATTCGAAAGGTGAAAATAATTTTTAAATATTTGAAAATGAGGAAAATTTTGAAAAATTTAAAAATAAAAATTTCCCAAAAATTAAAAAAAAAATTAAGAAAAATTTTGAAAAATTGGAAAATGAAAAAAAAAATTTGAAAATTTTAAGAATGAAAAATTTAGAAATTGAAAAATAAAAAGTAAAATACTGAAAAGTT